>JAPDSC010136807.1:0-59456 GCA_026290005.1 Latrodectus geometricus
AAAAAAAAATGTTAATGAGTGAAACAAAAATCATGTAAATTTATAGACAATAAATGTTTGTTCAAAAGGCACAGATAGTATTAAGAATCTAGAGTGTTTTTCAGGTTAGGACATTTTCAGATTCCATACAAAATGTTTTTGATTAAATGCAACACAGGCATGGTAATTTCTCAAAAGTCATTTTTTTCCATCATTAAATATATTCACTAATAAACCATTCAAATAATATTTAAAATAACTAGAAAATATGTTAGATAGAAGAAAACGCATATAAAAGGAGACTTAATTCATCATACCAATGAATAAATAGTGTGAATGGATAATAAAATAAAACCAGGCATAATTCAAGGATTATTCAAATGGATTGTAAATTTATGAATCTACATATAATAGTGTACGATTCCTTATTTATGGCTGATAGTATTAATGATAATGAAGAAAATAGAATTCAATGGTGTGCTGGAAAATATAGTAAGACAATATGATAATATTTCCATGTTCTTCATACAACGGATGTTCAACTCCATTCAACGGACTTCATATTACAAAAATTATCATTAAAAATACATTATCAATGAGACTCTGTTTTTAAGAATTTGATAATTCTCAACAGCAGCTTTCCGTCAAGGAGACCATAAAATCAAAATAATAATAAAATAAAATTGCGATATTTAAACTGAATAATAAGGATACATTTAAAATGAAACTATAAATAGTTACATTTTACTACATTCGCCCCTTTAAAAAGGATTCAAGGCACACAATTTTAAGTCCTTTACGATATTGGTAGCCAATATCGGTAGAATTCATCTACTTATGATTACAGTGCTAAAATTTCTCATTTTTCGAATTGCAATATACGTATTTCATTTTTCTGTACGATCAGCAGTTTGGAAAATAACTAATGACTACAAAATGGAAAACATAATATGGAAAACAGCTATTTAAGATATTAACATAAAATAAATTTTTAAATATGACAAATTAAATATAATATATTTCCTATTATTTAGTGACAATTAAAATGATTACCTTTGCAAATAATTACTTGTAAATAATATCTGAATTTTTAAAAATAATTTTAATATGATTTTATTGATAATATAAGAAATTTCTTTTAAAACAGTGAAAGTAAATATAACACTTAAATTGACAGTATTTATATTGTAAGAGATATTTCATCATTTATTTCAAAAGAAGTTAAGTTTAATTTGAATTCCAAATTTAGAAATAGTAGTTTTCTTTTCGTTACTTAACATATATGTTTATAAATGCAATATATTTTTGTTACATGGAAGAAATCACAAAATGCTCTAATTGTAATCTCCAATAGTTATCATTGATAGTATCATTTGAAATGTAACATTCTTTAATGTAAATTTAAAAATTTAAATGTGACTATCTTCTTCCAAATAAAGTTCAGTTACAGCTTTTACAAAACTAGTTAACATATTCTCATCTTAAGCACTGATTTTACACTGCTTAATGATACACTGTTTAAATTATCAGCAGTCACCGATTTTATATTTACTATCCACCATTTACTTGTAAGCTTATTTTGGTAGTAAATTAGTTCGTTGATCTTTCAATAGAATAGTACTACTGAACTTATAGTGAAGTTACAATACTGAACTTATAGTGCTTCAAATATATAATAACATAATAAATATTAAATAAAAATTTGTAAAATTTAGTATCATTATTTTAAAAATATATATGCAATTTGATAAAACAAATGTATTCTGCCCTTAAAATTATGTTAATTTCATCATATTAAAGACATATTTCTAGAGTGATGTAACTCAACATTAAAATGTGACAAATGGAAAGGAATT
The DNA here is from genome assembly GCA_026290005.1 of Latrodectus geometricus. NCBI lineage: Eukaryota > Metazoa > Arthropoda > Arachnida > Araneae > Theridiidae > Latrodectus > Latrodectus geometricus. Next base: position 1,836 of record JAPDSC010136807.1, read on the forward strand.
TCAAAAATTAATTTTATTTTTTTCATTAATCTAAGTCTTTAGATTTTATTACTTTAGAAATATTTACATTTAATAAAAGGATGAAACAAAAATGAAGTAAAATATAATGATTTCAATATTAGAGAAAACTTCTCTTTTCCAGTATTTATGCTTAAGAGCTTTAGTGGTGTAGAAAATGATTTGAATATCACATATTTTAATTAAGCACATAAAAATATCCAATTTAATTATGATAATTTGTATGGGTGATTGTTGTAATTGGATATTTTTTATATTACTTTTAATATATTTGGTAAGTAAAGAATTCTTTCTCATTCATCGAACAGGTTCAAAAATCAAATTAAATGGCTCATTGGTTTAAAAATATATAATCCAATATGTTTATTTCATATTTTTAGTATACTTTCTAATAATATCGTTTTTTGAAGGTATTTCATTGAAAAATTGAATTTTATATACATTAAATGTGAAACCATTTACTTAAATCATGCATACATTATTTTTATTATCTAGTGTTCATTAGATATTTCTAAGAATATGTCATTATGAAGTTTTTTATTGTTTTCTTAACTAAGTGTAAAAATGTGTTAAGTTGAATTTTTCTATAAATCTTGATCAAGTGAGAGGCATAAACTAACATTAAATTCTATTTAGGACATAGGAAATATTGATCAAAAGCATCTTGAAATAAATCTGAAATATTCGTCCAGTTACATAATAAGCACTATTATAAAAAAAGGCTGTGGTGACCAATATACAAGCTTCTATCTTGGGAATCCAAATCCATGATGACGAAACGAGAGCATGCAGTGAATAGAAAAGAAATTTTATATGTACAATGTCCGATAAAAAATACCATGGTTTAATAAATATGTAATATATATGGTTACATAAATATTTAATATTCCACTAACATAAATACTCAATGGTCAATTATCATCTTATATCAGCAATTATTTTTTTGGTTAATGAAGATTATTTTTTTGGGTATCACTTGCAGGATATAATATAGCAGAGCATTCCAGTCATTTCAATGGGAAGTTAGATTGAAATCTTTTATAAGATATTCATGCAGATTAATAAGATATTTATGTTTTTTCCAAATCCATAATTCAATTGAAGATAAGAACCAATTTTTTAGCAACGTTTCAGTGAAATGTTGATCCTTCATATGCAAACAAACTTTCTAAGAAGTTGTAAATGCTTTCTAAATTTCTAAGCATCCTGACTTCAACCTCGAAATAAATTCAATATTTCAAACTTGAAATAATTCTAAATCATTAATGAAGTTCCAATCTGAGGGTCAGAGTAGTATACATTGGTATACGAATCATTTCATTTCAGTTTTCTTTTCGTAATAAAATATGTTAAAGAATTTCTTTTTCTAAGAAAATATAATTTTGAATCTATTTTTCTAGTTAATCAACCTCAAAATTTCCTTATATGTAATATTATGGGCATGATTTTTAGAAGTTCACGTTTTTCACATTTTCATGAATACAAAGCTATTTTGAAATTACTCTTTTATTAACTGTAACTACAGTTGAAATATTTTTTTTTTTTTTTGGACAAGATTTTGCAGTTGCAAAAATAATTTGAAAAAGTAAGTAATACTTAATAAAAATACATATAAATATAACAGAATTTTGTTTTTGTTTTAATTACCTATTTAACTAGATATTTAATTTATATAAATTTCAATTTACTATCTCATTTCTTATAATATAGTTTTTTTATTAACTAGAACACTACATTGCATTGTGAGTCAAATTCAGTAAGTACTTATAACACTTCTCTCCAAAAAATTTTCTTTTTTATTGGAAATTATTAAGATCAAGTTACCTAAGGTTTTGAACATTCGAACATAAAAATCCAAAGAGTCAAAAAAACTACCAAATCTTATCTTACTTTACTGCCACATTCTAATGGGAAATTTTCTATAAGAAAATATTAACAAAATAAGAATAATTAAATATGTGATAATATTTTGACTCAATTTCATCTTGAATTTCATAAATTAAATTACAAAAAAATATAAAATTAAGGAAACATTTCTCCATGATTTAAGCATTTATATTGGTAATTGGTGTTCTAGAAGTTAGAATTATCATTGAAAAATTTAACTGTCATACGCGATACTTAAACAAAATTAGCAATACTAAAAATATATTTTATGCCATACAGAACAATATATATATATATATATATATATATAATATTATATATTTATATACATATAATAACTCGAAAAATATACTAATCTTATCATTTGTACGTTAAAATTAATTTTTAGTAAAATATATTTAAAACTAAAAAATAATTTTTATCTAGAATAAATTTAAAAACAATTCAAATAACGATTATGGAAATTTAATAAGTGATTGTGTGTAAAACTGATAAAATAGTTTAAATAACATTCAGTCAATATACTTACAGGAAATACTTTTGTAAGTTAGAAGAAGACATTACATTTAAAAATATCATTATATGTTACTAATTTTACATTATTCAATAAAAAAAGAAGAAAAATAGTAAAATATGTTTGAGAAATCAGTAAAAGTGAATAATTAGGTTCTTTTATTGTGATCTTTCATAGGGAGTTAAATTTGAATGCATTGAAAAATAAAGAATCGATAAATACTTACCGTTTTTTTAAATATTCCCAAATCAATAAAAACTCAATTTATCTTGTAGTCCATATTACGGCTTGCTCTCCAAATTAATTGTACTGTTTGACACAAGTTCATTGAGATATTAGAAAAAGATAGAAAAGATCTTTATTGAATGATTATAGTATTCTTTTATGAAAAGATAAATTGGTAAATCAAGAGTATTCGAACATCAAGCTTATAAAAAAATTAACTAAAAAGAATTCCTTTTTAATAAAATAAAAATACACTTAAACCAGAAATCTGATAAAAAAAAATTAATAATAAGACAGCAAGTACTGAGACACAAGCACACACACACACACACACACATATATATATATTAAAAACATTTTTCAAAAAAGTCATTAATTAAAAATATTAAAAAAAATTCATTAAAAAAATATTAGGTTGAGGAAAAAGAAATCCATTATTTTTACGTGAACTTTTTGTAACTTCTTTCAGATTCGCTTTGTAAAAAGGTTTAAAACAGTTTTCATGTAGATTTTTAGGTCTTGTGCGAAGCTACGACTGCTGACATGCTGTCAAGTTTGATAATTTTTGATATTTTATAGACATTCTCGACGATGTTGTATCCATGCGAGGTGCATCTTTAGCATCCAAATACCCAAACGGAATCGGCGAAACAAAAATTGTACGTAACTGGTTGCTACAGTCTTATATAGGACGATAAACACCTTTCACAATATTAGCCACCCGGCTATCTTTTTCGCCGTTACAAGAGAAAAACGAAAATGTATTGAATTTTCTGTTTGTTGTCTTCCATTTTTGAAACCTTGTACTCGTAACTGAATTAATCAAACAAAAAACCGCAAGAGGATATTTTAGTGTCAAATGTCACCATTCCAAAGAGCATAAATCTGAAATTGTTCGACAGATACCTCACGAGATAGCGATCACTACAGACGACTACCAAAAAAATAATGGATAACTTTTTCCACAACCTAATATATGTAATTGAAATTTTAACTTACATGTGTGCTTATGAATTCACTCTTTATCACTACATGGAAAGTTTTTAACATATTTTAAAATTATATCCTTTAGAAAGAAAATGTTTGTTTATTCTTTCTTTGTTTGGGAAAATTGTTTTACAATTCATTGAAATTGAGTTTTGAAATATCTTAGAATAATTTTTTAAACTTCAAATGTCCATTGTAAAGACAAAATATGTGTATTCAATTATCGTCATATAACCTGAAAATTTTAATTGCATTAACGCCATTATCTTATAAGAAATATTTATCATGTATATTATATCAGCAGTTATACAAATTCTCGCTAATGTTTATGTCACATCATATGTTCAATTTAAATGTCACATATGAAATTATTAATTATTGTTTAAATATTTTATTTATTTTATGTATGTGTATTTTTGGATTTCATTGTAATAAATATCTGAAAATTATAAGCATTTCAAAATGAGACTATTATTTTTTTCAATTTGAAATTTATTCTTGAATATGATGTTATAAGCTTTTAATAATGAAAACTTTTAACATTTATTATAAAAATACTTCCATAAAAGTTTTTTTCAGAGTATTGCTTAGATTATTTTGATATATTTTTTTAAATATTTCCTAATTGGTGTGTATTTATGTTTTGTCTTAATACTCCATGGTTTCTTTCCCCATATAGGGTTTAATAGTGGGGGAAATATAGATTACAGTTACTGTTCAAACAACAGCGAAAAATTGTTTAAATGAATTTTGAGTCCATGGATTATTGATGAGAAAAAATCAATTTTTTTTATTTTTTTGCAATCAAACACTATTTTTATTTTATTTACAAATTTGCAATGTTTCTATAGTGTAAACTCTCTATCATTAAGATACAGATTAATAAAGATAGAATTTTGTGCAATAAAATATGGGAAAAATAAATACTAAGAAATTTAACTATATAATTGAGAAAGAAAACTGAATTTTAACTAATGCTAGTGATTATATTAAAAGATTTAAAGAGTTATTATAGTTAAAAAAGAATAAATAATTTTAATTTCAGCTATTTTTTTAATTATTTTTTAGTTTTCAATAATGTTTAATTCACATTCATTCAATAAAATAAATTTTAAAATTAGCATAATTGTATAATTTTGAAATGTTCATATTTGATCTCCACTTGTTATAAATGCTATTTAGAAAGCACCTGACAAAAATCCAGTTCTAAAAATTCAACTTTCTTCAAAATAAATTTTTTTTTTCTTTTTGATACATTTGATTATAATCTTCAAGCTAATTAGAATTAAGTGTTATTATTTCAGAAACACGATCAATAGATTACATTTGCATAAAGTTTAATGTTTCTTGATTAATAACGGTTGTTAAATAAAATCAAAATAAAGCCTGAAAGTTTTATGAAATAAAGTGAATACTTCTATAAATATATTTCTGAAAATTCTTGATTCCTTAATTCTTTAATTACACTGAATATTACCCATTCAAAATATGAAACTTCTCTATGCTCCTTTAAAACTTATTCGTATATTTAACTGGAAAAATGTCTCAAATCTAATATCAGTATTGTAATAAGTTACAGAATAAAAATGGCAACAATATATTTCTTTGTCTGAAATCCATTGAAACATTTCTTTTTCGTCAACTCAAAGTTTTTCTGTCCTTAGTTTTCAACAATAGTCTTGTTTCCACAATGCTTTGGTTTTATTTTTGTTTTGTAAATAATTAAATGAGCATGTTTTCTAAATTTTGGGAACATTGCGTAATTAGTTGAGCCCTTTACCTCTTCTTAATTTGTTAGATTTCCTTCAATTTTAATATGCTTTAAAATACAAATTCTACAATGGTCATTATTTCTTTTGAAATTGTATAAACAGAATCAATAATAATGCAGTATATGATGTTAATTAAGTCACATCACAATATCACAATATTCAAATACATATATTTGTATAAATAGATAGATATTCTAAAACTTGTTAACTTCTTATTTCAATTTTTAGTAATAATTTATTAAAAATTGCATAAAAATATTATAAACAAAATATTTACAATTATTATACACTTTTATCAACTTAATTATAAAAATGCATTAATATTCAATCAGAAAAAGTTCAAGTAGCAAACATTGATTTAATAAACTTCAAAAATATTTTCAGGAATTAAGTTAACTTAAAATAAATTCCAAATTCTGCGTAGGTGGTGATGATATTAAAAGAATTTCTCAAGATCTAAGTTTAAGTAATTTTGACTTTGATCAATTGGATTAAGAATTCCAAACGCCTGCAATTTACAAGCCTCATTACTTCCTAGCTTTAATCTAGGGAGAGTTTCCTTCATTAAATATTTCACTGACGTTTGGAAGATCTGCTCTGTTTTTGTTTTAGTGATGGAAGCAAATCTTTTGATCAAGAGATTAAATAAATAGTTTTTTATTTTTAAATTTTGCCAAAAAAAAAAACAGCTATTTATTTTCAAAATAATTTAAACTGTTAGAAACGTAAAGAAATATGCAACTGATCTGAAAACTCCAATTGTATACATACAATTAAAACATAAATCTATTAAAATTTCAATACAAATATATATATTGAAGAAAAATAAACGCACTAAATATAATAGCAATATGTAAAGCATAAATTTTTAAACAAATTCATGTTCTTTCTGATTTTAGTCTTCATCAATTAAATATTTCATCTCAGTGATAATTTATGGTTCTAATTTTGAGTTAAGTGTGTGCTACACAGACTGATGTGAATCACTCGCATAACGAGATCTTATGAAATTTTTTAATAATTGCTCATCACTATGTTTCCAATTATCTAATTTTACAATGGATAGAATTCTGTTTCATCAGTGATATTTAACAGTTAGAGTTTGTTCCTACATCGGGCTACAATGCTTGGAATGATTCCAGGTATTTTACTTGGTTTTTAGCTTTTTGTTGTTTTTATATAATACTTGGTTCTTAGCTTCTGCTATTTTTTTAATTTTCTGTTATTATCCTTTCTTTTTAATTTTTCCTGTGTCATTGGGAACATCTATAGTCAAATAATCTATAAACAAATACTTTTAATCTCACTAATTTAATTTCATTTTAGTAGTTTTATTCGGTTTTTTAGTTCTGAATAGTAACTTTTTCAATATATGCAAGTGTATTCTACGCCATTTGAAAGGAATTGACATAATTTTGCTTTTATTATTTTATCATAAAATTTTACTTATTTATTTAATGCACAGGAAATTTATTATACTTCCTTTAGTTAATCATTTTTTTTATATTTTATATTAATTGCACGATATTTTCGTATGAGAATCTTTAAAACTTAAAATACTTTCTTATCCATTATCAAATAAGAAATATTTATCCGTTTTATATTTAAGTTTATTTTACCAATTCATTTTCTACATGTAAATTCAAATACCACATAAAGAATGGGGTCATCTAATAAGCATTAAAAAATAAATAAAAAATCCTTATCCAATTTTTAAAGAAATTGCAACTAAAATATTTTTAAGAACATTTGATTTCAAATCCATGTTATTGAAATTGTATACCTGTCCTCAATAATTTTTTTACCAAGCTTCAAATAAAATGATTACATATTTTACCCTTAATTGGCAAAAATGCTTGTTTCATAAAAATATCTTTTTCTTCGTTTCTGTGCAGTAAATACTAATATTATATTATTGACTTCAATAACTGCTTATAGACTTCTCTAAACTTTTCTTTACAGAATAATCTTGTTTGTTAAAAGGATTTTTGCATTTTCGGTTTTAAAACTGAACAGAATAAAACATTGCTTATAAAAAAATTAAATATTTCATAAAATCTTTTAATAATACATAAAATTGCTTTCTCGCACATTTCTACCCAAATATGTTTTGAACAAATAGTGTTAATAAAAATCAGATTGCAATCTCACACCACACAAATAAACCAATCTGACATTACAGCGCCATTAGCTTTTAAAATGTCTATTTTTATATTTACTTTCTTGCTAGTGACGAAAATATTACCGGAAGTGATAAAGTAAATTGACTATCTTAAAATGAAACTTCTAACATGAGAGATAAATTTTCAAAGAAAAAGAAACTTTTTCCTCAAATTTGTTGACATTATTCTTATTGTTAGTACGATGACAGATGCAATAACTTTTTTCGACAAAAAATTCTGACTTTGAAATACTTATATTTTTTAAAAAATACTTATTTCAAAGTTGGAATTTAAAAGTTTTTGTGTGAAAATTGTACTATAATTTGAAGATAGCTGTAGTGAAGTAGTATTTCTTTTGTATGTATTTGTAAATATTTTCTACTTTAATCATTTAAAATTAATTTTTTATTCATTTTCCTTTTTAAAATAATTGTATGCAGTGAGATTAAGTATAAAAAAAGATGTTTGTAATTATATACTTATATATTTTATTAAATAATAGATTTTAAATTAAATTTTGTTCATTAAATAGGATATCTCCAATTCATAAGTATGAGATAAATGTGAATCGCAAAGTGAAATATTTTTAATGGCAACTATATTATTTGTGTTATAAAATTTGAATGATATACAAAAAATATTAGTTACACCGTCATGCTACTTTAATCAAAAAAGATTTATAATTAAATACCTGTATGTTTTGTAAACTTGTTTATTTAATAATCTTTTTAAAAGCTGAGTATGGTAGAAATATACAGTAAAATATACAATTTCAAAACTCTAAACTCATTTGAATACATAACAAATATTTTCAACCTAATTTCTGACTTTTGCAATTTAACCTACCTAACAAATTCCAAAATTTGCTTTCCACTATTTTTAAATTTACTTTTTAATTCATTTTACTTACAAAATTGTTGGTAATTGCTTTAAAAAATATTAATAAATACTCAAAAATTAAAACTACTTAACTTTTTTGAAAATTATATTTCAGTGAAAATGCAACTTTTAATAATTAATTCATAAGCTAATATTTTGATATAGATTTTCATGTATATTTATTTCCTATGTAAAGTATTCAAAAAAAAATTATGCATAAGAAAATTATTTTTATAAATAATATGATACAACTAAATGTTAATTTATTTTTTTATTTCTGTTTTAGTCCATACAAAACATCTTGAAACCACAAATCATCTTAGATAATTCAGTTTATAAAATTATGCAGGAAATTATATTATGCTTAAGAATGGTAGACACTTATTGCATTTGCCAGATACCTTTCAGCTGAGAATTATTTGTTAAAACTTAATGATAATAATTTAGATTTAATTCAATCATAGTTATAAATCATATTAAATATGATTTATAATCATATGTCAATGACGAAAAACTCATTCAAAAAGTAATATCAAAACTATTTAAAATAACTGGAATTTGTAAAATGTCCTATATAAATAGATTTCGTTTATGATTTCGTAAAGTTTCAAGATGAACATATAATTTTATTACCCGAATAACGTTTCTTTTATTTTGAATTTTACTTAAAAAAAATCTAATATTAAACTATATTTAACAAAAAAAAGTATTAAGTTTACAACTTAAAAAGTTCTATTTAATTTTTTAAACTCATTAGTAAGCATTAGTAGCATATTTTTTAAACGCATTAGTAAACTTCAGAAATAAACTTTAACACATGTTTTATTGAATGAAAAATAAATGCGAAAATTATAATAATGCCAAAAGACATGCAGAAAACTTTATTCAGAAAGCCCCCACCCCGTAGGCAATTAACTAAATTTATTAAACTGGATGTATGTCTAACTGTGATTAGATTGATGAGTCAACCAAAAATATTGAGGGCTTACAATTCTAAACTAGAATTTATCACCCATATTTAACAGTAAGAAGTACGAGCTAATCTGTTCGCTAACTTGGTTAACCTTTCTATGGCATTGTCTCAAAATAAAAGAAAAATACTTCTTAATCTGAATCTGAACAGGGTGTTAAAATGTATTGTTTTATGAAACAGTTTAATCACCAAAGGTAAGAAACGTCAACAGATCTTAAAATTCCATACACAAAATTTTAACTTTTGGTATTAAAAACAGCATGAACTGGAAGTAGTTAGATATTCAACAATACTAAATGTAGATGCATAAAAAATTAGAAATTCTTTATGATTTCTTAAATTAATATTCATTTTATAAAATCACTATATTGAAACATAAATAAGCATATATAAGCATTTTAAATTTATTGAAACATATATTCATTATAAAGAAACATAAAGTACGGTAACGCAAAATATAAAATTTTACCTTTATCATAAAATTTGTTAAAGTACAAATTACAAAAGTTTACTGTCGTGATCTTCATTTATATAGTTTTAATAATTGTATTATCTTTTATTCCTCATTATTTCCCAGCTTATCTTATTAAAATCCTGTTCGGAAATGTAAAATTTGAGTTATTGTTTTCATTATTTCTTTTCGAAACATATATATAGAAATTAAGTATTCTACTTTTTTCAATTTTATCATTATAATTCATCAATAACTATTCTTTTCTTCCAGTTGCTTTCGAAGATTTGTATATAATATACTTTGGATTTTAAAAGTTTAAGCACCATTCTTATTAAAACTTTGAGAAAATTTTTTATTCAATATTCTTAATGAGTTGTATCGTTGCTCAATATTTTTGTCAACAGTATAATACACGCTTAAGAATTTGTTTTCTTTTCCTTTACTTTTTTAAAAAAATTGTATCTTTCAAAAATTTATTTTTAAAAAGTCATATTTAACAAACCAAAATATTATAACGTTACTAATAGACAATGTAATGTTCTTATTACAATTAGCAAACAATATGAAATGTACTTATCATTCAATCAAAAACCAGTTTAATTAGTGAAAAAAAATTATTTAATAATATTTTGTGTTTATATTTAAATTTAAAGATTGTCAATATTTTTATGTTATCAAAAAATAATACTTTTTTAAACTGAGATAGTATTTCTGGACCAATTCGTCTATTATAAAAAAATTTGATTCTATTGGCAACAATTTGTTAATTTAGCAACAATTAATTAATTTTGGCAACAATTTATTAGTTCTTTTAAGCAAACACAGTTTACTTGCAGATCAGGTTGTCTCTGGATTCTTATAGTCAAAATATGAATGTCATTGTATGCAATTGATTGAAAAATACACAATTGATAACCTTTATACTGAGGTATAAATATTTTGAAACATTGGGAGTTTGAATTATAATAACAAGCAGCCGTCAAGCATACTTAGGGGAATTTCCTTTAGCAATTTTAACATTATTTATTCATAAAATAATATAATCTAATATGAATTTAATAATATAGAATATTTTCGCTGAAATTATGATTTGAAACGGTTTTTTGTTTTCTTCCTTTAGAAAAAGTAGTAAAAATTTGTGCAGTGGGTCATTTAGTTAACAAATAGGCCAAATGTTCTGCAAAAACAATTAATTAAAAATACTTTATTAAAAAACATTTGTTTTCATTCATGAAATTCTTGTGCTGTATATCCTAAGTATTTTTCTTTCCCTAACTTAAACTCATTAAGAGTTTCCGATGGGAAATAAAAATTTTAGTTTGAATTACAAAATATTTTACAAGTTGTTCTTCCGCTCAATACAATTACATGTTCTTCGTTTCTTCCACAATATCCTATTAAATTTTACTTGCACATTGATTTTTCTTAATACAATTTTTAGTGACACAGAAAAATACTGAAAGAATAAAAATTTAGTCAATTAAATTCTTAAAAATCATCACTGTCAGTTTAATGTATTTAAAAATTCTAATAATAGATAAAAAAATTTAAAAAAACTATTTTTACAAATTCTTATTTATAAAAAGTACTAAAAATATATTAAATTAACATATATATATAGTCATGATTTAAATTATGATTTTTTCTCAGCAAATGTCAATTTTTAATTTCTTTTGTAGTAGAAAAAAGATTCAAAGTAAGTAGTTCTTTTTTAAAGTTTCTATCTTACTCATTTCTATTAATTAAAGTGTCAATCACCATGAACTGCCTTGTAATTTTCACCAAATCACTGGATGAAATAGATACCTAAGCTCCTACAAACTTTTACATGCAGGAAAAATTTGCAAAATGCTCTTGTATTTATTTTTGACAGTTTTTGTTCTTAATTACTATAAGAGCATAACACAATTGGAGGCAAAATTTTCTAGAAATTATTTCTATAAATATATTTATCAATGATAGGGCTCTATAAAGGAAATCTTCTATTTACAAGGAATTTATTGATTTGGTTAATACCCACGTAACTGACAGGCAACATCAAATTCAGTGATCCATTCACAATTGATAATTTAGGGTATTATAAAATTTCATTATAAATAAAAACTCTTACATTATATTAATTTTAAATCTATTAAATCATTACTAATTTAACGTAATCAAATTAAAAAATAATGTATGTGAAAATTACTTATTGTAATCTGTATATATCAAAGAGTTTTATTAAATATTCTTAGAAAGGGTTGAAAATCAGATATAAATGATCATCTTTTAATTAATAATATCTTGCATTTTTTAATTGCTTTCAAAAATTGACATCCAACTCAGGCAGCTATATGACTCAAATATTCATTATTATATCATCATCTACCATTTAAAGAAAAATAATACATGTATTTAGTAAAACTAAATTTATTTTATTCTTCGTTCATTAAAGTTAATAGGCGTAATTTTTTCCCTTAATTAAGAATAAAATTTATAAAACAAATAATTACCAGAATTATAATTAAAGATTAAGCTTAAGTAAGTTGTGTTTCACACCAAATAAATCATTTTTCAAGGTTGTTACCAAAAATTAAATGGAATATTTTCCTCAAAATTTAGTAAAATTATTTGTTAAACGTTAATATAAATAGAAATATTTAATTATAAAATCAGCTTAATGTAAGGAATTTACTAACCATAATCATATAATTAGTATTTATTAAGTTGATTTGTAAGTTTATGGAAACTTCAAATCTTGCCATTATTTTAATACTTTCATTCAAGATAGTTATTTATATTGCTAATGTTTGAAAATACTTATCATATTAAAGAGAAAAATTTTCGTTTCTGAACTTTTGCATATAGTTGTTGTTTATAATATCAAAACATAAATGTCTCAATCGCAGCTGAATTAAAATTAAATATTTATTCAAAGTTTTGAGTTTTGAATTTCTTTTAAAAAAATCTTTATATTTAATAAAATTCAAATTAACTATTGTATACTTTTAATTACTTTGCACGAATTTTGAGTCAATTGAATAAATAGTTTAAAGTAATAAGAGAAGAAATATGAATATTATTGTCCATTATAATGTTTCCATATCTTTAAAACCCATTTAAAATTTAATAGGCACATTTAACGTGAAGATATTTCTGAAAAATGTTTATGGATAAAATTCAATTTGAATAGTTATATCATTAACGTTAATTGTCTTCGTCAGAATAATCAATAGTGAAATGGAAATCAAAAACTTCCATTTCGCATTAAGTTAGTTTTTATTCATATTTCAATGAAAGAATTATGTAATGAGAAATTAGATATAATTTATGACTGATTATAATTTATGTAATGAAATTAGATAAATAGAATTTCATAGCTATATACAATTATTTGTACAATTTTATTTTCCGTATTTGAAATTGAAAGAAATTTTTTTACTATATTTTATAACTATATCTATTAAAAATTTCAAAATCATTCATGTTTGGTTTTCCTGGCTTAATAATTATCCAAACATTGTACTTTAGTGTAGAAGATGTTCTAAACTGCTTTTATCTTATTATGATGAAAAGAGTTTGAAGCATTCAAACAATTACTGAAATCTTTCTTTTAAAATAAAGTTAAATTAAAAAGTTTAATTTTACACAATAATATGTTTAATTTTCAAATATAATTTCTACTGTTGTTATGTTAAATAGATACATTTTGTATTTAATATTTAAATCTTCCTAATTATTAAAAAATATTTTTTTAAACATGACAGCTAATTTTTATATAATACAAGAAAATAATGCTCGTTTTCTAAAATTTAAACAAGAAATGATTGGCTTATAATAAGTTTACAATAGAATAAGTTTACAAATAGTGCAGAATTTCCTTTAAAAAAATTTTCTTGGAAAATATATTTAAGTTTACAGTTTTTGCTAAATTTTAATGCAGTTTAAATATTTTTTCATTTTATTATTGCATGATAAATTCAACCACAAGCTTTTATTTATCAATATGTGAAATTTCAAAAAACAATCAATATTTTTTTAATATACCTTGTCTTAATTGTATAAAGTATAAAAAAAACAGTAAAGTGTTCAAACATTATCATGACTAAAAGGAAGTACCACCTTTTTAGGAGCAAAAGATCCCGGGTTTGATACCAGCCACTGATGAGCAATAAGAGATCAACACAGTATTTTTACATTTACGTTTGCCTTCATAAATATAGAAAGTATATTTTCAAATATTTAGTTATTTTCAAAGCTTCAATTCACATGAGTATGGCTATGTAAGAAACAATATATTGGAAAAATAATGCTGTTAGACCTTGAAATATCTTACATATCATATGCTTTCTCCTTCGTATTATCAATAATCATTTATATTATGTTGTAACAGATTCAAAAATACTATACTAACTGCCAAGAGATGGTGCTAGTGCTCTGTACTGAGAACTTTAAAAGTAAACAATTATATAATAGAGAATTTAGAGTGAGATGTGAAGAATGATGAACCACCAGCTTTATTAACTAACTTTATTATTAGTTCCGTACTGGTAATACCTTTATTTGTTGTTATTACATTTTTTTGTGTAACTGAATGGACAATTGTAGCTTGTAATGAATATTGTATGTTTTATTAAAACTTGTATGTTTTATTTATTAATGTCCTCGCTTCCTTTCTTCTAACGTCTTACTTTGTAACTAATTTGATTCTAGTTACTATTTATCATCCAATAAAGAACGTTACATTGTTGCATTCAGCATGCATTGTATTGGGTGTCTGAGAGTTTACTAGTTCTTTATTCTTGTGATACGGGAATTAGACAGATTGGTTATAAAAGCGCTTTCCAAATGAAAACTGCCCTATATAAAAAACTTCCTACAATTATATTCACTATTCACTATTTTGTGTCAAAATTATATATGATAATATCATTATTAATGTACTCTGGAAAATCTAACTTTAATAACTCACATTTTCTGAAAATACATTTATTTTATTCTAATAAAAAATTCTATTCACTAAAGAATTCACAAAATATACAATATGAATTTTCAAAATATGGAATTTCATACATTGAATAGAGATAAGCTTGTTTTCCAAAAAAGATAAGCATATTTTATGAATGAGTGATTTCGTATATATTGGATACAACAAACAGTTTCAAACTGAATTAGGAAAATGAATTTTTAAACAAGCAATACGCTTAAATTTCTTTTCTAATAGTATAGTATTTTCTTCAAAAAATTCAGTGCTCCATATATTTTATATGAAAATTTTTTTATATATTTGTAATATATTAAATTTAAGATTTTTAAAGAGTTTTTTCATTACCCATGTATATTTTTTATAGAATAAATTAAAAAAATAAATTTTAATTAATCTATAAATTAAAATAAAATTTAATGATTTTTTTACTTATTTTTTAATTATAATTTTTTTTAATTTTTCTATAAAATTTAATCTTTTACATTTATTTTTTAGATCTTGTTTGCTTAAAAAAAAACCAACCCGTGGTGTATTCGTTATCTTTCTAACATTGTGTTAACAATATTTGAAAAATAGCTTGTGAAAAACAAGTTATTTTTCAGCTGTGAAAAACAAATTTTCAAGTGACTTTTCATTCTCTAATTCTAAGAATATCACATTTTATAGAATTTCCGCGAATTAACTCTACATTAATCACTCAATAAATTCTAAAATTTTTAAGAAGTATAAAATCAGCATTATTTCTAACCCTTAGTGTAAATTTAAATTTGCACATTTAAATTGCACAGCCGCCTATTCTGTCTAGTGATCAGAGTAGATAACTACGGATGAGGATGTCGTTGGTTTGAATCCCGCTAGGACATGGATGTACTTCCCTCTCTTTCAGATGTGTGTATTAAAGAAGTTAATCACATAAAATCCACACCAAATTACGGTTCAGTTTGAAAAGTGAAGCAGTGGACCCCTTATTGACAACAGCAAGACTAAATATAAGTTTTTATAAAAGTTCAGTATTAATTTCTGAATTCATATATAATTTTATTATTATATAATTCAATTATTATTTATTTATTTATACCCTGATATAAATAACAAATTTTGACATGTTTTGCTGATTAAAATAATTAAATTTAATTTATTATTTTTAATTAAATTTCATTTATTTCATTGAACTCCTTACTTTTGTATTTCCTAATTTCATTCAGTGTAATTCTTATTATATCCTTTTGGTTATGGAAATTAGCATTGTATGTAAATATCTAATGAACTCACATTTAAAACTATTCAAATAAAAGTACAAATTTATTTTATAAGCAATAATAGGGCATTGAAAGTATATAACTGATGCGGTAAAGTATTCAAAGCAATTTACTTGAAAAGAACGTTAATTGAAAAACTAGAATTTTTCTCTTTCAAGTTCTTTTATTTTAAAATCAAAAGCAAATTGTGTTACTTTGTAGAAAATAGATAAATAGAAAAGCATCCCTTTTATAAAAATGACTCCATCCTTCTGTTCATTAGTGAAATCCAAGTCAAGAAATTTCTTAGCTAACAAATCCTTTCAAAACCCTAAATTATTTCCTATATTGGAAAGAAAAGTTATAGAATAGTAACAAGGATTTTATAGAGTATTAAATCTGCTGTTCGACGACAGAATCTAAGAAGGTGAGTTTCTCTAAGGGGGCAATGTTTCAAAATGGCTCCAAATTGCTGTCCAGATAGCCGAAACTTATTTTCAAATTGATAGGAGTTTATATATATAAACTTGTCGAATATAATTGACTATACATCTTATAATATTTTATAAATTTCATTCAGAGACTGTTTACTTTTATTTTGTACTAATTTTATTTCAAAATTTTTTATATTCTTAATAATACAAATTTGATATTTATTTTTGTTATAATATAATTAGAGAAAAATTTCATCTATATCAAAGAAACAATATTTCTTCAAGTATATCGTATAAAAGCTAAAAGAAACCTTTGTATAGATATCTAATACAGAAAATAACCATAATATTTTTATAGTATTGACTTCATAAACTGGATCTACGTGAATACATATAGCTACATTGTGTTTAATAATATAATTTTAACTTTTTCCTTTCGCATGCAAAGCTTACATTTAAACTGATATAAAAAATATGTAACGAATATTTATATATACTAAATACTGCTTTCATATAAAAAATATTTCTCATTTATTAACTATACAGATATATTACTGTTGACTACAAAAACATATCAAATGTATTATCTTTCAAACTTTCATAACTATTGTTTGGAGAACATATTATATAGTAAGTACACAGTAAAATATTTCAAAAAATATAAATATGTAGAATTTATTTGATTTGATTTGTTCTTTGTAATTCTAAATTCAAAAGTTTAAAATATCAGCAATATCCTAAATACTCAACATAAGTTTAAATTGATTGCAAAACTTAAAATTTGAAAGAAAAACTAATTTTATTATAATAAATTGATTTGAATACTTAAATTATGTACAATACCTCTAGAATAATTGAATAAGATAAAGGACAGCTTATTGTCCACAAATATGAAAGCCTTATGAAAATATTAATCCAGATTTCATGTCTTAGATAAATTATTTTTAGGTTATATTTTTAAGGCAGAAAAACTTATAAAACCTGTTATTTTTTTTACTCATTTTTTGATAAATATTAGGCACAATTTTATTAAATTATTATATCCAGGAAATAAATGTAAAATATTACGCAAACTCAATTTGAATATAATATATGAAAAATTGAAAAAAAAGTTATAGATTTAAATATTATATTTCTTTCTTTTCAGATTCATTTAGAATTGAAATAATCCATTGTTAGTAGTATTTTTTTTATTTGTTAATATCAATAGTAAGACGATATTTGAAAATGTATTACACAAGAACTAGGTCAATCTGCATCAGTTGAATATATACCAAAAGTACTAATCTTAAAGAAACTTTCAAAGTCTTAAAACAAGTCTTACAATATGATTTAAATACTGCTTTATTTTTTTGTATTAAAGCATTTCTAAAATATTACAAACATAAGATAAATATTTATGTTTTTTTTTTAAATTTTTAAATGGTAAATATCGTGTTTTTGGAATGAATTTAATTTTTAATCTGCCAAATTATTTAGGAAATAAGAAAATTCAATTATTCAATAAAATTTTGAGAATTAAGTTATTAAAATAAAATTATACAGA
The DNA here is from genome assembly GCA_026290005.1 of Latrodectus geometricus. Lineage (NCBI taxonomy): Eukaryota > Metazoa > Arthropoda > Arachnida > Araneae > Theridiidae > Latrodectus > Latrodectus geometricus. The sequence continues at coordinate 19,891 of JAPDSC010136807.1, forward strand.
AACCACCATTGTATTACTTGATCATATTTTGATCAATTGTATTTCATCGTGTTTCCTCATACCTATCTCATATCTCGTAGTCACAATTTAATGAATGATTGATATTCATTTATTTAGTTACAAAATTATGAATTCCTTAATTTCATTATGATGAAACATTGGAGTTTATATATATATATATATATATCTATATTAATACACTCACACATATATGAACTATAGTGTTCTAAAATAGAATATTTGCAAAAAAAATACATTTAAATATTTTCCTACTTAATTTTGAATGCAAAGCTTCAAATAAAATAAAAGCACATGCATACTTACTTTAAAAAGAAAGAAACATATTCATTTCCTGTTTCTTAAATCTTACTCCTTCATTTATTAAATAACCAACAGCCATTTTAATTACTTAAAAGCAATATACCTTATTCAAATAATACCATTGTAATTGACATTCTAATCTTTTTTTGGCAAAAAAGAACAATATGGCCATTAAAGTTTAATAGTGAAGCGTTAAATTTTAATCAATGGTTATTTGAAAAGAATACAGACATAAAAGAATTCTGTGTGTTTTGTTAAAAAATATTCAATACCTTAATTTGTTTAGTCACATAATTTAAATTTCGTTTGAAACAATAGTCTTATATTAGAAATTCTTCTGATTATGTATACACTTTTTGATTAAAGTGAATGAAATAAACTTAAAAAAAGTCTGTCATTAAGAGCAAGTTGAAGAACTTTTAATTATATAGCATTAATTTTAAATATCAACAACAATCATAATTATTTATTTGTATAAAATTTTTCTCAAATTTATTAAACATTTATACATGTTTTAATTAATTAGGGATAAATATTATTTAAACTTATATTTTTATACAAATTTAAAAATTAATTAAAATTGAAGGATTAGAATATTTATTTTAGAGCTGAGGAATTTCTGTGTAAACTATTCTTTAATTAGTTTATTTTAATTTATATTTTGAAGGATTTCAACTAATTTTTAAAATACTAATGGATTTAAAAATACTCTTATTTCTAATACACTTTTATATATGTTACTCCTATGAGTCTTAATTAAATGATGAAGTAATTAAGACTCAATTAATTTCATTCTAAAAATAATCACAAACTGAAGATTCTTTATATACTTATCAAAAAATAAATATGTGATACACACGTTGAGAGCAAATTAAACTCTTCAATGATGTTTAAGACTAAAGCGTATATATATTTGTGTATTATGATTACAAATAAATAACAAAAATATCAGATACAGAGGCTGGCATTTATTGCTATAAGTGAGCTGAAACATTTGTAACACCATCTCTAACGAGAATAGAAGACTTAATTCCTGATGTAATGCCTCCGTAATGGACCCTAGTTAAACACTCTTGTAACCCTTCTGTCTACAAATGGTGCGAATTTACCTCTAGATGAGACACATGTAAAATATTTCACATGACACTTAGTGTTATTCCAGATATCTCCAATAATCGATACACCTAGACATCATGCTATCTGTGAAGATTACAAAGTGTCTCAAGCATTTCTGTAAACTCTGCTAAAGAGACGATCATGATAAAGAGATGAGTGACTCTTAGTTAAATTTTCCATTTCTACATTTTTTCTATTAATTTCATTACATTATTAAAATAAATCGGTTTTCTTTATACTCCGGCAGAAAAAATAGTAAAGAAAAAGGAATTATATTTAAAAATAATGAATGATATTTGTTGATTATAATTGAATCAGATATGAAAAATGTAAACAAATGAATAAAAACTAAATAAAATATCTGAAAAAAATTTATAATTAGTGAAGTCATATGCATGTTATACCATGGTATTATAATTTTACATTATGCTTTTTATAATTATTTTGAATTAATTTTTTAATATTGTGAAATTGAGAAAATGATATATTATTAATGTTAACATCAAAATTCTAAGGGGCATGCGTAACTAAAATAAATTCATAAAAATAATTTCTTTTGTTAGTATTCTTATGAAATTTATAATATTTAAGAGAATTTTCAGTAAACATTTTATAAATATTTTTTCGTTTATAAACTAAACTTATAAACTTTCATTAAAAATATTATATTTTATCTTTTGTTTCTTATGCTTAGAGAAACAACAGTTTTGGTGCTTAAATAATTTGCAAAATTCCTCCATGAACGAAAAGTTTTAGCAAAACCAGCTTCATTTAAGGTATAGAATATTATAAGTAAAATATTATTTCATGTTAGGTAAAATTTAACTATCTATAATTAAAAACATGCTCATAGTTATTTAAGAACAAATTTTGCATTAGGAGGGCACGATGAATAAAAAAATGACAAATATTTATAATTTTACGAATTTTTAATTATATCTTTTGCTATCAACTTGTATTTGAAATGTATTTATAATGTGTTATTTACCATTTTATTTTAAACTTTACTTTACTTTTTTATTCTTTTTTTAAAACACGTATAGTTAAAATTTTGTAACGAAAAGAATTTTTTCCATGCTGGCTTCCAATAAAATTGTGTGCCGTTTCTGTTAACATTGAGATACATATTCTTTTATATAAAACTTTGAGATTTGTCATTAAAGATTTTAATCAGTGTGAGTACTTAACAAAAATATAGTTTGAAAATATTTGTTTTTACTATCCTTAAATAGTGTGCTCCAGCAATATGACGCTTGTAAATCTTTTTTCTGTTATAAACATTTGTATAGTGCGTTATAGATATTTGCGTAGTTATTAAAAAGAAACTGAAGCAGTGAAAGTTGAGCTTATCCTTAAAAGCTTAAAAGTTCATGGAATTAAAAGAGGATTTTATTTATTTATCATGCTATTCTCAGATTTAAAGGCACTGCTTTTTAAAGGATTAAAAGGAATATAGTCTAACTTGTGGGATTTGGCCTAGAAACTATTAACAGTATTTGAAAAGGGAGATGAAGAAATAAGAAAACTTTTCTTAACAAAATATTAGTGAACTGGAAATAACTATGAATAGCTAAATAAAAAATAACTTTGAATATAAAAATTTAAAAAAATTGCGATTTATGTATTATAATTTTTATTAAAAATAAAAAATTTAAAAAAGTAAAATATTTCTTAAATTATGAGAAATGTTCTTGCTTTTAGTGATTCGTTTCTTAGCTTTTATCTTAGAGCACGTTTACAAAGCTGAATCGATGAGATTTTGTCTCAATTAAAAACATTCTTCAAATTGATATTCTTACATCAATACAATTCATGAATAATAATGTGATTGTATTTTTGTTTTCTTCCAGTAAAAAATAAAGACGTAAATTTCTTTAATTCGTAAAGATAGTTTCAACATTTATTTATGAAGAATAAAAATATTTCCTAAATGTTTATTGTTTGTATGAAAAGTAATCCCGTCTATCTTTGTTTAGTATCACATACAGCTTACTCTCAACAAAATAATTTGGTCGACATATTGCAAAAAGCTTCTCAATATTGACCTCTTAAATGTGAGCTTATGAATTATTTATCATGTGAAATGACTGAAAAGTTTGAATTTATTAAAAGCAACACAAAACACTGGAATGAATTAATCAAACAGTGATAAAAAGAGATCTACAAAATAGAAAATGAAGTTGATCATGCTAAATAAAATAAAAGTAATAAAAGGAAGCATATAATTATTTAAATGCATACTATGACAACATGCATTTAAATGGAAAAAGTGATTTTCCATTTAAAGGCATGCTGTCATAACATGTTTCTAATGGAATCAAAATATAATTTTGATATGTATAATCTTTCCTGGTTGCAAGGAATTTATAATAGTTCTCAAATTATCTTAAAAGAAAACTGCTATATGAAAAATGTTGTTCTTTTTTTAATTTTAATTTATTTTAAATGTTTTCTTGATTCTCATTCACCGTTAATAATCTTAAAACACATAAGTTTTTAAATCATTTTTTCAGTAATCAATACAATTTAACCAATTTATATTTCAAGTACTTAATAAAACTGCTTTTTACATATTTCAAGTATGTGCTTTTTCCCTTTAATTAATATTGAGATAGCAAAAATTAATATCAAAAATATTCAGAATATATCAATTAACTTAATAACTTGCATAACTCTTAGTTTTGTGCTATTGTATTACAATGTATTCTCCTTAATTTTCCTTAGATTTCCCACAAAACTATTGCATCTGTAATCAACTTGTTGCATTTATTTTTTGCATTAAATCGTTGGGTAAGATGGCAAATGGCAAACTTGAATTTTCTTAAGATGTATTTTTTATTAAGTATAAATGCATAAAAAAGCTTATATAGTGACAGCTCACAAATTTGAAGGCATGATTCTTTCCTGTAATTTGTCAATTTTGTTTATAAATTTTTAAATTACATTTTATAAAAATATATTTCATTAAAAATAGAATTTAAGATAAATTAACAAAATTTAATTAAACTATGAAATTAAAAAGATAAAATTGGAAAGTATTATCACACAGTAAAAAAGCAGGATTAGCAGAACTTACTTCCAATTAAAACCTAATGTGACTTCAGTAGAAAATCAAAAAGAATCCTTATAATTGATTTTTTTTTCATATAAATATTTTTGAGAATTCAGTCAAGAATATTTTGCTTTTATTGACCTAATTTGTGAAACTTATCGCATTCACATGTAATAGATGAATAACATTTCAGCTAAATTTCTATATATTTAATACATTAAGCATAGTTTCTATCAGTATACATCACAGTATATAAATGATACTAATTTATTCCCTTTTCAATACAAAAATTATTAAATATAATTTGTCACAATCATTTTGCTTTTATGAAATTATTTTCCTTTTATACAAAATTAAGTAAGTATTTAAAAGATATAATGCTATATATATATATATATATAATCACTTTCCTGTTACCATTTCTATGAAAACTCCTGTCTGTATATATTTTAATAAAATTTAAATATTTAATATATTTTAATATAACTTATATATGCATATAAATATCTTCTGCCAATAAAGTGTTAATGAAAGGTATCTATACGAAAAATTTTTTTACAAATATTTTAAAAGTATTATTAAACCCGGAAAATATAAATTGATGTAATTTGTAGGCTTTATCTCTTAGTTTTAACTAAGCGACTTATTAAATTTGAATACTTGAATTAAATCCAGCTGCATTGATTATTTTAAGTTACTTTTTTATATGACTGCTTTGCTCGTTCAAGCAGTCATATGAAAAACTTTATTCTTTTTAATAAGTAAATATTATTTTTAATTGTACAATATGCATTATTATTGAGCCACGCTAAGCTTAATGTTTTTTGGATATTATTAAGGAGAAATTTTATGTCTATAATTTTATATCTATGTTGAATTTAAATACTAAAAATAATATTTTTTCTTTTATTTTACTTAACTTTCACACATATGAATTTTATTCTTGAAATTTACTTTGTTATGATGAATATGTACGTCACCCAAAAATTAATATTTGATTTTTTCTACTGAAGGAATTTTAATAATGTTGAAAATAATTTGCAATTACTGAAAACAGGCAACTACAAACTATTACATGGAGTTATAAAATAAATTGGCTGGTGTATTATAGAAGTTTATTATACAATATTAATGAAGCTTTGGAAAAGTTTTTAGGAAGATTAAAATATTTTTATGAAGTCTCTTTCTCATCTTATTCACTTAATAAATTCCTCCATTATTCCACAATGATGTTATTAATTATATAAAACTTTTAAAAAATGTTTTGATTTATAGAAAAAATTCTGATAATTTATTTTTCAATGTCGTGGGAGAAACCGAGACAAAAATTACCAATCGATAATGAGATGTCTTTTAAAATTGAATACTTGGTATTCAATTTTAAATATAGTGAAAGTAGTATAAATATATTGATAATATTTTTTATGATGTCACACACACAAATATAGTATATATTTAGATGTGGGGTTTTCTAAATATTTAAAAATCTGTATCAGACAATAGAATTTCGTTTGTTTCTCCAATGAAAATTATTGTGAAAATGATATTATGACATTTTTAGTTTTGAAACTTTAAAAATTATTTCTTATGTATTTCTTATTTTATTTCTATGTAAAAAAGTATAAATGCTCTGTTATGAAATTAAAATCACAAAAGAATAGTTAAATCTGTTAATATAATATCCATATATATATATATATAGATAGATAGATAGATAGATAGATAGATAGATAGATAGCAATTAGTTGTCTTACGTGTGTGTCTATTCATTTTCCATTTTTAAAAGCTCTAACATATCGATGATGAATAAGTTTAGACAATTGGATCATTTGATATTTATGATTTTTGAGAGAAAATATTTTTATTTACTTTAGCATAGATATAAATTTATAATTTTCTTGAATTTATAAAATAATCTAAAATTACATTGGGTACTTTATTTAACTATTTATTAATACTCGTATTGACATTTTACTTGATTTTCATAACATTTTTGTTCTATTTTAACAAATAAATTAATTTTTTCATTGTAAAAAAGCTTCATTTTTATTAATCTCTTTTTTATTTAAATATTATTTAATTTAAATTTACTTAAATTTTATTTAAATATTATTTACTTCTTCATATAGAAATTGCATGTTTGTGATTATATAAAATCTTCTGTACCATTCATTAATGTATTTGGGCAATTTCTTGTCTCATTTTCCTACCAACCACTTCCGGGTAGGATAAAAATATTCTTTTCGAATGCATAAAGATTTCAAGATTTTCATATAAAAACGAACTGAAAATAATACTGAGACAATTTAACCTAATATTGCTCAGAATGTAAATTTAAGCGATTGTATTTTAATGCTCTGAATATATTAAAATAATATTCTATAAAGAACAATAAAACTAAAATGATATTCGTTGTGAGTAAAAAAAGAACTTAGTTTAACAGAAATTTAAATGTTAAGCTCCAAATTTAAAAGTTAAGTTAGGAACTTGACTATATATATATTTAAGTTTCTAATTTAAGTATTTTACGTGTTATGTATTTTTATGTTACGATTTTAAGTGTGTAATGATGAAGAGCTTTATAAAACTTGGCTTTGTTCATTAAACTTTTGACTATGTTAAAATTATTTAAACATTAGTTTTAGTTTATTGTTATTTGATAAAAAGAAAGTTTGAATATGCCTTAGTTGTCTTAAATTCTTCAAAAGCATTTCTTCTTGAGAAAATGAAAAAGATTTAGATAAAGTTTATAACTTTTTGACTTTATGACAAATATACTAACATTTTGAATTCGTAACTTGTTTGGATTACTTAATTTTTGAAAACTTTGTATATATTTACATTTAATGTCAGAGAAAAGCTTTATGTCTGAGATTTTGGATTTTTCGATCTTCATTTAGATTTAAATGTAAGTTATAGTTCAATATGTAAGAATATTCCACTTTATTTGATATTATTTTGCATTTAAGTTATAGTATCAAATAAATATCCTAATAATTTTGTATTGTTGATTCTAATACATTTTTAGTTCTTATTTTTAGCAAATGAACCATAACTTAACGCAGTTTACAACCTCTTAGTTTTAAGCTGAGTTGAGCTAATTAAAACCTGAGCTGAGTGATTCCTCTTTATAGTATGTCTCACCTAAGAATTGACATTGTGGCTATGATAGACTTTAGTTATCCCAGTTGCGATTATTGAATACTTACGGATCTTTGACTCCGTTAGGTATAGAAAGCATTTCTTGACGTTCAAACAGCTATTTAATATTTCAATTGTCCCAGTTTTGGAGACTGTATGAAAAGAGATTCGCCTGAAAACTCTCTCACTTTCTTTCTTTGTATATATATATAAATTTTTTATTCTTTTTGAACAATTTCACCTAAAGGCATGCGTACGCATTCAAAGAGATTTTTTTCTGAATAATTGAATAAAAAGCAAAATTAGAAAATTAATGCTTAAATTATGTTTGCAATTCAGAACTATTCTTTATTGATTGTTTCTCTATTCAAGATAAAAATTAAGAAATTTAACATATTCTTTGTGCTGAGTTTCATTTCTCTAAAATAAATTTATGGCGAAAACATTTTTTGAATAATATCGAGTTTAAACTTAAAGTACTTTCCAAATGATGCGATTTTATTTTTAAATTATGACAAACTTTTCTAATGGCGGGCACCCTTGAGCAAGTAAGTACATTAGTCTATTTGCCTCAACAAGACCGGAAACTGCTACTCATTTTATGGTTACCCGGTGGGCACCTGTGAACCAAGTCACGGAGGTACGAGTAACATCGCGCACGCCACACCACCACAAACCCGTTTATAGAGTGGGCCATCTGAGGAAAGGACAAGAAACACAGAGTGAGAAAAAGACAAAGTACATCCATGCCCGAGCCGGGATTCGAACCAAGGTCCTGCCCATCTGTAGTCAGTTACGCTAAACACTAGACAAGTTGGGTGACTTATGACAAACTTTATTCAATAAAATTCCCATATTTTATTTAAAAAAAGGAGACATTATAATATGAGAAAAAATCAAAATTTTTAAAATGTTGTTGTAAGACTAAATAGATCGAAGATTTTCATTTGTCATCATTATAAAGTTGATTCAATAAATAATTAAGTTTTCCAGATATGTGTTGATGAGATGTATAATATTTGACATTTCTATTTTTATAAATTATTCTATTGAAGAAATTTTGCTTTGAAATATTTTGTTCTTCGTAAAAAGAAAAAAAATGAAAGCTTAGTAAATATTTACTTTCACTAACACTTCCTAAATAAGATTCAAACTTATTATAAATGATGGGGTTATTTGTTATCTATAATAATTTATATAGAAATAATATTGGATTTTCATTTTTATATAAATATCATATTTTATACAAATAAAAATATGAACTAAATTCAATTTTAAGTTTAAATTTTAAAATTAGCTCATATTTTCTTCATAAACTTTTAAAGTGCTTTTGAAAAATAATTCAGTATTACAAAAATAAAGATTAAATTTTAGACAATCAATTTAGAGTTCATTTTAATTTTTATATCATTTTATTTCTTAATACTGGTTACGTAAAGAACAAACTGTAAAATACATATTGATTTGTTTACTGTAAGTTGAAAATGTTTTTGTGGACTCGAATATTTATTTGTAGGATAAGAAGTATTTTGACTGGTATTCTAACTTTGAAATCGCTAGCCCATAAATCCTTTTCGCCCAGTACATATTTTTCACTTCCTAAGAAACTGTATCGTGTTTCGAAAGAAATTTCAACAGATGGCGACTGCGCCGCTCCTCCCTCGCAACAGTTCATAAAGGAGTCCCTTCTTCCCGCTCTCACAGCTTGCCGCGAGTTTCTGCCGAGCTACGAAAAAGTTCTTTTTCGAGGATTATGGTATTACGATGAGGTGTTCTTTCTGCAAAGTTCCTTGTATTGATATCATCGGAAAGTAAGACGTATTTATTATCACAACAACAGTTTTCTCAATAGAAATTCTTTTTAAGTAAAGAATAGAGAAAAAAACTTCTTATTTAATCATAAACTGAATAGGATAAAAATTAAATGTTCTTAAAATTATAACAAACGTTTACGGTTTTATGAAAATAATCTTATTTTCTGAACATGAAATTATTTTCTATATATTGAAAATTCTAAAATACATTTTAATTAAACTGGAAATAAAAGACATATTCAACTAAATTTTTATTTATTTAAATTAAGTAAATTGTACTGATTTAAAATAAATGTGTAATTAAATTACTAGAGAAGTTGAAAGTAAAATAATTTGACTCTTGTTATAGTATCTTAAGTTAAAAACAAATTTCTTTAAGTATAAAAATTCTAGAAATTCTTTTTCATGAATAGATAAGTACATAAAACTAATTAATATATCACAATTACTGAATTTTCTGGCCTATGTAAAAAACTACCATAAAAAAAGTGAACGTAAATAGCGTAACTATTTAGTCTAAATAAAACTTTGTACTCGGTAGTTTTTATTATAACTCGAATCTAATAAGTAAATATATTTTAGATTCATATTTTCTCCTCATTACTAAAACAAAAACATCGCTTGCTTAAATTTCTATTACAATAAACTGTCAAGTTACATTGTTGAAAACATGGTGGACATTTTCAAGATTGATGTCAATATATCGGACATAGCAGAATATGACTGGAACACTACTTCTGATGTCGGAGGACGTTTCCCGCCGGCGTCCACTGCCAGCATTTTGAGCCTCTCTGTGTTGTTTTTTGTGGTGGGTGCAGTTGGCATCACAGGGAATCTCCTCGTGATCCTCGCGATTCTTGGAGACCAACGGATGAGAAATTCGGTCACGAATCTCCTGATCATGAACTTGGCCTTCAGTGACTTGATCATCATGATCGCCTGCATTCCAGACATCATCCAGTTCATAGAAAACAAAGGCTGGAGATTGGGTCTGCCACTCTGCAAAGCCATGCGCTTCACAGAAGTGTTTGCACTCTATGCCTCTGTCATGACCCTGGTCAGTGTCTGCATTGAAAGGTGAGAAATAAAATTCTTCTACTTAAAAAGTAATTAATAGTATTAAAGGCATTAAGAAAAAATAATTTATAAAATAGTATTTTCATATATATTCATCGTTTATAATTTTTAACATTTTAGTATATATTTTTCAAACAAACAAATTTATGTTTATGAATGGGAACATTAAAAAACACTAATTCGAATATTTTGAATAATCTTACATTTTCAGATATAAACCATTATAGTTATCACTTTGTTATTAATTAATTTATATTTTGGAATAAGCAAATAATTATCTTATATTATATTTCTGAATACACGAATATATTACTTTTTTTAATTTTAAAGTTTATATGGAAAATTAATAAACTTTAAGTCTGAATATTTTCCTATTTTTAAAGACAAATATATCTATTACTAATTCCCGGTTCAATGAAAATATTATTTCAATACAAAATTAAATCTATATTTAACTCATAATGGTACTGTTTAAGTAGAAACAACGTTAATACTCATTCAAAAATATTTAAGAGACAGCCTTCAAAACGCAATGAATCCTTATATGACTACACGGTGTTTGTCAGTAAAATTTCTTTTACTCATTTAAATTAATCACTTCAGTATTTTTTAACAAAAAATAATAAATATTTTTCATCGCTGTTAAAAAAAATTCTTTTTTTTCGCTATTTTAAATATATTGGTTTTAATCACTTGGTTTTTCATGCCATTTTTATATGGATTATGATAAACTTTTATTATTTTAAAATTTTACTTTTTTTAAAATTGAAATTTTCTAATTTTTTGTCCTTAATATAATTTTTTATTTATTATTATTAGGCTTTTAAGAAAACATGTTTAATATTTTTTTAATTACCAAAATAATCTATTCCTTGCTATTGCATAATTATATGGATGTAAAAGAACTGAATAATATGCGACTGAAGTTCGTTTTCTTGAAATGTTCTCCCTATTCCATGTAAAGGAATGAATTATTTGATCAACGTTTGTTAAAAAAAATATTGGTTAGTTATAATATGAAGTGAATTAAACCTCAATGAAAATAACAAACTAATTAATGATGAAAATATCTTCTGAAGAAACACAGATACCTATTTAGAGGAATTTTAAATTTCCCAGGAAAACAAAACTACTTTTAAATGTAAATATTTGTTTAATATGTATCTGTATCTGAAGCAATTATTATTGACTTCTAGTGAAACTAAATAATACTCAAAAAACTAAGAGCCATGTGATTAAACCTCTTCGCAAAAAGACGCAGTTTTATTATGTCCTATTTAATTTATTTATTTAAAATTCATATTTTAATATTGATTTCTAATTTAATTTTAATACTAACATAAAAACTCAACTATACAGATTGATTTCATAATAACAGATTTTAAAAATGTAACAAAGAAAGCAAATTTTACTTGTAAAATTTTCATTTGAATGATTTGTCTAATAGTTTGAAAGATAATAATTTTTGTTTTCATGTAAGCATCTCATTCAATTAATTGAGTTTAAGATCTTTAATATCTTGCGTTTCTCATAAAAATGTTTTTTTTTTATTTGAAATAAAATATTATGTAACAGAATCCACCAGGAGAATACACAGTATTTATTTCTTACGTTTGGAAGAAGGATGATTTATTCTTTTGAGACTCATTAGTATTTCTCCCGTTGTCATAAGAAAAATAAAATTTTTCAACAGATAATAAATACTCCGATTCAATCTTTCTGTACAAATGATTATTATAAACATGGAAATATAAACAATTTGTCTTGTCACAAAAATGGTGTAAAAAATACTAATATAATTCTACAATGTGATGATTTCCCTAACTAAAATTATAAATAATAACATGTTTTCTTTATTCATAGAAGTAAAAATAATAAATTAAATTTCGAAATTATTACTTTTTAATAATAAATATTCAATAACTATTTTCAAATTTTGTTTCACTTTAAAAATAAAATTATTTTAATCCATTACGCATAATACAAACTCATGTAGTAATACAATAGATGATTAGTTATTTTTGTTTAATGTATATTTCCGTTTGCCTGTTTTCTTCACATGAAGCCTTTAATCATTAATAAAAGTACTGTTGTAATGGACTATATTTAATTGATGAAAAGTTATTGTATTGAGTTGTATGAGCTGTACCTCATTTTTTATGTCGTACCTAAGGAAAAGTGTAAGACCATTCGGAAAATTTTACGTTATAAGTTTCATTACATACCTCACAAGTATCAAACCTGTTACCTCTCAAAAGAATCAAACCTGTTACCTATCAAGAAGAACCTTAAATCACTGGGTACCATATTCAACCGAATATTGCCAATTTATACAATTATTACTCAGAGTCTTTCCATAAAAATAAATGATTTAAGCTAACTTTAAAAGTCAAAATAAGATTTTTTCTTCAGTATAAATCCCTTTGCTAACGGAATTTTGTCTGAATTAAAAAAATTTATTATTTAATATTTTTAAAAGAAATTAAATTTGCAGGTGCAAAATCAAGATTATTTATCACAATGATACATTATTTTTTGAAAAAAAAAAACAGGTAATTTTATAAATAATATTTAATGAACCAGGGCTTAAGTAATGTGCTTATTGTTGTATTTGGGTACGTTTATTGTCTCCAGGATCATGCATTCAATTTCTACCTCAATCATATACGTTTGAGAAACTTTGAATCTATTTTTAAACATAGATCCAATTTTAATAAGGACTTACGTGTAAAATGTAAATATATACAGAAAAATAAACCATCTACCATTTAAAGGTAGGAATTATATACCAAAGACATCAATTACGATTGTTGAATATTTTTTATCGATTTAAATCGATTTTAAGTTGAAAAACATATTTATGATTAGCATTAAAATTTAAAAGAATTATCTTATAAAAGTTACTTGTAAAGAGTTATTAAGCAAATTTCTGTTGAGAATAGCTAAATTTTTTGTATCATATTGTGAATCACAACATTTAGTAAGTCATTTATTTATTAAAACGTTCTCTCTCTCTCTCTCTCTCTCTCTCTCTCTCTCTCTCTCTCTCTCTCTCTCTCTCTTTTGGACACGTTTAAAAGTTGTTCAGATTTATCATACAGTTTATTTTACTATCATCAATAAATTTATCAATCGTCCAAACATTTTAATGTATTTATTCATTTAATTATATAAATTAGATGTTTTACGTGGCACTTTTTCGAACTGTTTTTTGTAAAGTTTTCAACAATAAAAATCTTATTTATCAATCAAATTCTGAAGGAAATATTTTTATACACAAAATATGACATTCTAATGTAAGAAAATAATTTCATAAAAGTATACGTTTGGCACACTAGTACAGACTTGTTATTTCAAAACAAATCTCAGTTTGCAATGTTTAATAAGGTCATTTCACAATATGCATTATTGCTGAGTATTAGTTATTTATCATAACTCTATTCAATTAAGTCAACTCCATTAAATTAGTTTCCTTCTTGTCTTTTTCATTTCTTTTCTTTCATAAACTCATGATTTTAATTAATTAAAGAAGCAGCTGGAATCATTCTGTTCATTAGAAATATTAAAGGATAAGAATTTATGTAACATGTATCACTTTAATAAGTAGTAAACATTTTACCAAATATGTATTCATAAATTTTTAATAGTTTTCCTTTTATTAAAAACTATTAACTATTCTCCTAAGATCAGGATGTTACCAATAATATTAGCATAATGCACTTTAATATGATATGAATATTTTTTTTAATTGTAGAACGTAAAAAAATGTTTTTTCGTTATTTCTTTGCTATCAATATTGGTATAATCTAGGCTAATTATCGAACGTTTTGTAAATTCAACTTCTATGAATACATAAAATTTAATTAATATTCACATTTATTAATTGAACAAACCAATGAAACAATAAAAGTAGTAATTATTTTTATCACTAAATCTTAACAATATATTGAAAATCATAAAAAATTCGAATTTTGGTAATAAAATTTTGTTTTTATTATAAGAATATTCCTATAAATAAATAAAATACATACAATTTTTTTCAACTTTCTATAGTCTATATTTATTTAGAGTACTCCTTTGGCGAAATATAAATGTCTTCAATGATTTTTCTAAATTCTTGAAGTTTTACAGAAGCAAGTGAAACAAGATAGGTTAAAACTAATGTTCTAATGGATACAAAAAGAAATACTGAAACACTAAACCATATTGTAATTAAAAGACGAAATTCATTATTGAATAAAAAAATAGAGCTTGCTTAAAAAGAAATTATTTTAATGAATGTTTGCGAAAGAACGCATTAGTTTCTATTTCCAACCTATTTTTTTATATAAATATATTTTTAAATTAAAAAAAAACATTATACTTACTAACTAACCCAATTAATTAATTTTAGGCATTTTATGTGCAATTTTATAGTTATGTCTGAATATTTTATGTAATATTAAAATATAAATATTTTAATATCATAAAAACACTCAGCCATAACATTAAAATAATTTATAATATCATTATACTTATAAAATTTAAATTTATTAAACTTTCAAAATATTTAAAAGTATTGGATATTCAACTAAAAACATTGCATAGCAAAAATTTTGAAATTATAGCTTTTTACTAAAAGTATTCCATACCTAAATGAGGATTCTAAAGTTTTCTAATATTCAGGTGCAGTTAGCTTAAATTTTATTGAAGAAGTACAAGATTATAAGAAATTTTTAAGTATTTTATTTTTATTAACATACCAAAAATTCTATTTTTTTATAATTTAAGTTAGTGGTTTCCTGAGTCGTCTTTACAGACTGTCATTGCTAGTGTCATTAAGGGACTCCATGAAAAATTAAATTGATTTTGGGGTGCCTGAACAACATTAGAGGGTTTTAAAAAGGTATGACATAAAATTATAAAATAACAATTCATTTTTATTATCAAGGAAATTTAAAGCAATTAACAATAAATATTAAACAACAATTTTTACGTCTTGATTAAAATATAGATTATTTATACTCAGTATGTTACTTAAATGCTGAGCATCATTTAAATATCTTTTGTGAATGAATATTGGCTAAACTTATTATCACTGATTTGTCGTTTTAATGTGTATGTGGTGTGTATCATTTGTTTTAATGCTATTAGTAAATCTTTATTATTGTTCAATTTATATCAATAATAACTTCAAATTTTCCATTAATACGCTAACAACAATATAACTAAAAATAACGAAATAACAGAGATAATCCCTCAAAAACGAAAATTAAATAAAATCCACTGACATACGTTTTACTGTTCCAGATAGTACCAGCTACTTAAATTAATTACAAGCAAGGTACCTTTTGATACAGACACCTTAATACTAGTTTATATAGAAAAGCAATAACACGCCGGTGCATGCCTTAATTTGTATACATTATAAGCATAAACTATAAAAGAATCGTATATCGTACAGCTAAACAACAATTTAGCTTTAAGTTAAGCTGTTATGAAGTCTGTAAATAAATTTCGTACTCTTAGAAAGAAAAAAAGTTTCGTATTGTTAATTGGAAGTTTTGGTATCGTTGCTTTTGTGTATTGTTATGAAGATAGTGTATTTTTATTTTGCAAGTTTATGTGAAAAAATTAATCTCTTTTATGGAAAGTATATATTACATTTTTCAAAAAAAGTAATCCCTTAACTTTTGGTCCTAATGAGGGTTACTTTTTTTTATTTAAAACTCATGTGAAGAGAATTAAAGTTTTTTTTTTAAAGCAGATAAATTTTTTAAAGCTAATAATTGTAAATTATAATTTTATTAAAAAATTACTTGAAACTTCAACCATGCGTCAAATTTAGTTCAAAATGGCAATCTGCAACATTTCATTGAAAATTTAATAACGCCTGATATTCTTTCCTGCTTTTTTTAACAGATAACAATAGTATGAGTGAGCCGAAGAAAAAATGCCGACAGTAAATATTTAAAATATGGCTTTATTTCATTACTGGGAAATGTCTATGTGCTTTCTCTTCAATAAAAATATGTCATATGATTCATGGTAGTCATACTAGCTTAAGGAATATTTAATAAAATTCCTTAGTGACAAAAAATAATGATTTATAGTTGTTTTCAAATAGACGAAGTAAAATATTTGATAACACCGTCTCTGCAACAGCTGATAAAAACAACATTTAAGTGAGATGACGATGGTCTGTGTGCTTCTTATGACATTTCTTCATTGATTTGTCTAAAGAGGCATACAATATTCGTGATAAACTTATTTTACCAGTTGTAAGTGAAATAATATGATTCGTGTTGCACAAACCAGTTTCGACATTATAAGGGAATTAATACAGTGCAAATCATTCACAAAATGGCTCAGTCAGCAGAAAATTCTCTATATGAGAACTCAAAACATCTGAATTTTCTAAACAGCATAACAAGTCCACTTAACCATAAAGTGAAGTTATCTCTACCTTAAATAAGATTTGTAAAAGATGAATGTTTTGCAAGTTATTGTTTACTAAGTGTTTGAAAACTGATACGAAAGGTGAAACGGGTACTTTGGGATTATCTTGTTGACCATTTTTCACTAAACATCCCTCTAAAAAAATGTGTCAAATAAAATTATTATTTGATTAATGTATTGTGTATACATTGTTTATTATGGAAATTTATATTTTTGAAAAACTAGCTCCAAAGAATTTGGCGAGAGTTGGCAGATCGATAAGATAATCCCAAAGTGCCGTAAAGAGTTATTTAAAAAGACTTTTCGATGTGAAAGCTATACCTTTGAATAATATCATTTTTACTGCTGATGGCGGTGCAATAATAAAATGATATCGAGGTTCTCGGATGTATAAAACAAGCTGTAGCGAACGTATTTTCAGTACATTGAGTTATTCATCATTTAGCTGCAAGACATCTTAGCTAACGTATGCGTGTATCACTACATTATGTCATTAGAGCAGTTAATAAAAATAAAAGTAACGCCTTCAATGAGATGTTATTTGATCAACTTTGTTCGGAAAATGACGAATACTTTAATCGCTTACTATACTTCACAGAAGTAAGTTGGATATCGAAAATTGTAAATGTTCAAATGATTCAGTTTTGGAATTCTTAGAAATCAAATATATTGGTTTGCGACATATTTTAATTAAAAAAACAGCCTATATGGCTAATTTATTTGTTAAATTTAACGAAACTAATTTTAAACTATAAAGTAACAATATAAATTTAATCAAAACTAAAAGTATATTAACTGAATATATTGCGAAAATTTTTCTGTATAAGCAAAATTTGAGAAGGGCAGAATGTTCTCAGTATCCAAATCTTTCGAAATTGCAAAATAGATATGAAGATTTGCTTACTTACTCTCAACAGCTAATAGCTCTTCATGCAGACTTGGACTAAAGATTTCAAAAGAATTTACACTTGGATATTCCCTATATTGATAGTGTATTGAGCTCTCTTAAGTGTAGACAAATTCAGATTCCGATCATAGATGAATCTATACTACCAAAAGGACAGTTTTTTTAAATATCAAAAAATAAACCAATAATTGAACAAAAATAACACAAATTCTGATTCCAAAAATAGATCTCAAATTTATATCCTTCACTATGGATTATTGTACTGAAGTTGTTGGCTGTTTTCTATCTTCTCATTTTGGTATCACATGGATTAAGAGCCATTATGAGCTTTATCACACAAAAAAGAAGCCGAAAAGAAATTATATCGGGAATATTTGTTGTTCCTACTATTAAACACTGAGCTGGACAAAAATGTATTCGTATTTCAATAAGTTTATCCAAGTCATTATTTTTTAAACAAAAGTTATAATTTAGAAAATAATACTTCAACAAAATATTTTTTTTAAATTTGTAATTTTTATACTATACATTTATGTATTTTTTTCACTTAAGGATCTGTAACCAAGTTTCATCAGTAAAAAGAAGCTTATGGGTCAAAAATGCTTTTGAAGTAAAGACTTAAATTATCGATTTCTGAAACATTTATCTAAACTAATTTCAAGAAAGGCGTGCATAAGCAACACACACAGTTCACTTTTAAAATACTTACCATCAAAATAATTAGAATCATAATTTTTCTAACATATGAAAAAATTAAAATACTTTTGAAAAGAAGGGAGAAGAATTTTAAAGATATCAATGAAATACTTTATTTTCTTTAAAATAAAAGATAGATGTCTTAAATTTATATTTCCCCTCAGGTAATCGTGAAATACAACAAACAAACCTACGCACATTCCTTCAAATTTATTAACACTCTATTAAGAAATTTTGTAAATTAATTACTTTCTATTAATATTTCACTCATTAAAATCTGTTTCTTGATTTGTTTATTTTTAGGAATGAAAAATTTAAGAGGAGAATTATTACTTTTAGTTTTAAAATATGCTTAATTGAAACTAAGAATACATAAATCGAATTTTTTATAATCAATTTTGTAAACATTTCTTACTTTTTTTGGCTTTAAAATTACTACTATATTTAGAATTGTAAAATTTAACGTTTTCAAAATAACTATTAGAAGTAAGTTGCAAATTGTTATTTTTTCTCTATCATCTGCTATTTATATTTGAATAACACGCAGTTATTATTTTAGATCCAGGAGAGAAAAAAGTAAAGTGAATGAGTCTTTTATTAATTATTCTCATTTAACTTTAATATTTTAATATTTATATAAATATAGAAAAGTATGTAATAGCTTTACTCTGTATTTACCTACAAATAATAACTTTACAAATGGTGAGGTAACCTATTATTCAAAATTATAAAAGATTGCATATTTTGCATACTTTTAAAGGAATATAAGAGATGCTCGTTTTTATGAATCACTAATTTATGATCACTCGTGATTTTACGAACTAGTGGCTATTCCCAATACGCAATGATCTTTTTTTCAACTTATTTTCATGCATCTTTGTTTACCTCTCTATTTTATCATGATTTATTTTTAATTTTTTCCTTTTTTTTTATTTTGTTTATAAAAGGTTTAAATCAACGTTCTTATTAAGAAATCGTTAACACTTCAAATTGCAGAAAACTAACCACATTCCTGTTAATTAAAAAATCTGAAATTTTTTAAGCAATTGCTGAGGAAATTCTCTCTTCTTACAGCTCATTCATCAGAGTATCATCTCAATATATTAAAACATCGTAATATACTCCTACAAAGAATGGTCGTCGTTTGTAGTCGCTTAAAAAAATTGGCGCCCCAAATGCAATACTTTTGCCAATTTATGCTAGGAGTGATTTTGCAGAAAAGAGTTATTTAACATAATAATTATCATTTTGATTTGTAGTTTTTATTATTACCGTAATTGAAGAGAGCCAGAAACATTTACCTAAAGAATTAAATGAAAATTTGTTATTCATCCATAAACTTCGACAAAAATCCATTATCGTCCAAAATTTCTTCTTGGGACTTTTAGAATACAGACTCAGATGTCAGAACAATGGGATGACTAAATCATCCTATAGTTCTCACATGTAAAAACTTTAGCATCATTTGATCCTGTAGTTCTCCCACAACATAATAAATACATACGAAACTTCTGATAGCAAACAAATAGAAAATGACGTGATGCTGTGAGCTTCCGAAGAACAATCACTTGATTGACAAACAGATTTTTGAAAGTGATTTTAGTTTTTATAGTAATATAGATTTTTCTGTCAAAGTGATATTTTTTCCTCAGAGCATTGCATCTTCTTAAACTTTATGCATTTTACTTTTTTATATTATTTAATGAATAAATATTAACTACAATGAAATTGAAATTTATTTAAAAATGCTTTTTTGTGATAATATCTGAAATTAAGTATTCTGACATCTTAGTTTCTCAAAGTAAAAACGTATGTAAAATTTTTTTTCTAAAAAGAAAAAAATTCATATTTCAGTTATTTAATATATAGATTTAAAATATGAAAAGTACGATTTTTGATGTAATTTCAATTTACAAATTAAGCATTCGGCGGATCATTCAATGAAATAAATTACTATTCTACAAAACTATTTTAGGTTTTCCGCTTTATCTAACAAAATATTCTTTCATATTCAAGTTCTTTTATATTCTATTATATTTTTATAATTATATTTCCTAATTTATATAATAAATATAAAAGGAGACTGTAAAAAAGCAACGTATGATTCTTAAACATCAATATTTTTACTATAACACAGTGTGATTTTATATTAATCATTATTTCCACTGAATCGATTAATTTTTATTTTTGATGCATTTTGAAAACTTTCTTAAACTTTATTTTTAAATTGGTATAGATATTAAACTGGAAAAAGAAAATAATTACTTATATAAATAATTCATGTGTTATTAAAGCATGCACATATTCCACCTCAAGCTGCTTTACAATTGATTCACCATGACTGCAATATTCAAAGGATTAACCAAAACTATTTTAAAATGTTCTTTGGTGACAGATACATAACATATAATATTCTTTCATCCACTAAAGATATCAATTAAGATGTCAACATCTTATATTAAATATTTATGACATATTGGAATATTTTATTATAAAGTTTAAAAAACTCATATTTTAATGAATTTTCATATTATACAATATAAATCTATTAAAGCTTAAAATCAAATATATTGGAAAATATATGAGACATTTTAAAAATTTATGAAACCTTTCACGCATTAATATTAGAGTTGAAAAATTTTTAATAAAAACCTTTTCCTTTTAACCTTATTGACAGTTTGTATTTCAAGAGAGAAAATATATATAATCGTGTTCCAAACATTATGTGCAAACAGCTTTGAAACCTGATGTTCCTTCATTCATAAAATATGAACTTAAAATTGACTATCACTTTTTATCTCAGGGTTTTATATGGAATTGAAAATATAGTTTTGGCATTTCACTCTTCAATATAAGTTCAAGAAAGAGATTTATTTTTGATTTATAAGACATTTAAAATGTTAACTAAAAATAGATTTTTATTCCATTTATAATTTTTTTTAAATATTGTGTATAAGATATATAATTAAATTTAGTTTTATTATTTAGATTTTTAATGCTCAGAATTTAATCCTGTATATTTCATTATTATAATTTTATAACATGAGTTGTGAAGTTTTTTGATAAATTAAATCTAGGCATAAAATACGCATTATAGCAATTTTAAAATCTGCTCAAACTTTTAAGATTTCATATTTAATAATTATGCATAAATGCTTATTTTATGCATGTGCTGTTTATTATTTGCGTATGTTTTTTAAGCATTTTATTATAAGAGATCTATAGCATGATATGTTATTTTATTCTTAAAACATATTACAATTAAAAGTGCATTAATATCATTTTTACATAATAAATCGGAAAAACGGAAACTATTTTATAAGTTTTTAGCATAAAGTTAAAGTTTATCATTGCTTGATTTTAATTAGTATGATAATATTTTTCAAAATTTAAATTATTTCATTCGAAAAATACTTGATACCAGAATACCGGATAGAACCAACTATATCATTTAAATATAACATTATAAATAATGATTGATCAATCAAATTTTTAGATAACAAATGAACAAGCATGAAAACATAAAATAAGGAAAGAAACAACAATATAGGAAATAGATTAAAATTATTTGTCTCACAATTAATATAAATGTTTTAAGTTATAAGAATTACATTAAAAATCACTCTTACGTAAGTAGATCGTGTATCATTAAAACAACTCTTTGTATTTTAGTTCTTCATCCATGTAATCCTAGAAAGGAAAACAGATAAGTGACTTATCTTGTCCCACAAACCTTAAAGAAGTTTATACCGTAAAACGTTTTAATTGTATTATAAAACTGAAATGGCATTTTAAAAGGAATTCCTTTTAGTTGAATTTCTTTTTATTGTACCAAGATAACTATTATTATTGTTAATATGATAAGATACATCTAAATATTACATTAAAAACATATTTTATAAATACCCAAAAAAATATCAAAATTAAAAGGAGTGCCTCGTTCAATTTAATGAAATTTTATATTGAACTTCAGATGGAAATTGATTAAGTTATCTAAATGTGAATAAAAGCTTACTTATCCCTTAAATAAATATTTGCTCTTTATCACCGTAGTTATTCCATTTGATTTTAAATAATCAAATCTTTTAGTTTTATATAATTTATATATTCATAAAAAAGTAACTAAAATTTTATTTACCTTCTATAAAATGTAATTCCATTAATTATACAAGAATATTTCTCAGATATGGGAATTATTAATGATATTTGATGTATTTACCATTAAAATTAAACGACAATGGAAGTTTAAATGTCTGGCTTTGATTTTAATGTTATCATGGTGAGACATTTTACTAAATAATTAACATTTTTATTCAACAGAATAAATGTAACAATATTGTAAAATGATAACAGCAGAATAAATAGGTGTACATTGTATTGCATACAGAAAATATTTTCTAAATTTGTTTTATTTTCTAAATTTTTATATTTTGTTTTCATAATTAAATCACAGAAACTTATTACAACTTATTACCTTTAATTTTTTAAAAGCAACTAGAAATTAAACTCCAAAATTTAATTTGAATTTAAAATTTAGTTAATACAAGCAGTTTTATCCTCGCCAATAATATCGTAGTATCCAATAATGTGTAGTTTAGCATCGAATAAATTTTAAATAAAAAGAAAAATGTAATTGAGGTTAAAATATTATCGTGTTCTGATTTATCTATCATTTTGAGAGTGGTATTAAATCAATAAAAACTGATCACAATATCTATGACTAGGATTTATAAATGAAGTGATATCATCTCGTGATATTCTAAAAGTTTAATAATTTTACAGAAATCACAATTTTGTTTCAAAATGGTTTGCACGTAGGATGTCTCGTCAGTCCGAATCCTAGAAAATTTGATTTCCATTTGGAAAATGTTAAGTATGAAAATTGCTATATTTAACAAATGATACAGGAAGAACTTAACATTTGACTCCCAGCCATGTATAAAGTTATTCATGAAGAATCCCCTTTAAAAACTATCGTTTACGTTTCAGTTTTCTATAATTTATCTTATAACTAAGAAAATAAGCTAGTCAGAAACTGTGAAGAATCCCTTGTGATTTAGTGATGTTTGAAGATGATGACCCATCACATTACTTCTAAATTTGCAACCAATAATAAAAATTACATACCATTTTTTTAATCTGTGTCACTTTTTGAAAATAAATTGGGCTTCTTTAAAGATAATTCCTCTACAACAATGATGAAAAAACAAGTTTACTGTAAAGAAAAAGTAATGTGCAATATTTTCTATTGAAGTACAGGACTTGAAAAAAATATCAAACTTGAAAAATTAAAAGTAGTCGCAACTTATTCATACACTTTAGTAAATGATTAGAAATTGTTAAGAAACACTAATGTTAGAGATATAGTAATAATACATCCTCTTACTTGGCAAGATTGGCATTTGAAATTCAGGAATAAAAACACAAAAAAGGGATAGAATATTCACTGTGTTCATATTATCTAATTATGTCTTACTTTTAACTGTTTCTTAATTTAAAGAGAGAACCATATGGATCAAAGAGTGAAATAGAAAACAAACCAATATGGGCGTTTTTTATTCTAAAACTGAGAATTCAAGGCCTAAAAGTTTTTCATTGATTCAATCAAAGAAAAAATATATTTTTAATTTATTTAAAAGATGAATGATATTTTAGAATTTAATCTGGTACTATTCAAACATTTAATCTTTGTGAAATTTGCTGATAGAATTTAGAGGTACAATTACCTAAAGAATTTGCTTTTATGGAGATTATATTTTAAACAAATTTCAAACATATAACATTATTTTTAAATAACATATATGTTATACATGAACATAATAAAACATATATTTTATGAATCACAAAAATTTAAGAATGATTCTCAAGTTATAAGTGAATAATAAAAAAAGGTTGGAAATCATTAAATGAATATGTTTCATAATACTCAACAATGCTTAAATATCATTTAAACATCGATTTACCAATAATTTCATATGCAATGAAAAACATGTGAAAGTTTTTATATGATAAAAATCGAGTATGATAAAATTGAGTACAAGATGTTTATTTTATTTCTTTGTATAAAACATTAAGAATACAAATAATGGGAAATATTTCAAAATTCTTATGCTTATTTTGAAAACAATAATTGCATAAAAGACAGTTATAATTTTAATATAAACATTATTATTCTTACCTTAAAGCACTTGAATATTATATTTTCATTATTTAGTTATTATCTAATAATTAAGTAGACTATACATTTTTTCAAAATTTTATTCAAAAAAGAAAAAAGTATATATTAAAGATAAATAAAAAAGAATTATTTTATTTAAAATCGCATTCATTTAAAAAATAATATTTTTGCATACATAATTAATATAAACTTTCTATATTAATTCAAACAACTTTCAAAAATATTTACTATATAATGTACTAAAAGGGAATTTTTAGGGGAAAATTTAATTGTACATTCTAATAAATTCGTAGATTTTATTTAACATGATACAAAAATTAGACGTTATTTAATTATTTGCTGTAAGAAGATATTTAATTGTGTTTCACTAGATTACAATATACCCCTGTCGTAATGATCTTTCCGAACAGAACATGTTAATAGCTGTCACTTCTAGTAAAGGATACACTTGGGTGATTTGGATTTCATTTCCCAAGCTTGACTCTCATTGATTGAGTCATTGACCGTTCCAAATAAATTATTTCGATTAACTATACATTTGTATAATTAAAATGTGCTTGCCAGGGTTCCAGTTATATTACGTAATTTCAAATAGATATTTACACAAAATTAATTGTTGCACTATTATTGAACAATATGCTTACTATAAAAATAATTTTAATGTACTCTTTTATAAATAATATTATAGGATTATTCACAAAATAAATAAAAATGCAAATTCCGAATATGTAACTGTTTTTTCCTACTTCATTACTTAGTTATAATATTTTTGTAATCCTTTTTTTTAGAAAGATACCATTCTGAACACGAAGAGATAATACAATTTTCAGAAAATTTTAGTTTACTAAATTAAATAACATTAAAAAATATAACTATGATTTAAGTCTCTCATTTTCTTTGTAACTGTAATTTTATTCTAAATGCAATTTGGAATTTTTCTTTAATTGTGCGTAAGCACCTCACGTTTTAACTAACTTTATATTACATAATACATTTTCTAATTGATAAATGGGTTCTAAATTTTTATAAAATTTCATTACATTTTTGCTTTTATACTGACTAACAACACAGAATTTGTTTTCTCAAATACATATATACGAAACTAGATAAATACTACATAAAATTATCAAAAAGTTATGAGGATTCCTAATAATCCATGCTTAAAACTTTTCTTCAAAAACAATATATTGTAAGTTACATTTTTAATCTTGAGAAGGAGATGAAGTTAGTTAAATATTTTATTTAAAATAGGAATCCATATTTCATTATCAAACCTAAAGACATGCAATCATGAAAATATTAAAAGATGAAATATCTTTTCAAGTATAAAAAACTGAAATATAAAACAAATTATTTCTCTATTTATAATTTCAGCAAAATCTATATCTTCAACTTATTTTACTATGTTTTAATGATTATTACTTCTAGCATTTTCAAACATTTAATGTATTCATAAAAGTACTTCGAGATAATTATAATTCAAGTTGTTTTGAACACACCTCTGTTTTTTTTTCGGCAGGTAAAAACAAGAATCCTTGAAGCATTCTTCAATCAACTAAATGTCATCATACCTAAATGTAATTATTTTCTTTAACGTGCCAATAGAAAATACTTATAAAGATCAGAAAACCAAGCATAAAACAAAATATATAGTTCTTATAATTTTTTAAAAATTCATTTTTTTATTTAATAATGTTTAAGATAACGTGTCGCTTTATTATTAAAGTATTTTATAATCAGACTTTTTAAAATAAGCAAAGATAAAATTGTTGGTGGATATATATAGAATCGAATCCAACTCAACTAGATAAAATTATATCTCGACTCCAGATTGAGTATATCATTGTTTCACACAGGATATTTTAAACACCTATTGATTAATTCTAATATACAATGGATTTTGTTATATTTACGCACACATGTACACATATATATAAATACTAGCACACGCGCTCTTAATGTGTATATATAAGTAGATGTATAATTGAGTGTGTGTGGGAGTGAGAGAGTAATTTGAAAAAAACATTAATCAGAAGATGTATGCATTTTTATTAACATTTACATTTCTTTCTATATCTACCCTTGTTTAATTGCAATATCGATTTGAATTTTAGAAATTTTAAATTTTTATTAAAATCAAATACTTAGAATAAATTTTATTGATTAGACTGTTCAATATGAGATGTATAATTTTAATTAGAATTTATAATTTTTTTTTATTCCTTATACAAGCAACAAAACATTTTCACATTTTAAGTTAATAAATTGAAAATGAATCTCTGGTAACACAGTAATTTCTGACATAAATACGTTATTCCATTCCTATAACTGAAGTAGAAAATATTGCAGACACATGATTAGAAATAATTGTTGCTCAGCAAAGAGTATATATGAACGGTATTAGAATAATTGTGATTGTGCATGCTGTGGAAGTTTCATTTCATTAGGACCAATGTGATAAGAAGAGAATGTTCATGAAAATGCAGAGAAGACGTGAGGCGTCAAATTGTCATCGTGGCAATTCCGTTCTCTGACATATGAGAGCACATTGCAGCATTTGATAACAGAATCTGCTCTTGATAGCTGCATCTCTGTCAGCTGCGGATACCTTATCATCAAAAGTGATTGTTCGGTAACAATTCTCCTCGTATATTCACTAAATGAGAACACTTAACACTTCATATTTAATAGAGGTAAGAATTAATCATTTAAATTACACAGTACAATTAAAATGAGTGTTAAAAACAGTTTTTAAACGAGTTTATATTTGAATTTTTATTGTACATATTATAATAATTGCATTTTTTAAATAAAAAATACATAATAGATTTTTATCATTGAATGAAGCATTTTTTTCATTTTATAATGTATACTTTATTTATTTCTCTGAAGAAGAGAATTTAAAATTTTTCTTATTTCGGAATAACAATAGATTCTTGGCATATAAATGAAAGTTTGATTAGTCAATGTGAAAGCACTATATTTAGCTAACTTATAAATATATTTCATAAATTTCAGTTTTAAGCTTATCAATTAAAATTATAAAATTATGAATTTACAAAAATGGAATATAAATAAGCTAAAGATCAAAAATATATTATCTTTTAAAGAATGCCTTTAATGTAACAAAGTATTAGTAAAATCATCTATCATTTTAGATGATTTTTACTTAACTTTTCTGTCCTTATTATCAGGTTTTCTACTTTAGCATTTGTATAATCTGATTATTTTTATTAATTATAAAGGTAAAATAATAGTAAATTTTTACTTTCAAATAATCAAACCAATATAATAAGTAAATAAGGTACTAATAAGGATGATTATGTATACTTTATTATCCTACTTATTGACCTGTCAGTAAATATTTTGAAAGCTATTAGAACTTTAAAGTATAGAACAAACTGTAGATGATCTAACAAACATTTGTAAAGGTAATTTTTATAAAAAAAAAGGTTTTACACATTAATGGTTATTATAGTCACACTCTGCATTGATTAAAGATATGTGCTTCACTTCGGTTCATTCGTATTTTTTCAAAGTATCATTTATTGACCATGAAAATAATTTTTAATGTTACACATTTTTTCCATTTCTATTCTAAACAGATGTTTAATATATTGAGATTTATATTCTAATAAAATAATAGTAAATATTTGATGTTAGTATTATTAAAAATAAAATAATTTATAATGTTATTTTATAAGAGTAAATAAATATTTAAATGGGAGAAAAAAAGCTTAAATTCATTTTAGAAAAGCATATTTTTAACATGCCACTTTTATTTGTATAAAATATCATTTCCTACATTGAAATTTACTTGAATTTTATTTAAACTGTATAGTATATTAAAATTATGGAAGAATATATATTGATTTACTTTTAAATTTTAAAAATATTAACATGAATCAAATATTTGTAAATAAGTATCAATTTGATAATTTTATCCTATATGCTTCGACATATTAAATTTTCTCAAACCTGGTTAGTATTTAATATTCATCAATTAAATGATTTGGTGTAACGTGCATTTAATAGTGAAGATAATAGTTTGTTGCGAAATTTCAAACATTCATGAAATGGTTGCTAAATGTCATTAGAACTATATGAAGCCTTTATTTGAAATAGTCGGTATGCAATGCTTTTAAACTCACATAAGGCTTCATTCTCTTATAGAGCTTCTTATTTCCTCTATAGAAATTACATTAGTTTTAAACTGTATAATTATATATTTATTCAATTTTATTTCATTTTCTTGCCAGTGTGAGTTAGTATTCTTTTTTATCCCAATGCAGTATTCCGCAAAAAAAAAAGAATCAAATATATCTAGAACGCAAACTGAAATTGCTTACAAATTTTTAAGAATATAAAAATATACTTGATATTTAAAAGTAACATATTTTTTAAACTAACCATAGTAGTGAATTATTTGAAAAGTTTATAAGGAATGTTTTCTCGAAGAAAGAAGAGGGAATATGTAAATAAGTTTATCCAAAAGTATGCAATATTAAACCATTTAAGCAATATTATTCTCATAAAACTAAAAAAGATATATATTGAAATTAAAATCCTTTGAGAAAATATATTTAATTTATTCCCTTTTGTGTTAGAATATTTGATATAACTAAAGTATATTTGTGACTCAAGTTATCCATGTATACCATCCCACCTCATTACAATTTGTATCAATAAGAAAGAAAGAACTGACAATTATGAATGATCTTAATCATTTTATTTCGACCCTGTCTCTCATTTCTAATGCAGGTGAAATTTCAAATTTCATTGAAATGCATCAAGAGTCATATAAAACTCAGTGACTCTGAAAATTATGTGTTCGTCACTGATATAGTCCTTTACAATTGTATTTACTTGTTCTTTTTTCCTCTCACGCATTATTATTCGGATGACTTACAACACAATAATTTTGAAATTAAATTTGAATTCAAATTTTCACGTATTTTTCATCTTATTTATTCAGGTATAGTTTTTTGCTTGAATGTGATTCAAAATTATAGAGGCTCTGTTTCGAGGTTTTAATAAATAAAAGTAGGTATATGGCAATTTCTTAAAAGTCATTAGGCTTATAACTTAGTGCCATCAAAATTGTCACTGTTCATTTCAGCATTATTATTTATCATCAGTTTTTTCCCCATTTACTTAATCAGTAAGTGAATGGAAAGCAAATATATTTTTTTTCCATTTTTATCTATTATTATTTAGAAAGAGCATCCATTTTTTGTTTAATACACTCCATAGATCTTGAATGGGATATACTTTATAAGGACAATGTGTTTTTAAGTGAAATATCATCAATAGTGACATTGCAGATAGTACTTAACAGTTATGTTTGAGCAAATATCCTTGTATACACTTAAATGTAGAAGGATTTAGTTCAAATAATTTTCAAAGAGTATAGACAACTTCTAAAGCGCATTACGTATGTATAATGGGGATAACATTAAACTGTTGAAACTAATAGCTTGTTATGCTAACATAAAAGGATATAAATTTAATATTTATACCGACCACGGAAATTAATTCAAAGTAATGTTTTCCCAAACACTATAATAAAAATTGAAAATATTTTTAGTTTTAACTTTCTTTTAGCTTTAAAAAAAGGATTTAATCTCAATATTCAATAGGCATGTGAACTTAAAAATTCCATATTGTGCTAAATGTATGGATCAAAAGACCCGTGTGATAAGCAATATTTTTCATTAATTTATATAAACTTTAAATGAAAAATTCGTTGTCCATTGCTTGTTTTAATATGATATTGCTAAATGTGTTAATTGTATACCATAATATTGTAAGAAATCCAGTTACTTAAATGAAACTAATGAAAAAGTCACTGTTATTAAATTTTTGCTGTTATTAACAGTGAAATATTTAAAAATATTATAATTGTATTATTATTACAGTTTTGCATACATACTAATCTAATTTTCTTTTTCTTACTTTAAAAATATTACATTTAAAGAGAGTATAATTTCAACTGTATTCAAAGAGAATCTAAGACAATAAAATAAATGTCATAGTTTGGATGAATAGCATGAAAAATATGTTTTTATTATAAATGCACATGTTGCTTGTATCTTTTCTAGAAACATTTTAAATTGAATTTCATTTTAGAAGGACAACACGGAAATCTGATAATAGATTATCCTTTTCGTGAGTCTAGATTTATTCATGGACTTTTATATTGAAGTTTGAAATTTTTTTTTATCTTATTTTTCAGATTATAGACATTTAATATAAATACATATATACATCAATACTACCATTTTCAATTCATGATATTTGAAAATGAAATAAGATTAATAAAACATTTTTTGAATGATATTAATTATATATTCTAGGCCATCAATATACATAAAACATAAATATTTTTATGATGATAATGAATACCATTGTTAGTTTCCTTGCGATTTCTTTCATAAATTCTGTTTTAGTTTATTTCAGAGTTTTGATCTTGAACTTTTTGTTTTATTAATTTGTCTTCAAAAGATAGTATACTCGTTTATATAACTTATTTTTAAATATCATCAAATCATTTTTAAAATTATATATTTCCATTTTAAAGGTAATTTCAAGTGTTAAAAATGATTTATAATATTGTTAAAATTGTTATGCTCAGTTAAATTATAACTGAGAAGAATATTTTTTATAATGCTTTTAGGAGTATTAATATAGTTTTTTTAATCATACTTTAAAGTCTTTAAACTTTTTAATGTGCAAATTCCTTTCTTTTAATGATATATTCTGTGATTTACAATTTTTATCAACTATGTTTAATAAGCGTTAATTTATTTATTTTATTTTATTTTATAACATGAACAAAGTATACTATTTTTTAGTAAAAATAGCATTCGTAATGGTATTGTACTTTGGCTAAATGACAATAATTCTTTATTAATCCTTCCAATTAATATTTTAATATATAAAAAAAATATTTTTATTAAATTAAACTTTACAAAAATATAAAAAAATCAAGAAATGGTCTTAACCTCATTTGCTTCTGAGCTACTTATTTATAACTATACCTAAGTATGTTAACTTACATCTAACACAGAATGTTTTGAGTGATTTCAGAGACAAATTATTTATAAACTTTGTGATTGTATTCTTCACACTTTCAATATTTTATATAGTTCTAAATATTATCTCGGAATTTTTGTTAATTTTATTAAATATCCAACATTCGTTTTGGTCGAGAATAATATACTTTATCATAAGTTTATATAAGTTTGTTTTTATATTTTATGCCAATCAATTATTTATAAATTGATTCCTGAAATGAATATCAAAATTGTCTTTTTTTCAATTTAATATTTTACATTTTTGAAATTATTGCTACCAGATATTTGAAAGGATTTACAATCTCAAAGAGATAATTTTTATTCTTCAGAAACCTCAAGTACTTGATATTATTTATTACAGTTATAACATATATATTCTCAATTATCTTCAGCTGAATCTTCCCTACTATATTTTCAAGCGAGCCAAATCCATTGATAAAGCTATACATAGTGCACCCAATGATATTAATAGCCTAAACTGAGGAATGGATTTTTTGAATTCATATCTCGGAGAAACTTCCAAAGAGTACTTATTTGTACCTCGTTAACTTAATTGGTTAGAACATCGTGTTAATAGAGCTGAGGTCGTGAGTTTGATCCCCCTATGGGCCAAACAAAATCCTTTTACCTGCCTGTAACTGAGTGGTTTGCTTTCCTGACTTCTAAGCTGTTGGTCCCGGGTTTGAATCCCGGTTCGTGCGTGGACGTTTTCTTACTCTCATTCTCTGTCTGTGTGTGTGCATCTTTGTCATTTCTTCTTCTGAGATGTTGAATGAATGTGGCTTACACTATAAACGGATTTGTGGTTGTGTGACCTGGTTAATGCTACTTGCCTCCGTGACTTGGTTCACAGATGCCCACCGGGTAACACTAAATGAGTAGCAGTATCCGGCCTTGTTGTGGCGAAGGGTTAGTCACGAATGCCAGCCATTATAAAAAAAATATTTATATCATCAACAAAGCCAACTGTTGAGATGTCCTCGACAAAATACTGCTGTGTGTTAATCAATTTAAATAATATAATCTGTCTAAAAATGATAATAAAATTTTTCACATGTTTCAAATATTGTACAAATAACGATTAAAATAACATTTTTGTAAAAAAAAATCAAAATTTTAAACTTAAATTTCTCATAAAGTAAGCAGAATGAGATTTAAAATATACAAATAACTTCTCTATATTATAGATACATGAATTTTTGGCAACAATTGAGAGATTACATGCGAACAAGCAATAGACACAACCAAATAAAAACAATAAACGAAATATTTATTTTAATATACTAAGCTATTATAAATTGTGCTAATTATCAGTCATTGACTCCTCGAATTATTTTATCTAAAATTATTTTTTAACTAAAAATATTCATACAAATAATTTTAGTTAGAATTAAAAATATGTTTTTATTTAGTGAATCTTTCTTACAAACATCTTACTAAATATAAATTAATAAAATTTAGTCTCATTTGTAAAAATTAGAAACTTTTCAAAATTGAAAAAGTTGAACTATCACATAATAAAATAGTGTTAAATAAGTTATTCCCTTCATCAAACAAACTAAATTAATATATTTTTTCAAAATAAAAATTGTGTCTTCTACCTTCAGTTCAATCAACTTTCAAACTTAGGTTTAAAAATTACAGAGAGAATTTCAAAATAAGAATTTCATAGTAGAGATTTTATAATCTATGTATTCTTAATGTTTTAGATTTAAGTTTACCAACATCAAAAATATTTAACAAGTATAAATTTTAGCTATGTGTTATAATTTAAAAATCTATTTATTGAATAGAAAACAAATCTTATACTTTTATTTGATTATACTAACTCTGTAAGAAAAAGTTCTATGACCTGATTATGAAACGATATTTTTTTAAATGAAATAAAACGACACACAAAAAGACGTTGACCCCATAAAAAATTAAAGAAATAGAAATGACTTCAATACGTATTTGAATGGAGTTCAAATCTTTATATTTTTCACAAAAAAGGTTTCTAGCGTAATTTATTTTTTTCCCAGAAATTGGAGTGGATTATGAACTATAAGAGAGGTCAATGTAACTAAATTCTTTTTTTTTTCCTCATTAATAAGCGAATATATTCAAGATGAGACATCTGTTAAAGAACAAATCGTTTTTATTAAATTAAAGAACGTATAAAATAGTCAAAATATTTTATGTTAAAATACTAAAATAATTAATATTCTTAACTAATTAACATGGCTTCACTTTAAGTTATTGTTTACTATATAAAAGATTAATTTTACAATAAAAATTTTGGATTTAAAATAAGTAAAAACCAAATATAGAAATTATTTTGAGTTAATAATGTCAAACGTTTAAAAATACTTTCTTTAGGAAAATGTCCTGATTTTTATTTTTCAACTTATTATCCTGTCTACCGAGATAAACCTCAAAATGACTTGAATTTTCATAAATATTTGTCGAAATATATTCTTAGAAAAGAATTTAAGAATTTATATCCAAGTTTTATTGTAAATTGAAATAAGTAAGCAATTAAAAGAAGTTAAACTTTTATAAGGTTTCAATGTCAATCAATAAACGTTATTCGATAATAAAATATTATTTTTATAAATTGCTATAATTTGAAAACAATTTTTATAATCTCTAACTTTGTTGATTATCCTGTTTCAAAATAGTATAATGGATAGTTATTAATTTACTCTATTTACAACCATGGAAATTCAAAAACAGAAATATTTTATTAGTAATTGTATGATTTAATCTACTCCATTGCAGAAATATAAAAAAGCTTAAAAACTTAACAATAATATTTATTTAGTAAAATGAAAAAATGCTTATTCCTAAATGCAGTAATTGTATCATATATCCCTTTTATAAACTATGATTTAAACTTCAGAAATATGTTTATATTTTCACTTTCCTTTTGCCTTAATTAATCTAAAATATTTTCAAATATTCTTTAACTCGATCAGATTTTATTCCAATATTTTTCTTTGCATTAGGAAAAAGATAATTATTGAACCTTTATATAAAATGAGAGTAATAAATAATTAAATTTTTGTGGCTACAAATCGTAAATAAATTTAAAACATTGTTATATATTCTTGACCATCATTTATACAATTTTGGTTGGATGTAATGTAGAATACATCAAACTAGGAAACAGCATTCAAACCATTCAATCAAATAGAATAAAATGATCATAAAAAATAATTTATTAAACTAAAAATGATAAAAATTTAATTAAATTTTGGCATCTTGTATTGGATTTCGTAGAATAATTGAATTTTTACACCCATAAAAATATAAGAGAATAGCATACAAACTATACCTGAAGAAAAAAAAATAGTGACTGGTATAATATCGAAAGTACGGTTGGTAAAGATTATCCAAAATTTTTTCTACGAGAGGATCTGTGATCCTCTTGAATTTTGGATCAATTGAAGATCTGATTTTGCTAGATATCAATACTATTGGAATGATTTGAGAGAAGAATTAAAAGATTTCTTCAGCAAATTATTGGGTGAATAATCAAGAATAATTTAATTGATTGGTTGGTTAATTTGTCACTGAACAGTGATTTTTATTCGTGACAGCTAATTAGACCAAGACCTATAGTTTAAAATGGATTCCTAAATGTTACAATATTTTCATTTAGGGTGGAAATCGAACCCACAAATTGATGATCTGAAAGCTAAAACTCTAATTATTCAATTGTTACATCGACAAATAATAACTGAATAACATGAAAATATTTAGAGAAAAAATAAACTTTCAAAAAAATAAATAAATAAATAAATAAATTACTCCACTTGTTGCCACATTTCTGCAAGAGTAATCAACTTTCTTCTGTATCTTCAGCAAAATATGATATCACATTTCCTTAGAATTACTATCAAAATTTTCTATTAACCTGTTATTTTTATTTTTTATTTATTTTTATTTGAATTGAATTACTGTGGAAAGTTATATGTTAAACTAGTTAGTTAGTTAATGAATATAGTCAAATAATATTTTAAATAAATTTTTAAATAATATTTTTAAATAAATTTGATTATTATTCGAAATTTATAATTAAAATTTGTCCTGAAATATGACATATTTGTCCTGAAATAAGTTGTGTTTTCCGCAAAACGTTTCGAAAAATGAATTATTATATCCTTTTCCTGCATCCATGTAACAAGTTGTAAATAAGCAGTTAGTAAACCATTTATATGGGAAACATTACACAATATAACAAAGGAAACAAAGTGTTTGTCACATAGGTTACAATTAGTCCCTTTAGAAAATCCTGGATGGTAAATTGAGAGACATTATATTGTTACATGGCATTACTAAATTTGATGCTGCTTATAAATCATAATTTTAAAAGAAATACATTCAGATGGAGATATTAGTGGTATTTTTAGATTTTATTGAAATGTATCTCAATTGTTGCAATTTGACAACGTAATGTGATATGATGCTTTGCGAATTTATGAACTTTA
Organism: Latrodectus geometricus; assembly: GCA_026290005.1. Taxonomy (NCBI): domain Eukaryota; kingdom Metazoa; phylum Arthropoda; class Arachnida; order Araneae; family Theridiidae; genus Latrodectus; species Latrodectus geometricus. The sequence continues at coordinate 56,179 of JAPDSC010136807.1, forward strand.
AAATATACAATCAGTGGTTTCCACAAATACATGGTAAGATATTTTATTATCTTCCTCTTCACATGTCAAGTTCATACTTTCTATACGCATAAAGAAGTATATAATTGAAAAAATTAATTATTCTTTAACCACTGCAAGTTAAATAATATAATTTTCAAATTATATCTTTTTTTCTCATTAATTAGAAAAAAATAAGTTCACGATGCTATTAAAAAAGTTTAAAAATTAAATATTTTTATCATAAATGTGAATTTTTATAAATTATATAAATATAAAGATTTTATATTTCAGTAAAAATTTGTTTTACTCTTCTATTATATCAATACTAATTTCGGATTTTAAATTATAGGTTTACATGATACGATCAATTCTATTTTTTACTAGAAAAGGTTTTTACTAGTTTAGTTCTTGTGATAACTTTAAAAGCCATCTGATTTACTTCGTGATATTTTAACTTTCCTTTTTATTATTTAATCACATAAATTCAACATTATGATAAAAATATTTCTTTTTTTAAACTCTCTTTAATATTATAGTGTACTTATTTTTTTCCCAACTAAATTAAGAAACAAAGACTGAAATAGCCATTAATTAAAACACATCTCTTTTTTCTATCGTTCCTTGAATATAAAGAATTAAAGCTATTTGGAAGAAAATGTGCCCATTTTTTTCGTGATAAAAAAGATAAAAAAATTTCAAAGCTTCTTTAAAAAATGTAAAAGAATAGAATTTCAGTTAGTATTATAGTTTTCTTACGAATAACAGAGTTGAAAAAATATCTCGTATTGAAGTAATGGATTGATATTTTCAAGCAAGGGAGAACAAAAATAAGTAACATTAAATTTACATTAAAAGTCAAAGAAAAAAACACAACTTATTAAAATAAAAATGTTTCAATTTGTTTTAATTTCACTTCACTTTCTTTAATCTTTTGATAAATATTAAGAGAAGATTATTGAAATTTATATGGGGAAAATAAATTGATACACTTTCAAGGATAATATTAGTGAAATCTTATATTTTCAAGTCTTTAGAGTTTGAGTTATCACCATAAAAAAACTTGAATATTTAAAAATATTAAGAAATACTTTAACACTCAAAATAAAACGAAAACAAGACTTTTGCCCAATCTTTGCATTATATTTATATTATCATCATTAGCAATTACCGATCCAACTAAACTATATTCATTCTTAATTTAAATGATGATCAAATGAAATTAAGTGATTGTATAAAATATTTCAAAATTATAAAAAAAACAATACTATTGCTTACCATCTATATTTTACAATTTCAATAAAACTTATTAACTACTCTCTTACGCTGGTTTTAATAATAAAACAGTTTTCATAATAATAAAAAGTTTTCACTGCTATTTGATTTTATGATATTTTAACATGAGTTCAAACAATGCAATCAGCACGTATATTTCTCTAAACATTTAAATTCAAAAGTTCAACATTTCATTCATAAAATACATTTAACTACATTTTCAAAACAAATATTTGTCATTAAACAAAGGAAATGCGAAAGTTATTTTAAAAGATCAGAAGGGGAATGGGAATGTTTAATTTAATTGAACCAACCTTTCTTTCTTAGTCAGACAAACACAAACATAAGGCAATATTCTTAGTCGCGACAACTTTTCAAATCTTTAATGTAAAATGAGTGAGAAAATAATTAATAAGAAATACAACAATCACATTTAACATTAAAATATTAATAATCAAAGTAAATAGCAACCTAAAAGTATTTTACGAATTTAGAATAAAAAAATAAAATTTATTTCATAATCAAATGTAAATAATTGTAGTTATAAATAATTCATTTTTTAACATATTTTAGCTATGAAATATGTTACAATTTCATATCAAAATGTTATTTTGAACACATATAAAAATTAGGCAAGTGTACATTATTTTAAATCTGTAAAGTAGATTCGATAACTTATATTATCATTATATTAGTTATTAAATTTAGTGGGAATATTACTTTTTTATATTTGCTTAGATACAATATAAGTGACTTGAAAATATTTTATTATGTTAAATCGAAGTTATAAATTTTTCAATTGAAACATAAGTAATCTGAACTTCAAAAATATTTGAAGCCTAGCCTAAGAAAATTTTACCCACAGTAAAAACAGGAATGCTAAATATTATTTTCCTTCTTATATCACATCTATTACGATTGGTTTTTACTTTATACCAATTTCTTAAATGGATGTATATCATTATATTAGTGACTCTCAATAAATTAACACGTAAAATAAATTAAATGCAAAATTTCCAATTCACTTTTTTGAGAATAACGTAAAAATATTATTATATTTTGATATTATAAAACAAATAAAATTTATATTAATGGGAAAATATATTAATTACAATAAACAAAATGTGCAGAAATCCAACTGATTATCTTAACATACATTATACTATAAAATCGTATTGTACAATCTGGTTATGAAAGCATTTTTCTTAATTTAATATATATATATTCTGAAACGTAAATCTTATTGAAATAATATGCAGAGAAACTTTCGAAAATATTTTCAAATTCAATAACGAAAACAGATTCCCTGTATCTCAGTTTAATGTTTTCAATACTCCAGTAGATTTTTCATGCTTATTAAGACTGATTTTAAATTGAATTCTTCATAATGTAGACAAACATATACAAAATTTAATATTTCCTTTTTTAACACCTACTATTTTCTTCATGTAGAAATATGTCTGGAAAGTAACAAAGTAAAATTTTAACCATTACCTATAAAGGGAAAAATACTTTAAAATTGATAAATACTTGCTTTTTAAGGTTTTAAAAAAACGATTTCGTTTGAATAAGTTTTTACCGATATTCAGTAAAATTTTTCTTAATGTTTAAAAAAAAAAGATTTAAGTCATGTTAATATCCTTTGCATTACTTTTTCCATTTTTAAATTTAAATTTATATATATATTTAAATTCAATTTATAAAGTTTTAAATACATTCATTTGTAATAAATTGTAAATTTTTAGTGAATAAGACTATATTTAATTTGAACATATAAAATAAAATCCCAAAAAAGAGCCTTTGAACTAATTTTATGCACTATTTACGTAAAACTTTTTATAATTTTATAGTTAAAAGTCAGAAATTTTAATTAAGTTTTTGATTAGTAATTTCTGCAAATATGATCATCTAGCAATTTTCATGTTAGAGTTTTTTTAATTTTAATGTATTTTATTAGCAAACATATTACTGAATATAGAAAAAGTATGCTAAAGCCATATATAAAT
>JAPDSC010136807.1:59556-107472 GCA_026290005.1 Latrodectus geometricus
TAAGTCATTTGTAATTCTAAACTAATTTTAATTCAGTTCATTTATTATTATTAAATACATTATAAAAAAGTAAACTCACATTTTATCATTTTATTTTCTTTGTATCAGACACGCAATTTTCCCTTTGAAAATACAAAACTTTGAGTGGTAAAGTTTATTAATATTTTTTAAGATTCTCACAGAAATTGGTGCTTAAGATATTACCACGCATAGACTAGTATTTATAAAACAAGAAATATTTATCATATTTTTTGTATTTTTCTCATAAATTAAAACAAAATTTACTTAAAATGCTTAAGATTTTAATATATATTTGTGTTTTGTGCTCTCAAGTTTCACATGTGTAAACTGTTTATATCAACAAACACAGTTTCGTATACTTATATAACTGTGTAGTATATCTACATGACTTGTAGAACATCCTCAGGTTTGCAGAAATGTCACAATTCCTTCCGACATTGATTCGAATAATGTCTAAAGATATCTTGGAAACAATTTACATCGTGAATATTCCAAAATAATCCACGTGTGTATAAATTTCAGGTTGATTTAAATCGTTTCTGAACAAAGCATGTTACAGTGATTAACAGTTTTTCGAGTCAAGAGATTTCGGTAGCCAATGGAAGTGCCGAAAATCCACTGCCTGCCATGGAGTCAGAACTTCCATTTAATATCAAAATCAGAAATAAGATCTTAGAAGCACTTTTAGGTTATCTGTCTCCTACCTTACTTGCTTCTAAATGCAATAAGGATTCTATTTCACGCCAGATGCACACGATTCATATCAACCCAACGAAGCTACAAATTTAAACAGTCTTCTATTGACATGTATATTTTATAGAAAATATGTTTTCTTTCATTTTATATTCCTTGATCTGAACTTGACAATATGAAATACGACTCCTCATACAAACTAAAGTTTTTTTTTCATTGACAAACCTTTAGGATATTTTGAGGAACATTATTGGGGATAAATCCTTGTACTACGTAGTATACAATGAAACACGTGTGAGTTTTCGGCTCTTAAAGCCCATATGGTTCTCTAAAAATGTACAGTGGTTCTCTAAGTAACAATGGTTTGTTAAAAATGTTGTTATTTGTAGATGCCTCAACATTAATATCCACAATAGTTTTTTTTTTAAAAAAAATAAGTGCAACACCTTTATCTCGCATAAGAATTCATGTGAGTGGCCAATAGTCTGGTTCTTTCATAGTTTTATTCTCCACACAACATTGTATGCCTTAAAAGTTTCAAGATAGTTGATATATTCAGGGTAATCTCATGAAACGAATCCATCAATATCCTATTTTCATTTCTACTTTAGATATACTTTGTCCGAGTAAGATTCTGTTAGTAACACTACATTATATGTCAATTAAATCTTGATAGTTTATCATTGTATCAGCAATAACTTATCCAACAGCTTTGATTGACACCTATTGTCATACCGAAATCACATGTGCTGTCTACCACATAGTATCATAGATCAATTACACACATATAGGCATGCACATATGTATACCATATGCATGCCAATAAATGTTTGTTTTGTAAATCAATTTCATAGATTTTAATGTAATAAATATCCTTTTTTTCAGATATGTCGCCATTATGCACCCGATCAAAGCTCACATTCTCTGCTGTCGAACACGAATCCTTCATGTCATAGCAATTATATGGCCACTTGCTATGCTCTGCGCATCTCCAAATCTCTTGTTTCATGTCATCATACCTGTTGATGAAGAATTTACTCCTTGCATTATACAATTTCCAAACATATTAGATTTTGTTATCTTCAAATACTGTGAATTCTTCGTATTTTATTTGATTCCATTGATACTGCAAGTAAGTAGGATTCTTAGATTGGCAGGTTTTTCTGAAAATAATTGTCAATTAAAAATAATGCTCATTAAACTTATATACATGTCAAGAAATTTTTATTTCACATTTTTATTTTATAGAAATTTTTTTCGAAATTTTATCTTAGTAGTGTAAATTCATCATGATTGATGTAAATTTATAAATGAACAAAAATCTTTATTATTTATTTTATTTATGTTTATAAGAATAACTTCTAAAAACATTTTCTGATAATAATTTTTGTAGACATTTTAGTTCTTTTAAATTAAAATTTTAAATATATGTGTTCCTCCTTCACATTCACCATATGATGTAAAAATGCCCATGCTGATATCAGTAAGTTGTGCTCACAATTATGTACATCTTCTTTGATTAGAAATAAATGAGCTTTTTTGCATAATTTTTAAGAAACAAGAGCAAGTACAATGAGTTAAATGTATATATACCTGAAGTAAATGAGACTGTAAATATCATATATAGCCCCATTCACTTCATGTAGAATTTAAATTGAAATGCTTAAGAACAAAAAATCTCTCATTTTGATCGACATCATCACTGTTGTAGATTAATGTTGCGTTGTTTTTATGTAAAAATAGACTTAAAACCATTTTAAGTCAATAAACATTATGAAATTAAAGCTTTTAAAATCTGCAGACAATTTGAAAAGGAGAGATAAACTTTTTGAAAAACATTAAATTTTTGACAAACTAACAAATAATTCCTTTTTTGCTTGTGGTGAAAGCCCAGATTTAGACATTATTAATATTCATAAAGTAAATTTTATAAAATTACATCAAATTATATTTTTTTAATCTTTTAAAAGGAAAATGTATTCCTAAATTTTTATTTATGTAGAGCTATTAACTTCAACTTAATCATGAGCTGAAAATTACTTTAAAATTAATTAGCATAAGATAATCTCTTGTTTTGGTTTAGAGTTTTAAAAATTGAATTAGCGACATTTCATGTTTTTCTATGGTATTGTGCATCACGTATTAGTTTTTAAATACCAAAGCAAAAATTTTCTACACACGGATTAAAGGAATTAAAAACATTTAAATGTTAAAATTAATTTCAAGCATTGCAAAACTCAAATTGACTTATAATAATTGTATATACAAAAAAGATGTGATTATATTCTAAGTAACTTTTATATTTATGCTTTTAATACCATTTAGAAACTAATATAAAAAAATGATTATTATAATTTTTTCTTCATAAAAAATAATTGAAAAACTAAACAGATTTTCTTTTTTTCAATTAATCTATAAAAGATTTTGCTTTATTTATTATTATTTTTTTTGTTTCTAATGGCGGGCACCCTTGAGCAAGTATAGTACAACTTTATTTCTTATGAAACAACTATTTTTAAAGCCATAATTTCTGCATATCGGTCTACAGAATTGAAGAAAAAGAAAAGAGCTTTTAAAGAATGTATCTATGTATCTACATATAGCTCAGTATTTTCAAATATGCAAGCGTCCAGAATGTTTTCATATTCACCGTTCTTTTCCACTAAGAAGTTTCTTAACGGCTGCAAGAAAATAAAGACATCTTTTACAATATAAACTAAATCTTTAAACATATTCTATTTTCTCAATAATTTTTTTCAGAATTGAAACTTTTGAGAAGTTTCAGGAAGTAATAATACGCCCACATGTTTATGAAATACTTTGAGATGGACGTTTTCCTTTTTTGACATTGTAATTTTCCCTTTGTCTAAGAAAATGTGATGAAAATGAAAAAAATGTGTTTTATTGATACAAGTGTGAGTTTTCCACATGTTTTAGTCCATATTAAACTAAAAACAGTTTTTATTTTGAAATATTGCTTATTATTATGCGGAATATCAACCAACGCAAAACATTTATTTCGTTTTAAGTGAAACAAGTAAATCACAACTGATAGTGGAAAATCTGTATGAAATAAAGTAGAATTGTTATCCTAGCTTTAAAAAAAACTGTGGTAGCTTTAAATATGACGATGATTCAAAACAATAAATCTAAACTACATATCTTATTAACAAACTTTATGCTCTGCATATTTAGATGTGTCTGAAATTTTAAAGCCAATCATCTTCGCTACTAATTATATCAGATAATCATCGATTTCAAAAATTTGCAGAAAATGAATTATACTATATTATACAGTAATACGGGTTAAATGATACAAATGTTCTAATGTACTTTTTTATTTTTAATTTATTCCCTAGAATTGTTTTCAATGAAAATAATCATAATATGGCAGAGTTAGAAACATTTTTCTGGTTTTATTTAAATACTATTAATAAAAATAGTTTGTTACAATCAAACTTACCTTAAAAACTCTAATCAACAATCCCTGATGTCATATAAAATTATATTTCTAAAATTTTTCTTTAAAATATATTAAGAAACAATCTTTATAAATATCAACCAAATAGTCATTTTTAAAGTTAAAAAACTTAAATATTATTATTTCAGATAATTTAATTAAAAGAAATTGACCATTTTAGTAACTAATACGATATACTCTTCTATTTATGCTCAATTTATATAATATGAAAAAATTCTTAGCTACATTTTTAGAAAGATAGTGAAGATTTTCGTAGGTTGCATAAAAATACAAAAACAAGCAAACTTTTAAGGAATTAAAAACACATGATTAACTTTTAAAAGTTTTATATTAAATAAGCGTTACTTTTAATTAAAAAATCTTACCAACTTGAATCAATAATTACATAACAGAATTGCATAAATTAAAGCTCTTTGTTGTAACAAATCATTAATTTTTTTCACTCTGATAAGAAAATCAATTAAAAATAAGTAATAAAGTGAGTTTTTTGAGGATTAAATATTCATTTCGAGGAAGAACTTGTTTTATTTCTTTCACTTTTCGCAAAAGTTTTTCCGCAGAAAAAAGCTTTTATTTAAAAATACTTTCAAATCATACTTTATATCTATTTCATAAATCTAACTTTTTCCTGGTTTTTAGAAAATAATATTTTTGTTCCATAAATCTGAACTTCAAAACTTTTTCTACAAAGTAGTGTTAGTTTAATATTCATTTAAGAGACAGTTTAAGCAATTTTAATTAATGATTTAATAAAACTTCGTTAGTGAATATATTTTCATTGTTCTTATAATATCAAAAGTTCAACAACTTTATATTTGCTCTAAACTTGTTGAATATGAATTTCAAACATGTATATTTTATTAATTTATGTATTTAAATTCCCACTATAATGTTATTCAATGCAAAATTTTACTAAACCATATTTTATAATCAATGTTATTTCGTAATAGTAATTTAAACCATATTTAATATGGAAGTTTTTATATGATTGAAAACCGTTTCAGACGATATTTTTCTCAAATTTTTAAATATTAAGTCAAATTATAATGTTTAATAAATAAAATAACATTTTTCCGTAATCGTCAGAACGTTTCCGAAAATGTGTGCAAAATTGTGTATTTTTTATCTATTGAGTGTCAAAATATATTTCAGTTAAGGATATAAAATACAGTTAAAGAAATAAAATAAATAAAAGAAAAATACTAGTTGTATAGTAGATCTTTACAGTGATTTTTACCCCGTTTTCTTTTTTTTTTTTTCCCTTCGAGATTTAGATGATTTTCTCGTTCAATACTTAAATTAAATAAAAATATTATATTCTAAACTTTGATTCAAATCTAGAAAAGGCACTCAAAATGAATTAGAGTATCTAATAGTAAATATCATTTAAAATGATGTATGTAAATTGCTTAATTTTAATTACTTAAAAAAAATGCTTAAAAATATCTTATTCTGAATACATCATTTGAAAATATAAATCTAATATTTCAATGAAAGCAATTTTAAAATTTAAATAATATTTATATCAATCCTATAATAGTCGAAAACTTTCTTGAATAAAAAGCATTCTTACCATTGAAAAATGCATCATTCTAAAAAAGGAAATTAAAATTTAGCTCCCTTTTATGACGCCAGATTCAATTTGAATGATTTGTCACTTTCGCGTGCAATTTCTTTTTTCAATATCTTACGTGTCACAATTTGAAAACTTAGAAAGAGTTTGATTGCTTTCGTTTAGAGTCTCTTATTTATTTATTCAACGCTTTTTGTTATTGTAATGAAGGACGGAAAACTCTTTTATTGATAAAATTATTCTTCCCATTTTTATTTAACCGAACCTTCGTACCAATATAAGGTACTTTCTTCATTTTACAGAATTTTAATACCATTTACGTGCTGAATATGAAATATATTTCACATAAACATAAAAAAAATGTAATTTTAGAATATTTTTAAGCTTTTTGATATGAGTTTCGGTACAAGATTTATAATTTCATCAAATAATCTTTTTGAATATTATATTTATGTTAATTAACATAAAGTATTTTATATTACTATATAAGTGTGAGTTGTCGAGTGCCAGACAGGCTGGCAGTATGGGTGCGCTGCTCCACTCTTTCAACTGAACCGCAAATGGGTGTGGAGTCCGACTTCCTCAGTACACACATACCATAGGAACCCGTTTATAGGGTAGGCAACAAATCACAACCCATTCATACAAGGAAAAGGCAAAGACAGGAGAGAGAGAAAGAGAAAGTACATCCATGCCCCGCCTGGGATTCGAATCCAGATCTCCCTATCCGCAGTCAAGAATGCTGACCACTAGGCAGAGTAGGCGGCTCAGAAAAACTTAAAGATTATATATAAGTCAACAAGAATCACTTTGTCAAACACTGGAAACAAACCAATTTATTTATTCGAATTTCAAGTTTTTACGGTGAATCAATTTATCTTTGCAAACTTAACAACATTTAATATTTTTATTACGAAATACTGGAAGTACAAAATAGATTAGATAATGTATACTATTACTAAAATACATAATGCTAAAATATAAAACATTTTTGAACTACATATTCTTAATCCAGCATTTGAATTCAGCTGCAAATGTCAAAAGGCATATTGCAAAACCGAAAAGTGGTTTAATATCTTAAACAACTTTTCGTAACTGCTATAAAACCAGTTCACAACCCCACTTTGCATAAGCCAGTTCATAACCATAATATGAACTTAAGCAGTTGGAAATTATGTAGATAAGATATATATATATATATATATATATATATATATATATATATTGTCTTGCTCTCATATTGAATCAATTTTATTTAATTTTGATTATTTTAAAAGGTTATTTTGAAAGGTTTTTTATGATTTGTGTTATAATGGAATCTACATATATAAAACATTTTTGCGGTTCATTAATTCTCTAATGAATCTAATTCAATATCCTAATTTCTATATCTAATTCTTATATCCTATTGAAATGCAGGCTATTCTAAAAACAAAAATATAATACAATAAATGTATACCTTATATCGTGTCATATGTTGCTTAAATTTTAGATATATTTTTTCCACAACTTAGCTATTTCTTAAACCTAGAAATGAATCTGACTTGCTCATTATTGAGAGCGTGCTGCATAAATTTATGGTAAAATGTAAAATAATAATACAATGTAAAAAATTGGATGAATGAAAAAGAAAGTATTTTAGAAAATGTTTCTGCTTCTGCTTTACAATATTTAGAAATTTCCAAATCTAGAGCTTCTTTCATTTTACACAACTATAATAAATTTTTAGCAATTTTCGAAGTTTTTGAATACTTTACACAACAATTTATTATAAATAAGTTATTTAAAATTGTGTGTTATAAGAATATTACTAAACACACATCAAAGTTACACTCTCCTGTCTGCAGAGAAATACTGTAAATTATTTCACACTTCAAGAATATCCAGGAAGTAATCCGAAAAAACATTCACCACTCTTGGGAAATTACTTTGTCAGTTTTTCCGAAATTCCATTTGCAGAATTTGATAAAATTTGTAGTTCTGATTTTTTTGAAAAATAGCCATTTTCTATGTTATAAAAATATTAAAAGGTATTGAATGAAAAGTTGATTCAAAATATATTTTTAAATAAATTTCAGTTAAAAAATGCCCTTACTCTTTTAGTTTCTAGTTATTGTACATTAATTGGTACTAGAAAGTTTTTCCACACTAATTTGTCTTATTTTTAAAAGCATTTTCAATCTAATTTGGTCTTCTTTTTCTTAAAAAGAACAAAAATATAATTACGGAACTTCAAATTTTATTTATTGCAAGTAATAATTTTGCCTTTTTGAATTCATGAAACTGATTTACTTTAATTTTTTTGAATTTTTTTATTTATTTGCTGAAGCACTCTGTAAAATATAATAAAAATATGATATTTTGGAGTGTTTTGCTTATGATATTTTCCTCTTAAACTGCTAGCAAGTCTTAAAAACACATTTAGATTTTTGTCATTTCTGATTAATACTCGTTGCTTACATGAACAGTTTTCGTAAAATGTTATATTCATTTTACTAAAATCGGTAAAATAAATAAATCAGTTATATTGAATAAAATAAATTAAATAAATCTAAAATCTTTTTCATTCAATAAAAAATAATATAAATGTTTTTATTTGCTAGAATTACTTTGTTTTTTGGTGAAAATATTTCATTAATCAAAGAATTAAAAAAACTTCAAAAACTAAACAAAGTAGTTATGTTCTTGTTCAGTCATTGGATTATTAATAATTACTATATTTAGTTTCCTAAATTCTCTGGCATCATATTTTGAATAGTTTATCAATTTTAAAAACTATTGTAAGAATATATGCAAATTAATTCAAATCAATAGAGTGATGAAGTTTAACTGAATTCAGAGTTGATTGCTAAAGTATAAAAAAATTTAAATAAATTTCAAATGAAAGAATTTTTATTTTGCATATAAGTTGTAAAATTTTAATGGTTCTACAAGAATCGAAATTATGAAGAGGGGAAATTGTATTATTTTTTTCTGGTTACCTTTCTTTGAGCAATAATTTCCGAAGAAAAAGTGTTAGATATTAAATTTAATGTCTCTACGCTTTACTGATAAACATAAAAACATTTATCTGAAAAATCAATATATAATCCATTCAGAGTTATTAAAAACAAAAATATATAACCACAAAAATGTAGCTTTTAATAAGATTGATCCCATTAAAACAGTGCACTAAGCAGGTAACATGCATGAATGGAATTTGCATATATATCTCAATCACCTGTTGTTTGCATTGACAATAATTTGAATGGAGGCCACATTTTTGATGTATTAAGGTTCATGCTATTGCCCTATTCCCTATTAGATTTTTGAATGTTAATACACATTTGCATATTAAAAGTACTTATTTCAGGTAAATGAACACAAAATAAGAAAGAGAAAATATTAAATACGAATAAAAATGCACCAGAGTTGAAAAAGAAAAAAATGGGTTGATTAAAGAAACACTACTATACTTTCATTTTCTATTATTACAATAAATATGTTTTGAATGAGTTTCATTTCTATGTAAGGCAAAAAAAACTTTCGATATTCATTCAATTTAGATTTTTTAATTTAGATGCTTGTATAAATACTTCTCTTATGTAATAATTTCAAGATTTTTGAACTTCTTTAATAATGTTTTGAAGCATCTTCAATTGGGCAATCTAGTGTTTACGAGTTCAGTCTCATAACAACAAATGTTTTCCAACCATGATAAAGTGACAAATCACTAATTACTCTAGTACCCTTCCTTAACACTATAATAGGAAGGCAATAAGACATGCTAGTATTGTGCATGGACTATTTGGACAAGATGGACTATAATTGAGAGTCAAGGTAGTTTTAGCAGAAGCATTTGTTGATTTCCTTCCTGCGAGAATGACTATTTCAGGCTAATTAAACTCAATAGAACTATAAAACGTTATTGATAACTCTACCAAGTACTAACCTTGGATATACCTGACACAGTTGTTCTCATAGGACAAGAGTTAAGAAAAATATCACTCACTATAAATAATTGCTATACTACAAATACTAATGCTCACTACAAATAAATGATATCTCTTACTCAATTTTTAATTATTTATTATGTGACAGAAATTTCTTTTTAGTGTGGTAGTAGTACTATGAAATATTTTCCTTTCAATCTTTTGTTTTAACCAATCCTTAAAAATACTTTTTTTCACAGATTGCTTTATACGTGAGAATTGGTAAAAGACTCTTCAACACCGACACTTTCAGAGCTATGGAGCCATCCATTGGAAAAGAGAAGTTTGCGGGTGCCATGAAGTCCAGGCGAGGTGTCATCAAGATGCTGGTCGCCAGCGTCACAGTCTACTTCCTCAGCTTCTCCCCTCATCAAGTACTACTGCTATATAACACGTTCTCTAGTACACTCTTCAAGGAGACCTGGTCTTTCCTGATTTTCGTCAATATCATGGCGTATGCCTCCTCGGCGTGCAACCCCTTGCTCTACAGCATCTTCTGCCAGAAGTTCAGGCAAAAATTCCAGACGCTTTTATCCTGCTGCAAGAAGAGCAATCGATCGCCTCTCCCATCGGCCATCTACTTAGGTTGCAGGAGCAAGAACTTTCCCAGCAAGAGCGTCAAAACTACTGTCACAGAGATTTAATGAAAATTAAAGGTTGCATACAAAATGTGACAAATGGATAAACATTTTTTACTTTACAAAAAAATTAAATTTTCTTTGTGTAATTGTTAATTCATAAGGTTGCAAAACTAAAAATTTAAGTTTATTAACTCATTTAACTTACATTTCAAAAATTTTTAAAATTATTTCTTTAAGCAGTGTTTAGTAATTATTTTTCCTAACTTAAAATTTGTCTTTGTTTAAATATATTTATAATTAATTTAAATAGTAACTAATTCCCGTTTCTATCGCATATCATCTTATGTATATAGATAATTTTTTTAGTTCATAATTTTAAAGCTATTTTAATTTTATTATATAAAGAGTTTCACTTAAGAGGTATAAAATTAAAAGTAAGGATAATAAATTATATAAATTTTTGCTATTTTATTTTAAATTTTATAAAAAATATATGGTAAGAAATGGAAAAATATAACCTTATGTTAAACTATACAGCAGATTAATTAACATTACTCCTAACAACTATTGCAGTAGAATCAGTGCATAATTCTTTAAACTAAATAAATTATTATGTCGTAATTAAATTCTTATCGAAACAATTCTTATGTTATAATTCAATATTTTTTAGCTTTTTAAAAAAAATCATATACAGAAACGTTCGCATATAAAGAAGAAAACTATCTTTTTAAGGAAACTTTTATGTATAAAATAACTTAAAATTTTATTTATTAAAATCCTTATATGTAGAAAACAAATTTTGCATGGTTACTTGTATATACTTAGACTCATAAATAGTTTTCAATTTACAAAATTTTATGCATGTAGTCAGTTATATAAAGTAAAAATGTGTAATATATACTGATAAAATTATATGAGACATTTACAATTAAATTTTTTCAATGTCTTTTTGAAAACATAATTTAACACTGTCTTTTCATCTCTGTTCGATAATGAAGAATTTTTTATGTCATATATATTTTAACATACTTTTTTCTTTTTTGAGAGATATAACTAATTTCATCCTTTTAATGACTCAAGAGAACAATATTAAATTTTGAGAACATTTTTAGGTTACTGAAATTATGACGTTCAATTGATTGTTTGTAGGATAATCAAAATCTTTGAATATTTAATCATATATTTCAGAAAATATTTCATATTAAACCAATAGAAATTTTTTACATTCATTACATTCATAGAAACATTATTTCCAAAGAATTCATTTTTTTCGCATTTTTAATCATACAAGTTACATTAAAAATACAATTCCAATATATAAATTAATATAATGAAAATTGTTATCATCACTGATTTTATAGTCCTAACTATTTAAATGTTTGTTAGTTCTTAATAATTTTGATTCAAAAATGTAGTTTTCCGTAAATAATATATAATTATCGAAAAATAAAAAGAAACAAAAAATTAATCACTGCCAATAAGGTCAAAAAATGTGTATCGATTCGTAAGTGAGAATATTTCTAAAAATTTAAATATTTTGCTTAGAACGTATGACAATGAAAGTTGTTTGTTTTTTATTTCCGGACATTGAAATTCTTCTTAAAAATTTCTTAGCAGTATTGTATATACATATTTCTTATAGAGATTAAGCAACTCTGATCACATTTTGTTATAATGTATTTTCAGTGATAACGACTTTCGTATGCATTTAATTTCTTTTCCTCTATTCCTTTGCAAATTAAAGCGAAATTTGTACTTCTTATAATCCTATGAAATTAGATAATTGTATATACAATAAAACATTCTATGGAAATAACTAATTTATTTATATTTTATTAGTAAAATTAATATTAGTTTCTGAAATTTCTTCAGATTTAATTTTTATTTTAATGATTAATCTTCATATTTTGTTTAAAAAAATGCTTCATAGTATGAAAAAGTCAATATTTTTAAAATTTTAAAATATTTTATGCGAAGACAAATTATAAAATAACCTTAAACATATTTTTTATTCTCAACGTTACTGTGGTATCATTTGAAGTCTTAGATTGAATAATTCCATATATATTCTTCTTTCGTAAAAATATTACACTGTTTTTAATTATCAAGCAACTCATACTGCCATTCATAAAAAAGACATATATTTATAAGAAACTATTACAGCAAAAGGGCATGAAAGATACAACTTGTGAGTTGTGTAAAATACGAATCAATGAATGAAAAATAGTTTTTATACAAAACTATAATCAAATATATCTGAATGACTAACAATACTCTCAAAATGATTCCTATGAAAGAATCATATATAGGATTGCAGTATCGCTAAAAAAAAATATCATGAAAGAAATGTTAAATTTTTCAAGAAGAGATTAATCCTATTTTCACAATTGTAAATTATACAGTTTAAATAGAAGGTCAAAAATTAAAATTGTTTCTCTAAAGAAAAATAATTAAAAATTAACTTATTAAGGCATAAATACATTGTAATTTTTATATTCATCTCGATGAAGACTTATAAAATAATCAACTGCTAGAAAAAAATGTTTTAAACTAAGATTAATAAAATTCATTGTGCTCAAAAACTCTTACCATCTGTGATATATTTAATGCATCTTATGACTCTCAGTGGCATGCGAAACTGACCAAAATATTTGAGGAAATTTCACTAAAATACTAAACATTCCAAAGTACTCTTCAATTCCTAATATAAATTATGAGCAAATTTAACCATTAATAGCATTTGATATTTTAAACTTGTGACATTTGCTTGTTTGATATTTGTAAGGGATTTTTATGAACAATTTGACACACAATGTGCATTTATATTGGAAAACTGATATTAATAAGTTTGAATTTCATTTGGTTTTAACTTCAAAAGCAGTAAAGAGCCAGTCATCAAGATAATGAACTTATTCTGGTGGTTGAAGTAATCAACTACCTACTACTTAACAGCATTAGGTAATTTGTGAAAAATTCATTGCACGATTTTTAAGTTGCTACTAAAAATCAACCTAAAATATGTATCCCAAAACTAAGTATATTTCGAAATAATCATACATAATATTCAATGTATGTTTATTTATTATAATATTCTATATATGTTGCATGGATAAAGTCATGTATTGAAGTAAACTGGATTTGGATGAATTCATGTATGGAATAAATTGAATGTTGAAATGAGAGATAGTGTTTTCATTTTATTCATAAAATAGTCTTTTACAAGTCTTTTTATATAATAAACTTAGAAGCATCTAGAAAGAGAAACCATTTAAACAATGTAAGTTACGTAAAAACAATTAACCTATAGAAGAAAAGAAGCTCATTGCATAAAATATGAATAAGACAATGGACAACAATATAAAAGAATGAAAAGTTTAGTCAATTTCAAAAGCCAATTAACAAAATATGTCTCTATTTGTGATACAATATTTTTTACTTTTAATGTTTAAAGAAAGTTGATAAAAATATTTGGTCAGAAATTAATAGATTTTAAACTATTTTGACCATGTGCTTAAATGTGAGAAAGTTGATGGTATCTTTGTTTTATGCATTAATGTTTTTAAATTATTATCACTATTTATTAAATATTTATTATTTTAATTATAAATTCACGTGATAAAAAAGATAAAATAAGCTATGATGCAAGAAGATGAAATTTCTGACATAATGAAGAGAAAAAATGAAATAATTTATTTAATTCGTTATCAGTTTTATGAGAATAAAAGATAAAATATTTAAAAACTTCAAATTACTCAAAACAGCTGTCTGTGAATAAAGAAATAACACTATGTTTAAAAGAATTTTCAATATTAAAGACGTTTTTGACCTCAAAATGTCTCACTAACAATGATCACCTTACGAAAGGGCAAGTATAGATTCCTAAAGAAATTCAATATAAAAACAAAACATGAAGTGAATTTGTGAAGTAAGTGTTAAAACATGTCATGTCTTCTTTGCAACACAAGAAATGTATTTCTTATTGCATTTTTTAAAGAGATTCTGAAATTTACTACATAATATTTTATTATATTTATTTTTACTAAATTATCCTTTCAAATTTATTTTTAATAAATTATTTTGAAAAATAATGTCATTCCCTTTAGTGAAAAGTTAGTTTCCATTTTTTTCTCTTGAAATTAAATGTTTTCTTTTACATTTTTATTACTCTTCCTTATGTAGCTAATCAAAAGGTTATGGAAACCATTCAGTTCCTACTTTTCTAGATTGTATTTATCACTATATATAATACTTAAAATTCCTATTTTTCCTTGTACATTAAGGAAAATGCAATGTTTTCAGGAAAACGTTATAATACACACATATATACGTATCATAAGTATGACAAGTTTGCTTGAATTTTAAAAAAGAATTTGTATTCAGTTTATATCAATTAAACATTTCATTTTAAAAATTAGAAACAAATTGATTGTAAAATTGAATAAAACTTTCCAATGTAAATATATTTATAATGTAAATATATAACGGATGTTTAGTTATATTTAGTACATACCAAATATGATGTGAATATCCGTTATCTTTTTCCTTTTATATAATTTATTTGCATTTACTAA
The DNA here is from genome assembly GCA_026290005.1 of Latrodectus geometricus. NCBI lineage: Eukaryota > Metazoa > Arthropoda > Arachnida > Araneae > Theridiidae > Latrodectus > Latrodectus geometricus. Next base: position 74,448 of record JAPDSC010136807.1, read on the forward strand.
CCTCAAACTTTATGCATGATTAAATTTTAATGAAGGTAATGCATGAAATTCATTCTATGTTTGTTAATGAGTATGAAATAAAGAATTCATTTCCCATGACCAAAGGACTTTATTTTATTCATTTTTCACCATATGATGTTTATTCTAAAAACACAGCCATATCTTATTTTTTTGTATTAATAATAAAAACTGTTATTGATAAACTACACATCAAAGTGTTTTACAATTTCTCTATAAATTTTCTGAGTTAAAATGCATTTAATTAAAAATTTTCTTTTATTTCACAAAACATTATTAATGTAGAACGTAATATATAAAAGAAAAATAATTGCTTATGATCCTTAATAAAATATTTTTACTTAAAATCTAGCAACAAATTTATGTGACATACTTGCCAAACCTATATATCTTGTACTCCCTCACGCTAATATTTATAACTATGCATTAGATTTACGGCTTAATCTTAGTTTCATTATTTAGAGCACAACATGCTTGATAAGAAGAAAAATAAATGACTCATTTAAAAAATTAAAATTAATGTTTCCAAACCAGTGAATCAGGATACATAGTTAGATCTTTAATAAAACTTTCGATTTCCATGAAAGTTTTTATTCTGAACCAAATTTTTTTTAAAAAAAAAAGCTTTTGTATATCATACTAATCCAAAAAAGTCAGCAACCTTTTATGAATCGGGACTATTTGATTTAAATTAATCAAACAAATACTTGAACGTCTAAGAAGCGAAATGGACCTGCTTAGTTACTATCTCTTCTTACAAAGAACTGTATCTATTTCCGATTGTGAGACGCTAAAAACTTTTTGAACAATTTATTTTCATAATTTCATTTGTTTACTTTTATGCCTTAATTCTAATCCATTTCTTATTTTTGTATTATATCATGCCTTTTTTGTCTCTATACGACTTAACTAGATAATGTCTATCTCGGCTCCTGAAATGTAAATTATAAAAAATTACCGTCTTTTAATTTTATATTTTTTAAATAGCAAAAATATCATAACACTAAAAATTTAATTCATTTATCATATTTGTTATGACTCTTTCAATCAACTTCCAGATTATTGAGTTAAATATTAAAAAATGAGATATATTTTTTGATATTATGCAAAATCAAGTTCACTTGAACTTATTCTAGAAGTTTCCATTAAATTATTATATTTCTAGTGAGATTTGTCTGAACTAAATATTTATCAAACTATTATTATTATACTAAAATAATAAATGTAAATAATATGCTGTAATTGAAATTACCTTCAGAAATTTTCAATAGCTAAAAGAAAAAATGAGGCATTTGGTCATCCACCAAATGTTGACTTTTCAACAGACCCTTCTTAGACAGTAACTGATTCTCCTAGAAAACAGAACTTATAAAAATTAAGAAAACTCTTAGCACCTATTCTAAAAACGTTGTGAAAATAAGAAATAAAGATAAAATATCCTTATGTATATATCACAGTACTAAAAATGTAGGGATTATATGTGTACGTTTTATTTCAAAAAACATGGTCCAACCACTAAGATATGGTAAGCCAAACAATGCGTTTTTGCAAACATATTCTGTGTTATAATCAAAACGCAATGAAACCAAATAAAAAACAGAAATCGTTTTAAATAACTGAAAAATGATGCTGTCTTTTACATTACAAGGAAGATGCTAGATAATAGCATTTTGATACATTTATGTAATATAATTTGATGTATTTATATAATGTGGTTATATGGAAGATATGATATGAATCATTAAAAGAATAATTAAATATGTGCAATTAGCTTTCTTGAAAGATTTGCACATTTAAGAAAGTAGGTTATTTTTATTTGTCATTAGATGATAAATAATGAACAATATCATTTCTAATTGATTTTAAAAACCTAATTTAAATTTTCTTAGCTTGCGACTATGTTTGTAAAAATGTTTTAGTACAAAACCAAAAGAAATTATGAAAATAATCATTATTCCGAGATAATAAATAGTAGAAATCATATTGTTAACATATTTAAAATTTCCATTACGGATTTAAATTTTTATCTATTCTCAAGATAATAGTCTAGACTCAATATATGTGAATTATAGCATTTTTGGGACTCCTTTCATAATTCAACTACATCGAGTTTTCCGGTAAGTTTATATATATTACTCATATAATCATGAAAAAAGATAATAAAATAAAAAAACTATTTATTTTTTTTTTGTACACAGTGAATTGCAGTTACAATTTATTACTATGGATAATAAATATGAATCTTCTCTTATGTTACAAGTAATAAAAAAGATCTTTTAAAAATTAAAACCTTAAATTTTAAAGTTTTCTGATCTTCAAATAATACATTTTCGAATGGATTCAGCAATTTTTTCTTACTAAAATTATTCATTAAACAAACAATATTAGATATTTTTACTAATATTATTGGTATAAAACAAAATTTTCTTTGGACATGAATTCTCAAAATAAATTTCTTAATTTTACAATGCCTGGTAATAGAATATTTTTTTTATATAACTTTGAGTGGAAGAAAAAATGTCATTGTGTGTTTACTAAAAGAGATTGCTCTGTAGTCAATTACTGAATAATTTCCTAAAGTATTTTTCAAATAAATGCTTAAAGGTATAATAAATGATTTCAAATAAAATAAAAATATTTTCCAATCAGTAAAATATTTGAATAAATTTTTATGTTTAAGTATTATCATAGAGCTTGCTAAAATCTATATTTTTTTATAAAAGCTGTAAAATATAAAATGGTTGATGTTCCTTTTTTATTATTCATCCCTTATCGATTGGACAGATTTGAGTTATTTGAATTCGAAACAATATAAAATTTGTCCTTGTTCTCATTTCAAGTACTCTTAATACTGCAAAAGTTAAAACTTCAATATTCAGAGAGATCAATATTCTTCAACAGTATGTAATATAGCTTTCAACGAAATTTCCTTATGATAGTATAAAAGTTTATTGGTGGCTTCAATTTATGACAACTTCTGCAGTATCATTTTCTATTTTTAAATTATATTTAATTATATAAATGTGAACCGAAATATTCTTATATATTACTTGAAATAATTATTAAAAATATATTATTTTTCTACTTTAATGCTTTAATTTCTTATTGAACTTACAAATTAACATTTCTCTTTTCAGAATTGTTTTTTCATTTCAGTTAAAAGTATAAACACTAAAGCTATAAATTACATAAGTCAAATTTTCAAAACTTATGTTATATAATTGAAATTAATAGTACAATTGATAAATGCTATAGATGACGAATTGAGAGCACAAAATTAAATTCAAATTTAATTACAAAATAGAAAGAAATATGAAACAATAGTTGGAAGTAAGCACCAACATGGTAAACTTCATCAGGAAATTTTGATCACATTGATATATCATCGGGACTTTTTTGCTAAAAGCACCAGATAAATGTCAAAAATTGCGACAAAGAATCCTAAACCATGCAAAAACAATCGATATACAAATTGAAAGTATATGAAAATTGAATATAATGAATAATACGAATCGGCGTGAAAATACAAGCAATTTTAAAAATAACCATGAATGAAAAGTATTGCCATTAAATAAATATATATTAAATACAATAAATTCAACAAGATATGGAAATTACAGTTAACTAGTAGACTATTCAAGTGTATTTATACATATTACTAAAACTTTTTTAATAGATTTCATTATAAGTTTTTAACTGTCTCAATTAACATTAGTTTAGCTAGAAAAATAAAACTTTTTAAAAAGATATATAAAATGTAAAATATTTTTTATCATACAAAATATACGGAGTACATAAAATATACTATATATTTAATGATTTCCAGTGCCGGAAGATGTCTGAGTAGTTAGCATTCCTGCTCAATAAGTTGTTGGTTCCGGGTTCGAATCCCGATTCGGGTATGGTTGTTTCCTATTTCTATGTGTGTTTCTTTGTCATTTCTCTGAGATGTGAATGAATGTGGCCCATCCTATAAGCACTTTGTGGTAGTTTGACGTGTGTAATGTTGCTCGCTTCCATGTTCTGGTTCAAAGGTGCCAACCGGGTAACGCTAAATAAGTAGCAGTTTCCGGCCTTGTGGCGAAGGATTTGTCACCCAGTGCTCTTCTTTAGAAAAAATAGTATTTTACAATATGTCATATTTTAAGCAGTATATATAAACTATTTGACATTTTGAACAATTGATACTTTCAACTTTTTAAATTTAAAGATGAGAAACTGTAAAATTTTGAATAATTACATAAAAAATTTCTCACACAATTCACATTCTATAATGTCTATTTTAATTTAATATCTTCGAAAAAAGTTGTGTTTAGTTATACGATAAAATAAATAATAAAAATAAATGAAAATTTTAAATTTCTACTTTTCATATTATTTATTAAAATTACAACAATAGACTAACAATATGAAACAATAAAAATTCAATGTTGCATATTTAAGTGAACTGTGCGATGAAAACAGATTTAATAACAATTAAATATTATGAATAGAAATTTATTTATTACTATTGATTTCCCCTGAGTGAATTGGAAATGATGATCAAAAAATATCAAGGAAAACATTTTTGTACAAAATTTATTTCGAATAACTCTATTTAAAACCGTTTTAAACACAAAATCCGTAGAAAGAGGTCTATCATTTTGTAAATTAGTTTACCTATTTTCTGAGGATATTTATAGAACAAGATTTGTTATTGAAATAAAATATATAATTAAATATTTACAGGAAATAAGCACTTTCGTTTTCATATATCAGTATGTTGTCTAAGGGGTTAATAAATGTTGTCTATATATATGAAATATAAAATTAAATTGCAGAGTAAATTAAACAGGAGAGTTTTAAAATTTATAATTAATATCTGGAAAAAATTATAGAAATATGGTTATATATTAATGATAATTTAAACAATAAAAATGTTATTATATCTTTCAATTCTGCCTGAAGTGAATTTTTCAGTTTAAGATAAAAAAATTACTTCAAATGGAAATCGTAACTCACATTATTTAAAACACTTAAATTATATTTTAATCCAAAAATATTTTAATGCTTAGAACACAATCAAATATTACAAAATTATTTAATCTTAAAAAATTCAAAATCAATTAAATTAAATATATTTCATATGATATAAAATGAACCTATATTTCATTAATAAATAAAGTTATAAGATTATTTTATAAATTAAAACATTTTATTTTGAAACGTGAGGCAATTTGGATATATTACGCGTAGCTTTGTTTTTCGTTCAGATCAATTTTTATTGAGATGCCAACATTAGATATTATTCTGAAACATAATGAAATCAAATAATCTATTTCTTAAATAATGTTTCTGATGACATCATTAATTTTTTAACAAAATTAAAATCTGTAAGATATTTTTTGATTATAAATTTATGAGTTTTTGAAACATTTGAAAACGTATTCATTAATTTTGGAAAATAGGAACCCAGATATATTTAATTAAATGCCATTAGCTTTTCATAAAACATTCAAATATATTTTATTACATGTTTTATTTTCTTAGATTGCGTAACTCATTTTAATCAAGAACATTTATATATAAAAGTATATGAGAAGTTAAAAGTTCGTTATAATTTCTGTTACTGATTTCCTAAACATTTTTAACTTATTAAAAGGGATTTTTTATTAAAAGAATGTAATATTTTAGTATGTAAGATTTTATGAAATACTTTTATCTAGATTTTAAATTTATCATAAACTTTTTCATACGTATTTTTATTTTGTAAATGTGTGTGTGTGTCTTTAAACGAATTCCATAATCCCTAATTTAATTATTAAATTAAATTACAGTGCAGTTTTCCACACATTAGCATTTTATTATTAACACTAATTTTACACTTTTAACTATTAACACTTATATAACACTTACTTTGGTCCTTAATTTCTTCTTTCTTTTTTTTATTTTACTTTTTTATTGAAAGTCAAGGAAAATTAAATTATAATTATTTCTTTTCCAAAATACTTTGGTATTTATGTTTCTTTTGTAATATTTGATTTCCCGAATTTTTTCACTTTCCTTCTAAACTCAACATGCAGAATTTTTTAATGTTTGTCTGTCGAGATCAAAGCATAGTTTCTTTTCTAGAACCAAGTTTCTACAATTTTATGTTTACAGATTTTATTTTGACTTTTTTCAATTTTAGACTATGTATCTGCACTTTGTTGATATGCGACATTTTATCAATTTTACTAAACTTTGTAGATAAGATTTAAAAGATTTTCAATTTCTTAAAAAAAATGTATTTCTTTTCCTGATTTTTTCTAATTGATATTATATTGTTTTTAATAAAATTTTAAGTGGAAACTATTTTATAAGTTCATCAAAAATATTGTAAAAATAATCATTTTCCTCTCAGTAAAAATCCTTCTTATAAGTTCTCTAATTATCTATGAATCACATATTTTCTATTTCAAAACATTTCACTTGTTAAACGAGTAAAAATTACTTATATGAATATGTATTTTTTCTATTTATCTAAAAGAATGGATCCAGTACGTGATACTTTGAATTCTGCCAATAATTTACATATTTATACTAACTGAATTTTAAAATTAAATTGTCTGAATGTTTCTGGAGAAGTTGAATGTTTATATCCACAGTAATTTATTTTGCATCATTTATGTATCATTATGATCATCATGTATCATTTTGGAAAACAATAGTATGATAACATACACTCTTTTTATATCACGAGATGGATTGTTCTTTTCAAATGACAATGTGTAATTATATGAAAAGTTATGTAATCCACTATAAAACACTGCTACAAGAATAGTCTAAATTTGAATGCAAGTGTAATGCTGTTTTTTACTAAGAAAAATTACATTTCGGAAAACTGTTTGCTTGCAATATATTTTTGAGATGTCAATTTCTATCAATGGAAAACCCGTTAAAGACATCCAATCATCTCATAATCTTTAATCATGATCAAATGCCGAGGTTAACACCTTGTAAAACAATATTGATAATACAGATTCTCTTTAGCACTATTTTTAGTGAGTTGTGTAGATTTCGATACTCGGTTTATTCATCAATCACGCGAAGATATACAAATATAATTCCAATTTCTTCTCTATCACAAACTCATTTCTTTCGTATTCCATAGAGATTTATTCTATTAAAGGTTTATTCGTTTCACTTACATTCATGATTTCTAGTTTTACCTCTAATAAGAAAAATAGTGTACTGACTTTATAACATTTCACTATAATAATGCTCAAAAATAAAGGAAAATGATGAAAACGGCTTTAGCACATTTTAACCTTTTCTTTTTTAAAATTATTACGTTAATAATGTTAACTTTTGATTATCCTATATCGTTCATAAAGCTATCAGTGTAAAATGGTACGATAATATTCTTTATTTTTCTACTTTCAGCTCGCTGTAAAGCCTCTATTTCAAACAATTTTGTAATTTAAATCATGAGTCATTAAAAATATTAGAATATATTCAAATTTATACATGCTCGCATGAAAAACATTAATTTGAAGGAAATAGTACATATAAAAAATAAAATTATTGAAATTATCAGTTTAGGTGGTCACTTCTACAATTTTTTACAATCTGAATTCGCATATTCAAAATTTTGATCAAATAATTCTTTAGTTCTGTTGTTCCAATTTTTCTTCTATTAGTAGATAAGTATTGTTTCCATGTTATACAAAAACAATGAACGTTGGTTATATGCCTATTTTCTCCTGTTATGCTTCAAGTTTCTATTCATTTTTACTCAAAATTAGCTTCAGGTTTATCAGTTTTGTCGTTTTATCAGTTTTGTCGTGATCTTACTTAATTGTTTCTCTCTTTCTTCTGCCTATTTATGATCTAAATCAGACTTTTAAATTGTTAACATTTTGTTTCCTATTCAATAATTCATGGATTAGACTTTTACCATAAGTTTGGATATCTGATATGATATAAAGTGTATTTTTTCTTAAAATTCCTGGTTGAACTAGTACTTGTGAGCAAATTTTATCATAGCCGCAATAATGATCAACCGAATAACTTCTAATGGGACAGAAATATGATTTAAAAAACATACTTTTGGAGTAACTGTTAGCTGGAATAATGATAATATATCTTCTATTGGGAATTATATTTAAAAATTATAATTAATGTTTAAACAAAGTCTTTAAATCTTAAAAAAGTAAAAATGCCATCACCGTCTTTCACAGGTCTTCCATAGCGAAAAATCATTACAAGTTTAATTTCCATTTGAAATAATGCTTGTTAACTTAAGACCCATATTTGAGACTTTCTAGATCTCTTATACTATGCAGATTTTTCTAAGTATAAAAAGTTTATACATACTTCTCATTCCTTAGTGAAATTATCTGCTCTTAAGGGAAATCATTTACATAAAAGCATCAAAAATGAATTATTCTTTCCTGATACATCTGAGAAAGGAAGCCAGTTGCTGGTTTCAGATGCATGAGGAAGTCATAGTGCTAAGCAATCTGATCTATTTTAACATTTTCAAATATCATCTATAAAAAATAAAATCAAGTTTTTTGTTTCTGCGCAGGAAGCATCCTGATATTTAGATGTTATTTTATATCCGTCTAAATAACGGTTATGTTTTTCATGATCTACAGACTAGCTAGAGATCTACAGTATTTAGAGAGGGATTTCATTCTAATAAACATATATCAAAAATATATTCATACAGATTATTGTACTCTTGATAATGCGTTTCATAAAATTATAATTAAAGACTTTAGTTAGTTGTAAATTTGATTTAGCTGTTAAATAAAATAAACACCACATTTTTTCTCAGTGATGCCATTCATTTTATTTAAATCCAAATTTAAATAATTATCTTTTATTTACTTGTGAAATTTTATGTAGGATACGAAAATGAATGCTATGATAACAAGAATTTTATGTTAATTATGGACAAATACCATTGAATTATTATTGAATTAGGAATTATACAAATATGACTTATTAAGCGTTACTCTAAAATGCAATAAGAGATCATTATTCGTGATAGTATGATTTTCTACAATGTTCTTTATCTGTTAGTGTGTATTTTGTCTTTTGTGGGTAGTAACACGTTTTTAGTTTAAATTTTAGTGTTTTAAAGTTTAGATGTAAATTTTAACTCCAAAAGTATACTACATTAATTGAATGAAAATGTAAATATATCACTGCTTTTCTCATACCTCTCAAAAGGATAGATTTAATTGAAAAAAAATACATTGTACTTAAAATTACAGCTTAAAATTCACAATATTATCAGATCTAACTAGAAATACTGTTGAATATGTCTACAATGTAGAATGTCTAACTAGAAATATGGTTGTTAAGGATATAACAATTGTGAAGCTTTTTGACTCTTCCGTACATACTTTTGAAATATTTTCCTTGATTATTTTTACAAATTTATGTAAACAATAATTTGATAACTGTTATTTTGAAGCTAATTTAAAGCTTATAAAAAAGAAACATATATAATGTGTAAAAGCGTTTATAAATTTTTCATTTTTTTAAATCAATCATCAAAAATTGTCAATCGTGATTTGTGTTCTTTCAAATAAATAACTCATAGTAATTTCATAAATAATTTTATATAAACAAAATATTTTATACGGTTATACCATCAATATTTAATGAAACACAAAACATCAATATTATAAACACAAAACATCTATCGAAAATTCAATAACGTAATTTTCACGTTATTGAATTTTCGATTACTTGATGTTCAGAAAATATAATTTATTTTAAATAAATAATAATAGGTTTTAATTTGATTAACAGTTAAGTTATTTTACTGACTTCGATTTAAATATTAAAAATATTATACTAACTTTTGTTTAAAAATTAATGGGTAGTTATGGGTAGTTGTAATAATCAGTATTACTTTTCATTTAAAGTAGTTTTACTGAAACTTTCATTACAAAACTACATTTAAAGTAAATTTCGTATTGTTGAATTCCACTGAAAATGAACATCAAATCATATTTTATTTTTATTAATTTAAATATATTATTTATTAGTTTTCCGATATTTCCTTAGAAGAATTGTCTTCATTACTTTCAGAAATGTGGTTATTACGTTCAGACAATAATTCCCATTAATTTTAAAATAGATTCCCATTTCTGTATTCTTTTATTTAATCTGAAGTATATTAATCAGAAAACGAAAAACTTAAAATTATTGTTAAAAATGAAATAATACTATATCTTAATTAAATTTGTTTTATTATAAAATGTATATGAAGATATTAAAACTTTGTTTTAAGTTTTTAAGATACTGAATTTTACTCAGGGAAATTAAATTTGTTAAAATAATTTTTATCTATAAAAACTTTTAGATTTTTTCTTCATATAATCTTTTCAATTGATACGAAAATGTAAAATATTGTGGTATAGAAAAATATTACTTTTAATATTGTGGTTTAGAAAAATTTTATTATTATTTTTATGTTAAAATTAAATTTTATAGTGATAGGTCTTTCTCAAAACCCAGCCTTACATTAAAACTAGTTCAATGTTTACGTATATCCAAAGGAACTACACAAAAACTTTTTTATTTTCTCTTCCTTTTTATGATAATCATGGATACATATCATAAGAAAAATGAAAGTATGAAAGATAGCATTCCATGGATTCAAACTTCAATTTTTTTGTTTGAGTTAGATTTGGATGGATATTTGAAGTGGTTTGGAATTCATGTCCCGTAGGAACAAGTCCCAAAGGAAAATGACCTCGCCAGGAAATAGGGAACAGTTCGTCAACAAACAAAAAAAGCTAAATTTATGTTTCGATTATTTTTGTCTGAAAAGAAATTTTGCAGTTATAGTAGTCTAATATTTACACTTTTAAGCAACTGGAAAGCAATTATTGTGCCAAATTATGTATAAAATATTCACCTTTAAAATAGTATGTTAATCTATTTTAATAATACTTAAACATGGAAGGATATTTTATTAATAATATACTGTTACATTATTCGAATTATCATGCTAAAAGTTTAATTTTAATCATCATGTTATTTCTACGATTTTCTCTTAAATTACAAAATTTAGAATAGAGATTTTCAATTGAAATATGTGTTATTAACAGCTTTGCATACTGATTAGAAATTTCTATAGATATATTTGATGATAATTCATAAAAAATATAAAAAATTAAAGTGTGATATAGATGATACAAATAATTTCTTCTTAGACTCATTCATAGTTTAAATAACTTTAGTGTGATTAAGGAAAATATGTTTCCCCAATCTCTTTAGAGTGCATTATACAACAATTTACATTTAGAATCTTCAGAAGTTTAAAGACGTAGTGCTTGTACATATGAAACATGACATTGATGAACGACTTAAAGTTTTCTTCTGTTGCAAAATCTCTCATATATATCAGAACGTTGGTGTCTTCAATACATGATTAATCAGCATCTGCACAAATAATCGTGATTGATTACAATAAATGATATTTGCATACTGTCATCAGTAACGATTTTCTGTCATTTAATTTCAAATACATCCTTGAAAATTTGCATGAGTTGTTTAACTTTAGAATATCAATTTTATAGCTTATATACACTTTCTGTATTACTTTCTGATTGGATAATAAAATAAAGATCGGTACATTTTCAGCTCTGGTCAAGGACAGATAACACAAGTCCCAAATACATGTGAATACAATGATCGAAAAAAAAAGAAAATATCGAAAGTATTTCCAAATTTCTCATATCTGTTTTGTATTAACAATTTGTTTAGTTTTATATAATTACTAAACGGAGTAATTTTATATAAAAAAAATGCAAACATCTAATATGGAAAAAAATACTTTAAAAATATTGTTTAAATATTTGACTCTATGATCAATCAAAATTTCACTCACAAAATATAAAAATTTTGTTTTCAAAAATGTTTAGGAGTTGAAATATTACTTTGAAAAGATTTACTGTAGATCGAATTAATGAAATCTATGATTATATTTATACATGTATGTGTATATTTTAAAACTCCAAATTTCATATTTAATGTCAGCAGTCAAAACATCATTTGAGTATTGTTTTGATTTAATGAGTTACACATAAAACTTTAAAATAATACAATAATATTTAAGATGCAAGTATGATTTTCTTTATTGCATCCAGATATCAAAATATAAGCCAATTAAAAGTAATTCTTTGAATCCCATAATTTTCCCATTTTACTTACCTCTTATTTTAACATAATAATAGGGTGTTAAAATTCTAAATTATTTTATAGCCAGTGTGTGTGAATCACAAACAAAAGCTTTAATAAGTTTATCAAATCTTAGAAATTTGCAAACGGATCATTCTTCTTACACCATAAATTTTAAACTCTAAAAAAAGGTGCATTTATACTTATTTGTTATATAATTGTTTTTATCATTTTTCTGAATCTCTTAAACATTTTTAATTAAAATTTTTCTTTGATAAGAATTCTTTTTAATTTAAAACAACCCTGAGTATAAAATATACAAAATTCAAATGAGATTATAAGGCTCCGCAAATTGCAGAAAAAGGATTTTAGTAAAATAAATTTTACAGTTATACAAAATTTTAATACAACACACATAAATCTATATTTTCTTTAATTTAAATTACATACAAATATATTTCGTTTTTTCTAATTAGAAGAAGAAGTCAAAACAATTAATCAAATATAATCTCAATAAAAATGAAGATAAGTTTTATAATAATTTATTAAGAGAGATAAATATAATAAGAATTCCTCTAGCAAATTCGGTATCCAAACAATATATAAATTTATTTAACTAAAATAAAAGTAAAAATATTTTAAAAGTTTAATGATTTGTGAAACATTTTAATATGTGTTTGTATAATTTAAGTTAAAGGATAAAATTTACATTGTAAAACAAGAGAAAAAATTCAATCTAACAAACCTCTATTTCGAAAAATCACTCCATTTTGAAATTAGTTCAAGAATACCAAACATTTTAAAATCAGTTTTTCTCCATTAACATTGTACAAAATTTCATAACAATATTTCCTTTTCTTCTATAACTTACATTTATACTTTTTATACTTTTGAAATTACATTCCTTTCTGGCAAGAATAAACTGAATTGCACAATTCTATTGAACTATTGATCACACATCATTTTAAAACGTATATAAAAGGATGCGATATTGAGAATTTTAAATGATTAAATATAACTAAACCACATACAGTTGTTAGTAACAAACAATAACAATTACTTATATGCAATTTGATAATAATAATTTTAAAAAATGCTATATTTATTCTGATTTGTTTCGTTACCCGTAAAATTTCTAAACGCTTTCTAAATAATATAGTAGATATTCACCATTTGTTAAGGTTTTCAATTCATTTTTTTCAAAACTCCAATGAGAAGCTTTTATTGTACTAATTCAAATGGATCCTGAAGTACATTTAAATTTGCTATTCTGAATGGAATCTCTGGATTTCAGTTGCTCATATTTTTCACTTTATTAATCCTTATATATCCTTTAAATAAAATTAAATTCTTATTCATTATTGAGTGTACTATTTTAAAATTCATTTTTTCTTAGTATTACAGCTGAACCGTCAATAATATTAATATATAAAGAATTAAAATCTTATAGAGATTAGTGTGTTTTCAAATATAATATTGATGATAGTTGCTGACTATTTAATATCTCTGAATTATTATTAATTTGGAATCAGGGGTAAACTTTTCTGATTTCATAAATAAAAAACAAGAGGAATATACAATCATATACATCAAAATTACATACATAGCTGTGTAGGTGAGTCTTGAGCTGTATTTTAGAGTTAACGGGCTTAGATTATTAGCCAGTCACCAAGTGCTTCGTAATTTTGAATCACAGTCAGATGACAAGGTTACACTTGAAATGGCACTCTCCCTTCCAAATCCTCTCCTCACCAGTGAAAGGATTTTGAATATGAAATAAAGTATCTATTTATATTAATGTCACATTAATGTTTATAAAATATATATATATAGAAATATATATAACATATTTTAAACATTATCAAATTATGTACATATAAATTATGTTAAGAAAACTTATTTTCATTTATAAACCTCAGTGAAATCAATATGCCATGAATGTAAATTATATTAAAAATTTAAAATATATTCACATTTATTATATTGATATTTTACATCTCATGTTTTAATTTAATTTAGAATACTTACAATCTATTAACATCTATTAAAATCTATTAACATTTTGCTATACAAATATCTTTAATTCTAAATGTGTGTATGTTCTTTATTTCAATAATAAAAATCGAAATTAAGATAATATTAAGACACGTTTTTAGTAAACTTTAAATAAATGCAAGTTTACTCAAATTTATTTACCCGATTCATTCTCTAAGTAAATATTCCTAAGGCATAGGATTTGAACTCTACGTTAAGTAAAGTTTTCGATTAAAGAAACCATGTTTTTTAAGAAGTCAAACTTTTATTGAAATCACATTCCTTTAATTTTAATTTAACAAATTTTATTCGTATCATACTGAAAATAATTTAATTAATTTTAAAACTTTAAAATTTTTGTTTTTGTCAATTTTAGTTTGAAAATTGTAATTAGAAGAGAAAAATATTACTTAAGATAAAAAATTATTTTTCAATGCTATGAAGAAATAAATTCAATGCTATAAAGCAAGTTTGCAAAATAAAACAAGATACAAACTAGTGTTAGGCGTTTATTTTTTGTTTTAATAAGTTCGAAACCTCAAAATTGAAAAATTATTTCAACATAAACTCTAAAAAAAGGACAAAAAAAGACTAAAAAAGCAAATTTTAAAATATATATAAACTAAAATAAATAGAAAATATAGATACACATAGTTTTTGATGTTTACATGGAATGTGGTTTTCAAAAATGTGTTTCAAATAAAGTTATAACAAATTCAAGTTTTAAAGCTGAAAATGATTATTAAGTGTATAATAATCATTTTCACTTTCAAATAACATTATGTTTTCATTATGAAAATTATTCATGAATAAGAATTTTTCAAGAATTTTAAAGCTGAAAATAATTATTAAGTATATAATAATCATTTTCACTTTCAAATAACATTATGCTTTCATTATGAGAATTTTCCATAAATTTAAATCTTTAGAAAAAATTTAAAAACCTAAAAGTAATTTTGATTCTTACTTTTCTCTTTTAAACATATCAATCCTTGAGAATCAAATAAGAAGTTAAGGCCACTAGAAATATAATGAATAAATGTCTGTGCAAAGAAAAGATTTTTTACTATTTCTTACAACAGTATTTTAACAAAGCCTTTCAAAAAAAGATGATAAATTTCAGCTCTCAAAAAAAACTGGTTTTATCGTCTCATCATCATCTCGCTTAATTTTACACTATCTTTCCAGATGGATTCTAATACATACTTAATAAAAACATTAATATTAACAAATAATTTTAAAGAGATTTTTTTAAGCGGAATTCTCAAATCATTGTCTGCAACGAATGTGGGTAATATTCTAGCAGTAAGTAAATAATTGACGTCAAATATAGATTTTGTTGAAAGTAAGCAGCGAAAATGAGTAGAAATATTTGTGCTATTAACTATTTTATTACATATATGTTAATAAATATATCGAAATGGATAAAAAGTTTTAAAAAATTAATAAAATTTTACTATATTAAAATTATACTCCATACATCGTAGCTATGTATTGAATCAAATTGTTTTGGTATTTGTTTCCTTAGTTTATTTTTAATTTTTACCCAAACTAAGGAGTATCTCAACTTTTTTAGAGAAGATTATATTTCTAAGCATGGATATTTCACCGAGAAAAAGCAATGAAAAGATTAAGTTCATAAATTTTTGATTAAATTCGTGCTTATAAGGCAAAATCTTCGCTCATTATTAATATAATAAGTAAATAAATAAAATTATGTCAAACATTATTTCTAAATTAAAAGAATAAATTTTTTAAATGAATATTTTGTATAGTTATTATTTTTAAGTGTCACACGTGTACAAATAGAATTTCAATTAAATTAATTAATTCTATGTGTTATAATGATAACTTTCACCAATTTAGAGGAAAACTAATTATTACTGATATTCCTTAAAGATATACACAAGTAATTATATTTCTATCGTTAATACCACACATATATAAATGCTGGATGAATAAACTAATGTTTCATTTGAATTTTGATGTGTGTGTGAGATGTTCTGAAACTGCTGAAAAAATTATTTAACAAATATTGTTTGTACATGGAGTGGTTTTAATAATAGAAATTGATTAACATGTGGTGAAAAAAATATGAATTATAATTTTGTTTTAAATCATTATATTTTTCAAATAATAAATAAAAGATATTCACAAAAGCATATGCTTAGTTGAATTGAGAGAAATAGTTTTGTCTGTAAAATCAGGTTCCAGATTACGCTATAAATTCAAAAATAAAACATCATTTTTTTATAATATTCTGAATGTGATAATACACTACTGGCCATTACAATTGCTACACCAGGAAGAAATGCAGATAACAAAATGATATTTATTGGACAAATATATTATACTAGAAGTAACAAGTGATTAAATTTTCAAAAAATTTGGCTGCATAGATCCTGAGAAATCAGTACCCAGAACAACCATCTCTGGCAGTAATAACAGCAGTTGTACCCCTGGGCATTGAGTCAAATAGAGATTGGATTGCATGTACAGGTACAGATACCCATGCAGCTTCAACACGGTGCCACAGTTCATCAACCGTAGTGCTGGCGCTTGGTGATGAGCCAGTCGATCGGCAACCATTGACTAGACGTTTTCTGTTAGTGAAAGATCTGAAGAACGTGCTGGCCAGGGCAACAGCCGAACATGTTCCGTATGTATCAAGGAAGGTCCGTACAATACCGGCAACATGCGGTCAGGCATTATACTACTGAAACGTAGGGTTTCGCAGGGCTCGAATAGAGGGTAGAGCCACGGGTCGTAACACACCAAAAATGTAACGTGCACTGTTCAAAGCACCGTCAATGTGAACAAGAGGTGACCGAGACGTGTATCCAATGGCACCCCGTACCATCACGCCAGGTGATGGGCCAGTATGACGATGACGAATGCACGCTGCCAGTGTGCGTTCACCACGGTGCCGCCAAACACGGATGCGACCATCATGATGAGGTACACAGAACCTGGATTCATCTGAAAAGATGACGTCTCGCCATTCGTGCGCCCAGGTTCGTCGTTGATCACACCATTGAAGGCGCTCTTGTCTATGACGCAGCGTCAAGGGAAGCCGCAGCCATGGTCTCCGAGCTGAGAGTCCATGCTACTGCAAACGTCGTCAAACTGTTCGTGCAGACATTTGTTGTCTTCCAAACGACCCCGTTTCTTGACTCACGGCTCGTGACGTGGTTGCACGATCCATTACGGCCAGGCGGATAATATGCCTGTCTTCTCAGCTGCTAGTGATAGGTGGCCGTTGAGATCCCGCATGGCTTTCCGTATTACCGTCCTGAACCCATCGATTCCATATTCTGCTAACAGTCATTGGATCTCGACCGATGCGAGCAGCAATACTGCGATAAGATAAACCGCAATACCGGTTCGCTACAATTCGACCTTTATCAGAAACGTGCTGGTACGCATTTCTCCTTCTTACACGAGGCATCACAACAACTTTTCCGCAGGCAACAACGTTCAAATGCAATTTGTGTATGAGGAACCGGCTGTACAATTTCCTCATTTAAACACAATATAGGTGTCGCTACTGGCGCCTGCTTTGTCTGAATGCGCTGAAAAGCTAATCAATTGGGTATCACAGCACCTTCTTCCTTTCGTATAAATTTCACGTCTGTAGCATGTCGCCTTCTTGGTGTAGCAATTTTAATGGCCAGTAGTGTATATTATTTACTTTATTAAATTAGAAGAAATGGATGTTGCCCATAGTAATATATCAACGGAATTGAGTAATATATTTTATTTATTTATATGGTTCGGGACAATATTTCACATTCAACGTAAAATTATGTTCTATAAGTCGTCAACTAAAATAACAAGCAAGTTTTTCATGTACTAATTAGATTGTGTACATGTAACTCTAGAAACCGAAACTACAAGGTCAAAGTGATGATCAGGAAATTTGGTCAACAAGATGATTATAAATTAAATTTAAAATAGACAGTCAGAGAATTTATTCCTAAAAAGGTAGTAATAAGAGCTCTTTCAGACAGCGAGACATATAGTTCCATACTATATCTTTTGAAAATTATCACTAAAGGTTAGCTTTTGTTGCTGTAACATCAAGAGAAAAATTTGCTTGCAATAAATAATTATTTCTTCAGAAGAAAAGATTAAAATATGAATTTTGTTGTAATTTCACATCTATCAATTTTAAAGAATGTAAGAAAATTTCAATATGCAACAACTAATTTTCTAATTTACATTTAACTACTTGGAAACAGACCATAACTCTAAATGTTTTTTTTTTAGAAACTGTTGACAGTGATGTTTAAATGATAAAAGATGAATAGTTTCTTTTAAAAAAATGAGTTGTGAATGGGAACATTTTATTTTCTCCGTATTAAGGGTTTGTTGTGCGTGACAAGAATAATGTGGTAAAAATATTATATTCTTAAACACATAACAAACAGTGCTATAAGAAATATGTTTCAAGAGATATTTCTTGCACATTATAAGTACCATGACGGGAAACATGTTGTCGCGTCTGATGAATTTTAACTCAAATTATATCAACGAATATATGTATTAATCTCTGAAAGAACACTTATGAAACTTTTGAACGTAACGTCAACAAAGGATTTTTCAAGCTACTTTTAGACATCGAGTCCGTATTCCCACATGCACAACTTCTTCGTGTTCAAAGGCTTTTTGTACAGTTTTAGGGAGATATACTAATTTTTTCTGGCAAAGGAGAGTATTATAATCAAACTAGAGACTTGAATCAAACAGTTTTATTTAACACAACAAAATACTATAAAAGTTATGAAAATATCTTTGGAAGAGTAGTGTGTGTAGACGTATACTTTTGTCAATAAATATAATTTAGAGAAAAAAGACAAAATTTTAAAAGAACGAAATCAAATGTCTGAAAATATAGAAAAACTGAAATTTATAAAATATAATTTTTAGTTAAAGACTGTTTCAAAAAAAAATTAAATAAAGTTTGATAAATTATTGGAGCTTTAACTATAAATATTGAGTTTAGTTAATTAATTCTTAAGTAAGCGACCGAATGCTATGGTATTTTGATTTTTAAAAGTAGAAGTAACAATTATAAAATAATTTAATTTTCCTGAGACTTTATAATTCCATTAAATAGATATTCAGTGTAGTAGACAGATAAATGATGTTTCTTTTAGAAAGTTAAAGTACTTTTTAATGACCTTTTTCTATTACAATGTTTTTAAGATTAATAACTACATTACGATGTATCACTCAAGGCAATTTTGTAATTAACAAAGAATGACAAATGATTCTTGTTTAAATTTCACAGGTCTAAATTAAATAACTATTTCATGCATAAAAGGATAGTTAACAAATATTTTCCTATTTACAAGATTTTTTAAGAAAAACACCTGATTTTAATTGTTTTAGAAGCATATTGCATGTCACTTTTTTTTTAACTTTCAACGCAATAATTTGTTAAATATTTATCGTGTTTTAAAGTATAAACAATAAATTATGATTAACAAAAGTTAGAGATACAATTATAATGATAATTCTCTCCCTCCATATTATTCATAAATAAAATATTTTCAAGAATACTTATAATAATTTATTTTTAATAAATGTTGTAAAAATGTATTTTATTTAGACATAAAAAAAAAACCTTTGACAGAACTCTTATGAACTTTGTAGCTGTGCCAAAGTTATTTTTAAATGCACTTATTTTTTTTTACTTTGGTAATCAACTAATATTTTTTCAAGTAAGAAATCAAAACTGATTTTTTGAGAATTATATTATTTGAAATATTTATCATTACACTTCAAATTCTTTCAGAGTTATATGGTGACTGAAATTTAGGTTTTCATTATTCATTCAAATGTTTTAGAAATATTTTCTAAAACAAATTATGGGAATATACATAAAAAAGTTGTCTTTTGGAAGTTATTTACGTAAATATTTCGATGAAGAAGTAATATTTTGGTAACTGAGTTGTGTGGATCATCTTACTCAGAGGAAATTGCAGAATGCTTTATAAGCAAGAAAATGCTATCCAAGTCAAAATTAATTAGGATAAACTTTTATTCTTATTTAGTTTCATTAATGACCGTATGTATGCTATAGATAGCATTTCGATTATCTTTGGATTATAAAAAATAATAATAGGTAGAATATGATGAAATATTTTAGTTTCTAAAAATAAGAAATTCTGTGAAAAGGAATTTTTTTTAAACATCTTAGAGATAAAAACATTTAAAGAATTTGTATTTGCAAGTTTTTAATTTGTCATAATTTTTTCTATTTTCGGAATTAGAAAAACGCTATTTAATTCGAGAAAAAGCTTTTGATTTAACAAAAAGATATTTAGAATGCCATTAAAATGTAACTTAATAAATAGATAATCTTTAAAATTAAAAAATTAACACAGAAATATTTTTTTATCTTTTTAATGTTTTTGTATATTTGATTAATTCAGGAAGCTCAAAAAGAAATAGTTTCTGATTTTCTTCTTGATTGTAGATAATTAAAAATGTATATATTTCGAAAAATATTTCGAATAATATGATTTTTACACTATTATTCTTTTAAAACAAATTTTGACCTTTTACAAAGAAATCATTTCTTTTTAAACTATTTATAATTATGAATTTGTTTCACCAGTTATACAAAAATTTTTAGTAAATTAATGATATCGTAGTTTAAACTAAATTTTAACTTGATTTTAAGTTTATTTGATTTGAAATAATACATTTGAATATAAGGAAAATGCTTACCGGCATAAAATATTAAAACTTTAATAAGAATAAATTTTTTATTTGTTGAAAAACATTTTAAAAGTTTTTGAATTGTATTCAACTGCCATCCTTTATAATTATAGATAATTAGAGAGACATTGTGTTGCAATCTCGCAGAATGTAAAATTTAAGTAATCTGTCAAATTTTAAATAAAATTTACACAATTCTAAATATTAAATTTGGCTGTTTAAAAATATTGTGAAGATGGGATTCTAGAATAATTAAATACAATATTACTTTTTCCAACTTAAAAATAAGTTATTAATATTAATAGTTAGATAGTTAACAATAAATGTGTTACATATTTAGTCTTATTAAATTTTAACAGAGTCAGAACATATTATTTAAATGGAGGTATTATAAGCCAGATTTGATAATTATGAGATATAAGATAGTGTATATAATAAGAAATTCTCTTTCCTGCAATGTCATTAAAGTCATATTAATAAATTATAAATCTAGACATAATATCACGATTACAAATCTTAATATTAAATTACTGATGAAACCGATTGAAGTGGGTGTGAATATAACTATTAATTTGAGGTAATTGTTTGTAAACTCATATTTAACACAAGTACATCTCTTTTAATTATTCAATATATGATTTAAATTGGAATATATATGTGTGCAACTACATAGTATTAATAATAAAACAGAGCAAGTTAGAAAAATTTATATATGATCAATAAATATATGACGGATAAAACACATAAATCATTAAATAAGCAATACCTAATATGAATTTACTATTTTCCCATGATAAGACTGAAATAAATTAATGAATTTAAAAATAAAATCATAAAGAGTAAAGAACAGATAAATATAATCATATTTAGTGAATAATATTTATAGTTTAGCAAATTGTTTGATTAATATTATTAATGATTATGTAATGCACGACAAAATAAATTCAAAATAAAAATATTTTGAATTTTCTTGTGCTTTGGTAGTTTGCAAAACAAAATAAGTTTCCTAAAAGTAATGAATTGAATTTTCTTATAACAGAAAATAATATAAGAAAACAAATAGTCATAATTCAGTAAATAAATCCTAAATTAAGAATAAAGGAAAAGATATATAAAGAAAATATCATAAGCAAATTTCTTATATTGCATTTTAAATTGTTTCTTTTGTTACTAAATCGACAGAAAATTGTTTATCTTAAAAGTTTTTTTTATTTATTGAAATTTTTTAATATTGGTTGGAACTGAATTGTTTTATTTCCTTTATTGGAAAACAAATAAAATAATTCGATTGAATATCTCAAAATTCGTTTGATATTTCCAATAAAATATATGAACGTAATTTAAATGCATGTTTAAATAAGCTTATCATAAATTACTTTTCTATTCTCATAGCTTTTATAACAACACTCTTACAAATAAATATTTATGTTAAGCATAAATATTTTTATCGAATATATTTTTTCAACATTTGTTAAGAATAATATCAAACAATCTCAACTGATGCGTGTAAAAGTTTTTGCATAATAGACAATTTATTTACGATGCGTATTAAAAAAAAATTTTAATGTAGTGATCCTTCATTCTGTTATTTTTTACCATTGGTAAATTCAGTGGTTGAATCAATGAACGGGTTTAAATTCAGGAATCGAATTTATCTGTTGGAAAAATGAATTAAAATAAATGACTTTGATTGTCAATAATACAAATAAGTATTTTTTCATAAATGAACTTTTACTTACATATAACAGAACAGAAATTTAGAATAATTTTAATTATAGTAAATTTATTATTTCTAATGAACAATATATTTACCATATTTACAACTTATTGCAATTGCTGTACTTATGATACGTATAACAATTACAACAACCTGTGAATATGTTGCTTTTTAAAGTTTTTTGTTCATTTGAATACAATATAATAATTTCATAGTGTTGTGACACACCATGTTGTGTCACAGTGTTTATTTCCACTGTGTTAATCACAATGTTCATATTCATTGTCAATCATTGTATTAATCACAGAAACCACAGCCTCTAACACAGTATGTTAGTCACAGTGCTCACTGTGTTAATACAGTGTGTCACAAAGTATTAAAAACCTCTGAAAGCTTTTAATAGGAAGTGGACCATACTTTCAATAAATTAAGCATAAGAAACAAAGTTAGAATACGCATTGTAAATATTCCCAGCTCCGAGGGGAATATGAAGATATTTTATTTGTACGACAATCTTAGCATATGAAAATGATGCTCCCTAGACTGGTTGAAACAGTCTAAAAACCACATATTTTCCCATATATATAATAACAATAAAAAGTTATGCAAGGTGTTTTACCATATCATCACACATGTATGCATAAACTAAGGATGGTCCTGGTGCACAAGAAAATCGAACACGTAAGGAAAAATACAATCTGTATAAATAATACAAACATGGTCAAGTATTATATGCAAATAGATTAAGGCACTTGATATCTCCGAACATAACGCCACAATGATGAGAACGTAAAAAAGAGGTATATAAGGAGTCATGGCAATGAAGCAAATACGTTCATACGGTGATTACTATCATGACCCCATAAGTATGACACAGAAGATGCACGTGAATGATTTTTTTACGTGATAGAATTATCAGGCACCTGGAGTGCAAATTTACGAAATTTAGAAGTAGACGAATTCGGAATCACCCAAAATAAAGGTCTTAAATAGCCATAAACACAAATTCACAGTCTTGGAAGCTTAATTTATGTTTATGGAAAAAAATGATCGAACATCATCAACTACTTCCTTCAATTTGAAGATAACACCAATATGAAATGGCCAATATTCTCTCCAGATTGAATCCGATAAAACATGTATGGGACATGCTTGGTTGACGAATCACAGCCTGTCAATTACATTCTCCATCTATACTTACTTTCTGAATGTATTGCTTGTTCAGTGAAGTTCTCTGCCTCAAGAGCTAGTCGATAATGTGATCCTCAACATACCTCGGTGTTTTACAGACTGTATTTCTTCGTATGAGATATATACCATGTATTAGAAATCATAGCAACAACGTACAATGGTGTAAATACTCCTGGTAGCTATAATCGAACCTTAAAATAACAAGAGTACAAGAGAGAAGTATATAAGAGCCTCTGGCAAAAATGGAAAAGTGTTTACAACTGGTCCGTATGGTACTCAGTTCCATGACCACTTAAATATGACACTGAAGACGCAAGTAAACGATGTTTTACTTGGTATAATTATCGGCCGCCTGGAATGGGGGCGTATGCACATGACAGTAGTCGAGGAAATAGAAATCGCCAAAGTATCCTTTCTAAGTTATAGCAATGATTTCAAGATAATGAAAATGTCAGCAGATGTGCACACGTTTCAATACAAGTCACACTCGAGTAACAATGCCAAATGACAACCAGTATTTTATCAGTAACAAAAGAAACAGATGAAGCACAGTAGCAGACCTGACTCGTCAGCTACTAATACCGTTTCGAACCAAAACGTGTACATACGTTTAGAACAGTATATTCACAAGCCTGTCAAATTTGTTCCGTTCACGGCAACTTACTGTCATCAGCTGTTAGCCTGAAGTAAAAAACATTGAATATGGACACCTCTGTGATGGTATCCACATTCAACATTCTATACTCCAGATTTTACATTTTTTACATTTTTGGACGAGTACAGTTTTATTTTGTACTTTGACTCAAGTCGAAAGATCTTATGGGGAACACCAGGTATCCAGTATAATCATGACAAGATCACTGAACGCCAACGTTACTGTCGTGAAGAAGTACTCGTTTGGTGACTCATTACTCTAGGCTCTAGAATAGATCACCATGTTCAAATGGAGACCAAGACGGACCAAATTTATCGAGACATCATTCTGGATCAACACATCCGTTTATTTAGGGTAGCGGATCTTCAGAGTGTATTGTTTGCTCAGTGGAGTTCTCTACTTTAAGTGCAACTTGATAATTTTATCTTTAGCATCCCTCAGCATTGTGTATAGACTGTATTTCTTCGTGTGGGAAACACATACCATGTATTAATCATCATACCAACTACGTACTGTTTTACGTTTTACGCCAGCAGACCTCCCTGTACCTAGCTTGGGATGAGCTTTACCAGTTTAGGTAGAGGTTGCTGGATAATTTATTTTGTAGGCAACGTACTGTTCAGTTGTTGTAAGGCCGAAGAGGTGTAAGTGATCCAGGTAATTATAATCGTTTCCTTTATCACTTACACATACCTGGTATCACACACAACCTTCTCTTTTGTTCTTACTATTTTTTAATATATGAGCTTTATGAATAAATCATATTTTTTTTATTCAATTTTTGTAGCTGGTCTTTTTTTATTCAATTTTTTGTAGCTGAATTTTTGGTGTTATCCTTAATTTATTGACACGTCCACATTTTTAAAAAATTTAATAGTCTGGATAGAAGTCTTCTCATTTTTAGAATTGTTTGTTTTATAAAAATATAAAACGTTGAAATAAAGAAAATAAATGCGATCGCTGTGCAGGATTTCAATTTTTTTACGCAAGACAACAAATAATCCAAGACATTGTCAAGATATCCTTTATTCCAAGTTACAAGGAAATCATATCCACACTACACTGAGATAGTATTGACAAAATAAAGTAATGATCTGCGATAACTGTAACTATTGTAAGATGGCTCTGTGGAGGCAGCGAGAGGACGTCATATATATATATATATATATTGAGGAGAAGAAAAGAACTTGGATGTCGATGGAGAATGACAAGAGTGTTCTTTAATTTATAATAACTTTATTTTAATTTACTTTGTGTTCTGTGCATTGTTACAGGATAATAAATTATTGAATGCTTAAACATATATCATTAATTTTCAACACAAATTTAACTCACATCTCTACAATAAGAACGTTTTTCGTCATTCATGTAGCAATACAATCCTTAGTCAATAACAGAAAGATTCCTGGTACACCAAAACATAAATCCAATTTTTTTCCTGTATTTTTTGGTATTATGATTTCGGTATTATTATCACCTTTGAAGTTTCTAAAACTTTTGCGTAATGCCATCAATGGCTTACTGATTATCATAAAAGGTAATGCAATGTATTCCTATTTTTATGTTAACTTTTGCATGCATATTCGGTTAAGATTTTATTACTTTTCAACACTTTTTAGATTTTTCCATCATGACTAAAGACGAATTTGCATATCTAACAAAGTTCATTATTCTTGTTACCGAATCTCAAAGTAAAAGTGTACAATAAATCAAGTTTCCATTTGCAATACCTTCAAAAAGTGCAATTGCTTTATCATACAGTTATTGTGTACTACGACTGATACTGTGATTCTCCCCTTTATATTGATTTAGTATTAACTTTCCTTAAAACTTGATATTGATCAGCGTTCACATAAAAGGAATCTTTTTTTCCGATACATTTATACAACAATAATGAATTCTATGCAAGCAGATTAATAATATTGTGATTACTTATTTTAACAGATATGAAAGCAGAGTAAATTATTTTAACTATGATTTTCTTACTGGAAAGTACAAATTGCAATTTTTGTAAGTTGAATGAATAAAATATAAATAAATATATTAGTAACAAAATTATATGTACCAATAAAAATTCAGTCTTTAAATTGCCTTTGAATGTAGACTTTCACTAGTCTTAATCATAAGAAATATCAGAATTGTCAGTCACACACACAGTAAAATTGGTATTATTAAGCAATTAAAATTTATAATGAAATTTAAATTAGAATAAAATTAGCAACTAATTAATTAAAAAAAGAAAAACATAAATTTATTTCTTATAATCTAAAGACTATATAAAGTTTTTAATAAGCTTTATTAAAAAAATCGAAAAACAATATTCAAAAGAATCACCACCTTAAATTGAAATAAAAAAACTAATCTTGGTTTTATATATAAGATCTTACAGAATTTTATACATCAACAAAAATTTATAATAAAGTAAAAAAAAATACTCTTGTAAAATATTTTTAAGTAAATAAATAGATTCTATATACATTGTAAAGTAGTTCAAAAATAAAATCTAATAAGCGGATCAGTTTTATATATAGATTATAATTTTAAAAATATTCATATTAATATTATCAGTCAATGCATTTTTCATTTAAAAAATTTTATTATATAAAGAACATTCTTAAATCCTTATTTTAAATAAAGAAATTTCAGAATAAATAAATAAATGTAAAAGTCAAGCTTATATAATATTATTCATTAGCAGACGTTAATATCTGAATTTTTTAAAGAGAGTGCTATTTTTATAATATATAATGATGGACTTTAGTAAGCTTACAAAAGGTGGTACCAATGTATTATGAAACCTGTAGTTCAAATAAATATTGAAAAATGTATGCAAAATTCTGTACATTTAAAAATTATAAAGAAAAAATAATTACATTAATCTTCTTTTCTTTTGTTTAAACATATAAAAAGAATAATTGGACATAGTAAAATAATTTGATGCTGATTAGGTATATGTATTTAACCTTTATATCAATTGTTCTTTGATAGCAGCATAACACTGGAGATTATTTAGATAAAGTTAATCAAAAACAAAAGATCATGGTTATATAGTGGTTTTAAATTATTTTTGTATGAGTATGAGCACTTATGTAGCTAAATAAATATCAAGATAATTCATAAGTGTCTTTTTTATAAAAAAAATTAATACATTCTCTTCGACTAGTATGTTGATAGTATCGCATAGCCATGTCTATGTCTATGAATTCATTCTCAATAAAAAATAAATGGAGGAAATCCTCATAGTCTCAAAAAAATTAATTAAACATCAGTTTTACATAACTACATGAGGTTTTCAGCCAAATAAATTCAAGGATAAATTGAGTTTAGATACATTAGTTTTCCACCTTGTAATCCTCTATAATGCCAAAATATTACAAGTATGTTAAAAATATTAACAATTCAGCACTGATATTGATAATTAGCAGACGCACATATTATACATATACATACATGTATATATCCATTACATATATCGCGTGTCATTGTTACGTTTTCATTGTTTAAAATTTGATTTCTATTTCTTTGACGGAGCATTGTTACCTTAACGAATTACATACTTTTTATGGGGATTATATTAACAACGTTATGTTATTTTTTTTAACTAAATACTCTCATTCCTTATAGCAAGTCATTTTTTAGGAGTTAATTAACTGGTTTCATGATTGCAACATATATTAATATTAATAGGTATCTTCCCACAAGATTGCAACACATTTAATTACAAATGTAATTCCAGCATTTCTGTAATATAAGCATTGTATTATTTATTTTTGAGAAATGAGATTATTAGAATCCTAATAATTTCTCTTTAAATGAGACAATAGTTAATTAATTCATAAGTTGTCTAAAATTTTTTAAATATTTGTGGAAATAAATAACTGAAAGTATTTCCTTTCAAAGATATTAATTACCTAAAGAAAAAATTGTCAGTTGAATTAATTAAAGTTGTTCGTCAGTTCAAAATGGGTGATGCAAATAAACATGTCGTTGGAAACTATGCTTTTGTATTTTTGAATGAAAATACTTTTGATATTTTAATGAAAAAATTAGGAATAAGTTTGAATTTCAAAGTATCTAAGCACGTGAAAATTAATATCAAAACATAAAAAATTATAAAAAAAGAGAAAATTATCACTCATTGCTTTCAATGGAAACAGGATGACAAAAGTTTATTCAACAATAATAAGTGCTTTTGGAAATATTTTTAAGAAGACTAAAATTATGGAATATGAATTCAGTAATTCAAAACAAAATAACATAGGCTTTTAAAATATATCAAAACTTATGTAGAATAATGAAAGAATTGAAATCTAAAAAGAAAAAATTACAAACGTGAGAAGAAAACAAAATTAATTGTTTAATTCCCTACATTAATTACACAATTAAAAGATATGTTTTTATCGTGACTAAAGATTAATCTTAGCTTTATTCAGATAATTTTAAATAATAATAAGATTTTTATTTAAAAAGAAATGAAAAATTAGAATATAAGATAAATTTTAGCAAAGACATCATAAGTAGTTTAATGTAAACAAAAATTAAAATTTAAAAAAGTAAAGATATTTGTAATTTATATTATCAATAACGAATAAAAAGTTTAATTCTAACAGGAAAACACTTCAATAACTACATTCACTATCAATAACTACATTTCTGCAAAAAACAAGATAATCTGCATAAAGTGAAACATAAAAGATTTTATGTGATTGATGGGTTATAGTATTTGGGGAATTAGAACAACTTCTGTTTGCAAACTGATTAACAACAACTTATGAACAAAAGAAATTCACATAATAGGAGTCACCGTTCCTTTCAGCTAATTGATAGAACCAAACACTTTCATGTGATAGGTCCTGATTTTCTGAATTCTGCATATACATATTTTGGGATAAGTTTAAAAGATGCTTGGGCTTTCTCGCTCTAAGTAATATATGAATATAGCCTACTATCTAATTAACAGCTATTTGAAATACTCTGTGTTGTGTATATTTAAAGCATCGGTACTGCTAATGTGGTAGATATTTAAAGCACCATGCTAACTAGTGTTAGGCTATCCACTACTTGGGGTCAAAATAAGTCAAGCTTACATTAGTCTAAAAACATTTAAATCGAAAACCACGGAATAAATTCAAACTATTATTAAAATCATACTAAAATGTGATAAATGAAGATAAGATATTCTTTTGTAAGAGAAAAAATAAATTCTATACTTAAGGCTTAGGTTAAAATACTTATGGAAATTATTAAAATTATTAAAGAACCTATTTTATCCTAGACATTACAGAAAAGTTTCATTTGGGAACTTTTAATTAGGGATTCAAAGTTAAGCATATTGACAACATAAATGTATTAGTAATGACCAAGTTATGTTTTTAAAAGAATATATTGACTTCAAAACTCAAAAATAAAATTTTTCATTAAAAATTACAATTGTGATTGAAAGAAAATTTACTAAGTAAAATTAAAAACATTTTTTAAGTAAAACGATTTTTCTGAAAAAATAATAGAAATTAACGGAAGTTTTCTGAATAATATACAAATATATGGGCAAATTTTCATACAGGTGTGATCATAAGACGATAAATATATATATTAATAACTAACACAGGCAATATTATTTAAAAATAATTTATGTTCAACATCAATGCTTTAGTTAAGCTTGAAAGTAATCTTAATTTTACTCGTATTCTTTCTTATTTTAGATTCAAATTTTCTAATGTTTAAATATCTAAACAGTGTTCCAATTTCTAAGTCAAATTTTTCCAGCTCCTACGTAGTTGATTATTTCCAAGGCATTTTGTTGCTGTCAAAAAACATTTATGTATAACAAGGATTAATTATGATTATCGTAATATAATCCTTTAATGCACTCTGATTAAATTAATTTTCATATGGCATATGTCTATAAAAAAATAATTATATCAAAAAATAAAGATATCAAAAAATAAAGATATGATATTGCAAAAAATATAAGTTGAGAAAAAATTAAGCCACCATTATTCACTTGCTCATCGCATCAGGAGCATTAATAATAGATTCTATAAATTATTATCGAATAAAATTAGCCAGTAAAATTTTTTTGAAAGATTAAAAATGGGTTCATTAAAAATATTATGCGGTGCTTTGCTGAGATAGAAAAATATTTGCAAATTCTTGTTACCACAATGTTGTACGTTTTTAATTATTTCTAACAACAAAACCAACTTCATTTACCCTTTAATTCTGAAGAAGTGAAACATTTATCTGCATTAGAAGTTTGTTTCTGTAGTTGTTTTCTTCTTGTAAGAGAAAAGATTTGTTTCTATAACATGTGCTTGAGAAAAGTGAGTTATAATGAGAGCTAGAATGTGAGAAATGGATGCTAAATGACATTTACACAAGTTCATTGCAGTCATTAGGATACTTCGTGGGAGGATTCAGGATTTTTCTGTGTAATCAAATAAATATCTTTATATAATATTATTCAGATTATAAGATTTTTTACTATTTCTTATTGCCATGATATCTTATAACATGATCAAAAGCGTAACCAATTTCTTCTTCATCTATCTCTGCTAATTTACTACAAAGAATATTTTCATTATTTATAATTTTTTCCTATTTCTTTCTGAAAAACTAATTAAAACCATTAATACTAAAGATAAAAATAATTCAGTTTGGTAAGATATAAATAAATATAAATCATAAATAAATTAATTACTATCGCAAAATTCATTGTGATAATTTTTGTAATGAAAATATTATTGAGTCAAGGAATTCTCTTTGCAGTTCATAACAATGTATAAAAATTCACCTTAAACGAAGAAAAAACAAACACAGATCAATTAAAAACGTTCATAAGAAATATACCAATTAAACTATCATATTGATATATTTAATTAAATATTTTAATTAAATGTATAATGCATCGATATGATTCGATCAAATGAATTGGTTCTAATAATAATAATAATAAATTGGATTTAATTAAATTTTTCATATCTATTAATTAAATCCTAAAATGTCAGTTTGTATTGAATAACCGAGTAAATTCTAAATATTTCTGAAGTTGAGTTATTTACTTCTTATCTCAACGTCCTACTCACATTTGTAACTGTTTATCGAAACCTTGATTTAAGTTTCCTATAATAAATGATGCCTGGATCGTAGACTTTGCTTTGAATTTCGATTGAATCGTATTTATTGCATTAAATTAAATATTTTTATTAAATATTATTTCATTAAAAACTTTAAGTTTTTAATTTTCTAATTTAATATAATTCAAATTTTGTAATTTGAAATGAATTTTTAAAATAATTTTTATGTAATTTTTATTGAATTCAGACAATAGCACAATTTATTTTTATTTCAGATAATGGAATTCTTTTATTTCTATTTTCTGTAATAAAAATAATTCATTTTAATCATTTATTCTTAGCATCACATTGGCTTAATATCAATTTTGTTGATTATATCTTGACAAACAAATAAACTTTATAATGACACAATTGCATAATCTCAATATGAATTAAAAATCCAAAACATTTCTATGGATTTTACTAACTAGCCTGAATATAATAATTAACAAAAACATCATTCCATTTCATTTATTTTATTTTATAATTAATGAAAAAAGTAAAATATAATTATCATTTAATTCAAATTTACTTTTTTTAAGCAGTAATTTAAAATCTAAGTTTAATTTCTAGAGAAACAGTAATATATAATTGATAAAAGATTTTTGCAAAGCAGACAGATAATTAGATTAAATCTAGTTAACAGTTTCATTAATGATTTTTATCAAAATATTCCAAAGGAAATCAAAAATCAATGTTATTATTTAAGATAAAAGATTAAATGGGCTTAGGCATTGAAAATCTGCGATGACTCTCACCATTGTTGAATATAATAAAATGGGAAAGCAGTTTTATTCTAAATAAATGTTTTGCAAATGTTTAAAGAACAAGAGACTTAAAGTTTAAACTAAAAGTGAATTAAATAAAATAAATGATATAGTGTTATCTTACATTATTTTGCATAAACTACTTTCCCTGAAAAACCATAATTTAATTTCTTATCAGAACTTTTCATTCTAATAATGAAAAATAATTTTGTAATTGATTAATTTACTCTTACTTAGCTAACGTTACTAAGTAAGTAAATGAATAACTATTGAGGCAGAATAAAAATTTTCTAATTCAAAATATTTACTTAAAATTATCTAGTATGAACGAGTGATAATTTTTCTCATGTTATTTGGCAATTATTTATTCCCATCAAAAATTATAAAAGATAAATAATATCTTTAAATTAACAAGTACCTCTAAATTGTCTATATACATTCCATTTTAAAACTGTAGCTAAGCAGAAAATGCATTTCTCCATAAAATTTATTATTTTCTGGGTCAATTTTTGTATTATAATGATTTCCTGTACCTAATTGCCCAAATATATAATAAATTAATATTTTTCTGTCAAAGAACACCCTTAGATTATGCAAAAACAAATTAATGTGTCCTTATATTAATAATATG
>JAPDSC010136807.1:122633-163688 GCA_026290005.1 Latrodectus geometricus
ATACAAAAATATTCAAAAATAATTTATAATTTGCGAATGATTCAAAACTATCGTTTAAAAATATTTTATCATTTTATAATAATAAACGTATGACATACGTGTACGCTTAGCTATTCGATGTATATTATTTTTATCTTTGTCTTGAAGTAGTGATTTTATATTTTCAATGCTTTTCAATAAATTCGACAAAATATACAAATTCTCTTAATTTTTAACACTTGCATATTTTAATTTATCATACATAATAATAATGTTGTTGTGTGTCGGCCAGGTTGGCAATATAAAGTGCGCTGCTCCACTTATCCAACTGAACCGTATTTGGTGTGGAGTCTGACTTCCTCAGTACACACAATATATGTACCTGTTTATAGGGTAGACAACCATTCACACACAAAGAAAGGACAAAGTCAAGAAAGAGAGAAAAAGTACATCCATACCCGAGCCGTGATTCGAAATCAGGTCTTCCCTATACGTAATCAGATACGCAAACCACTAGACAGGTTGGGAGGCATTCAAAAAAGTACTTAGAAATTGTAAATTAATTATATTTCAATTCTAATTTCTTGGTAAAACGCACAAGTTGTATCTATTTAAACTATTAATTAGACACTTTTTGATAGTTTCCAGAATATTACCTCAAATGAGATATAAAATTGCTGCCTGAAATTCATCCTATCTGCTATACACAAAACATTATAAAAGTCGGACAGAAAAATACTTGCTAGTTAATATTTTCAGCCTATATGAAAATTTCTTAGTTACTTAAAAATCGTTTAGTGAAGATATTTAAATTTATTTTAAAAGCCTCACCATCAGAAATATTTTACTGATTTTTCGGCATTTTATTGTTTTATCTACATCTAATTTCAAAATACTCATTTCAAATTTAAATTATACCAAACAAATTTGTTTCATTGAATATAACAAGCAAATTTGAAATAATTACTGCAATTTATATTAGAAATGAACTTATTGGATTTAAGCAAAAAATTATATAGTAGCCTTGCATCAAAAAAATCATATAGACATATAACTTATGAAGGTTTATTGTTCTAAAGAATAAGAAAGATTTAATTATAAAAGCATAAAATGGATTTTTTTATTGAACAAACCTTTAAAAAAGCTGTTTTGAAAAGCTTATGGGTTGAATACAACTGCAAAATTCTTTCCTTGTCTGCTTTCAGTGATTTAATGTTTTGTAAATGATTTATTCGGATCAATTTGGTCTCTGCAGGATTTAACCATTTCCACTTAGAACTCTCTCAAAAAATATTCCCATGTATGCTTTTGACAGCAAAATCTTTCAAAACTTCCAAAATATATTTGTTTTTTTTAAATAAAATCATGTTAGTTGTGTCTTTATAGATTTGAATTATACGCATTAAAAAGTATCGGAAAAAATAAAGTTTTAAATTGTTATTTTGAATATTCCAAGAAATTATGAATGATTTCAAATTAAAGAAAACAAGTAATTTTATTCCTTAAGATATTTTTTTTTCTTTCAATAACAAATCATTTGATTTAATGCTGTTACTATAGTTAATTTTCAAAATTCATATTTAAATATGCATAAATTAGTTTGACAAAATTTTCTTTTCTTAATGTCATTTTTTAGGGATTACCAGTTGAATTAATTTATTAAATGTATGAAAAATAAAATTATTCAATAAATAGTTTTTTTGCAGTTTAAGAATTTAGTGGCCTAAAGTAATATTATTTATGTTGTATTTCAAGAAATTAGAATGTTCTTATAAAACTGAATTAAGGAACTAAATTATAGAATAAAATGCACGTTCATTAGTTGGTGATAAAATTCAAGGTTTAATGCAAGCAAATTTAAAAATCAAATTTCATTTAAAATTAAAGTTAAAATAATATTACTCTAATACGAATATATACAAACAAGAAAATACGTTTTTAAATCAATTCCATATGTTTTTAGTCACTTTTTAAATAAAAATACGGATTTCATTATCTTTCTTCTTTTCATTAATTCTTATTCTTATCAAATTACCTATAACTCAATAGCAATCATCTATAATCATAAATCATCTAGAATTTAAATTAGTGTAAATCAAGCATAATTTAATAAAAAAAAACTTCCTGAAAACTAAATACAAATATTTAAAAAATTCTTAAATAAAATATCAATATTCGCATGAATTTGAAATATTCGGATATATGTAAAATACTTAAACTTAATGCCACGAAGACTGTATCAAGGATCAAATATTAGATTTATATTGTTTTCCTTGTTAGAGTGAAAGTAGGATAAAGTGGTAATTGAAAGTAGGAAAAGAGTAAACCAGATAAAGTGGTTATAATATAATATAGTCTTAATAGAGGAAGGGTGTTGCATTTGTGCTTTCTGAATGCCGCCCATGTGAAGGAATTTGTACTTGCTAGTTTTTCTGGTTTTCTCCCTAGCGGAACATGAATATGGCCCTTAATGACAGAAAATTCCTGCAGGTGTGTAATACGTGTGGTGACTTTATAAATAACTTATAACGAATGATAATAGTCTTAAGGATATCCGCTACACTACATAAACTTTCTATTATTTGTTATATATCTGTTGCCGTTAATTAACAACCTTTAACTTTCTCGTTTAGATCTCAACTTTCAGGAAATTATGTTAATATCTTATTATACGCAATTAAGGAAAAGACTTAAATTGGAATGAATAAATGAGCTCTCAATAGAAAAGTTAAAAGTTTTCAATAATTTTCTCATGTGCTTATAAATATTTTCAACAACGTTCTCATGCGTATATAAATGTTTTTGTGTTACTGAGTACTTTTAAATAAAATGCCAATCCAGTGTTGCTTTCAACTAAATAAATCAAAATTTGAAGTTTGATTTCATAAGTTTTTATTCTAAGTGTATTGATATTAGTTTAAGAACTTATTTATAAAATAAAATGTAAAATCAGTATTCTCCCCGTGATTACATTTTTATATGCGGATCAACTTATATATGACCCAAAAAAATCTCAAATTTAAATAAAAGTTTATGAAGAAACATACCATAATATTTTATTAATTTTGATAATGATTATTTATATTAGTGATGCAGTGTTACCTTTACTCTTAGATTATGATAATGGCAGGAAATACCCAGGCATTATGGGAAGCTCAACTGATAAGGGCATTACTCTTATGTCTATAACAGAAGGGATTTGAAGCTAGTCATGATGAAAATCGTTTTACTAATAGTGAATATATGAGCGTTAAATGTTCGCATTAAATTTCATTAGTGTAGTTTGGAATAATAGAGCCTCTTAAATATCAACCTCATCTAAATATTACAGGGTACAGTCTTTATCATCCAAGAATATATTGAAACCATTACTAATAACCCCATTGGGCAATTTATGGTTACGTCAGTTAACTAAATCATGTGAATAAAGAAGCTTTCAGCAAAATTTCTAACTCAAAATTAAAAAGAAATATTAAGAATTATAAATATTTGATTTATTAATGTTTTAAATCAACATATTTAATAAGAGACGATTTTTTTCAAATTTCATAATTTAAAGCATTAATAATATTTATAAATAAAACATTTTGAGAAAATTGTCTGAAAAAACAGATGTAAGAGGATTAAATTTAATTCTTTATGTAAGTATTAATACGATACTTTTATTTTTAAGCATTTATTTACCTTTTCTTTAAAGTTTGATGCTACAAATTTCGTTTGAAATTAAATTTCAGATCAAGAATTTATTAGCATAATTAGAACAAGTTTAGTTGATGTATGAAATTTTTAATTCCTTAACTATAACCGTAAGCAATTAAATGCATTCAAATATTTTTCATTATAATCCATAGAGATTTAAAACTAATATTTTTAATTATCAGAATTATATTGCAACTAGTAATTTTACATAAGAAAATATTCAGTTAATAGCAAATCTTGCTTACCTATTAAAAAGTTCAAATTTTATATGAAAATTTTCTAAATTTATCAAATTAAGATTTTTTGTGCCTGAGATCCTATTTTTTAAAGAAAATAATTTCCTAATAATTACAATATATAAAAACGAATATTGCATTATAAATTATATCGTTATGTGACTTCAAATATTTTTACTCACAAACTTTCTTCTCATTTATAAATCTTTATACGTGATAACTGATTCTATAGTTGTAAATATTCTCAAAAATTATTTCATGAAAGAACACTCACGCTGGTGTTGTCCTTATATGTGAGTAATAACTTTTTCAGTTGATTGAAAAGCATATTTTAAGAATGTAATCACGTTTCATATAAAAAAAATCTTTACATATAAAAAGCTTCTTTGAAAATGATTTATTATTCAATGCAAAATAATCCCATCGCGCTTCAATACAGATAAGGTAAATCTTGTTGAGATATTACTTCGTTTTGATTCATTTTATAATTTTATTTAGCCTTACAAAAAATAAAGAAATAAATGAACATTTCAAAAGTATTTTTTTTTTCAAATAAATTAAAATTTTACACCTATTTACATTAAAATATCATCAATCTGTTTTACATGTAAGAACTCAAAACAAATTGCTAAAAATTAAACATCGTAAGCATTTTAATTTCACTAAGAAATACTTAAGCTTTTAATAAATAAATTTGGTAAATAAGTCAAATAATTTCAGAATAAATTTATAATTTTTGATACTTAAATTTTAAGAAAACATTATAAGAAACCACAAAATAAATGGAAATGAAAAATAAAGCATTGTAAATTTT
This sequence comes from Latrodectus geometricus, assembly GCA_026290005.1. Lineage (NCBI taxonomy): Eukaryota > Metazoa > Arthropoda > Arachnida > Araneae > Theridiidae > Latrodectus > Latrodectus geometricus. Next base: position 127,362 of record JAPDSC010136807.1, read on the forward strand.
AAGTAATGGAGAGCAATTTTAGAGTGGTGAAAAGGCAGTTCGGTATCTAGAAGAAAGATCTTTCGTAAAAAGGATTGTTATTTTAAAAATGAGAGCATTTCATGCATTATTCAATACCGATAAGAATTCTTATGCGCTTAACTCGCAAAATCATTATGTTTATTTCCAAGATATTTTTATCCTTTAAGTTCACTTTATAACGGATATGTTGTACCGTTTTATGACTCTTCCTTCAAATAAGAGCAAAGCCCTTAGCTTATTTTTTCTGCATATTTTATTGCCTGTCAACTATAAAATTTTTTTAGAATTCCTTCTTTAACGAGTATTTTTTATTTTAAAATGTGAAACAAAATAAGTATAACGTCTTGATGTAATCGAGCTGAAATTTTATTTTAGTATCTAAGAATCACTTCTTGTAAAAAGTATGTAGTTAATTTATTTTTCCTACATAAATATTTAATTTAATAAGATTGATGTTTGCTCTATACACTTATTGATAACCAAATATTGAAAAATAAATTCTGTTTATAAATCTTACACAATAAGCCCCTTTAAATTATTCCATAAAAAAATATGTTTTTCAGTATCGCTTGTAAACAATTTTTCAAAACATACAAGGAGATAATATTTTTTGACTACATCTTTGACTTATTTCAGTGTATACATACATATTCTTAAAAAAATTAAGTTATTTTCAATACTTGTTAAATGGCAGATTTTTATAATTATTTTATGATATCAAATAAATATTTTTAATATTTAAATAAGTACAAAAATTGATTGGATTCATGAAGATATATTTTTTTGGAATTAATTTTTATCTTTAAAGATTGGATGAATTTTAGGCAGTAAAAAAAGGAGGATTAAATTGGAATTCTACTCGATATTTTAAAGAAGTTATTTACTCAAAAATCAAAAAATAAGTTTTTTAAGACATAAGTAATTATGTCTATCATTAAATATTATTTTCCATAAATATAAATTATAAGTGAAAACTTTATGAAAAACAAATTATTAGTTAAATTAGCAGAGTTTGTTTGATCAAACAATTTAGTGACCTTAGTGGAAATCACTTTTAATAATCTATTGCAAAGTAAGATAAGTAAGTAAAGCTAGATTTTTAATGCCTGATTATTACTTTTCAGATGATTATAAATGTATCATATAGCACGATTTTTTTTACTTATTTTATTTCCAAATCATATATTATCTTAAAATGTTCAAAGTTTTGCTATGGTATATATTTTCGAAAGAAACTTCAATGATTTATCAGAATACTGAAAATAATATTCAGCTCTTTATTATAAGTAATAACTACATTAAAATATGTACAACCATAAAAACGTTAATTATTTATTGGCTGTATTAGTTTATAAACGTGTTTAAGTAATTTTTAATTTTATTTTTATCCTTTAATTTAAAAGAGAAAAAGATAGTTAAATATTGAAAATTAAACTACACTGCTGGCCAACGTAAATGCAACACCCTAAAGGAAGCATGTAAATAACATGAAACTTACAATTTGCATTAGCGGAGGTGAGATATGCAAATGTTTAAAATTTCAGCATACACTGACATCACGCACGTCCGTGGTGCCTCTTCAAAACGCTATTTAAGGCTTGGAGATTTCGACGATTTCAAGTTCAACAATTGTGTTTTTCTAGTGATTTTTTTTTCAAAAAAGCGTTCAATTATGCCTCATAGAAAACAGATATCATTTTTTTATCAAGTACCTGAGCTCGACAGAGGAAAGATAGTGGCCTTCCGAGATTGTAGATTGTCTTTCAGACAAATTTGTAGTCGTGTTGGACGAAACCAAACAACTGTAATGCGGATATGTGATCGTTGGAAGCAGGAGAGTACGAGGGACAGACGTGTTCGATCACCTCCACCTCAGTGCACTACTTCACTTGATGAAAGGCAAATTGTGCGCATGACAGTGACGGATCGCTCAGCCACATCACGAACCATAGCACACAGCACATTCAGTCTAGAAAATATCATTCAGTAATTGCACCTACTGTTCGATGCCATTTACAGCAGAGTAGTCTGTCCGCAAAACATATATTGCTCCTTCTATAATTGACGTAGAACCACAAACGTCTCCACCACCAATGGTACGATGAAAGAGTTATGTTTACGGCAAAATGAAATGAAATTGTCTTTACTGGTGAGTCCCGCTTCTGTCTGTAACACCACGATTGTCGCATTCAAGTCTTCAGACACCTTTGAGAGAGGATGCTGAACAGCTACGTTATGTACTGCCATACTGTTCTGCAGCGGGTATTATGGTATATAGCAATATTGGATATCACTCTTGCACTTTTCTAGCACGCATTGCTGGTACTTTAAACAGCCAGTACTACATCTCCCAGATGTTGTTCCTTACTTTCAGGCCTTGCCCACAGCCATATTTCAACAGGATAATGCGCGACTACACGTGACACGCATTGTCCAAGTATTCTTCGTCAATGGCCAGATTTAATTGCTTCCTTGCCGGTTCGCTCTTCGTACCTTTACCGATAAAAAAAACATGTAGTATATGGTTATTCATCGATTGATCCAGATTATCCCCAGTTGCCCCACCAGATTAATTTTGGCAACGTGTGGAAGCTACTTGGTCTTCTGTACTCCAAGAACGCATTCAAAGTCTCTTTGAATCAATGCCGAGGCGTGTGCAGCGGTAATCTCCAACAATGGCGGCTAATCTGTCAACTGATTTTGGCAGGAGCTACTTTTCTTAGAAGTTTATAAATTTAATCATATGATATTTGATCATGTTATCTACAAAATAAATTTTGTTGTGATACATCTTTTCTTTCTTGGTATCTGTTGATCTGTCTAATTTGGGTGGCCAGCAGCGTATTAAAATTAGTTATAGATGAAATATTTTTATTAGCTATAGATATAAGCTATAAAAAAATAAATAAAAGGAAAATACGTAATAATACAGAAAAATATATTATATCTCCATATATGACTGGTATCATGGCAAACAACCAGGAGGTAATATCTTTTTTCAGGGTAGTCGTGTACAGGATACAGAATTATCTAGACTCATAAGTGGACAACTAAAATGACTTAGAATTGAATAAGGCAACAAAATCTGCCCCATTTGCAGTATATATAACAACACCCATTTTACCCCTAAACACATCTGCTTTCCTGCTGCTTAGGACTTGTTTCAAATTCCTCTTCTTGTTTTGGATTTTTCGTTAGTTCATGTTCTCATGGATATGGTTTAGTCTATTGGCTAACCAGATAGAGTAGGAAAAAATAACAACATATCTTCTTGTTTTTTAAGAATCTAAGAAATTATGGTTTTAAATATTTTAAAAGCCAAACCACATAAAAGCATAGAATAGACACAGAAGCAATATTTGATTAAGAGTCTAAGTTAAATATTGGTTCTGGTATATGTATAATTGAAATATTTATGCTTACATTAGAACAAATTTTTAACAATAAATAATTTTAATATTATATTATTTCAAATATATAGCAATTAAAACTAATCAATTACAGTACTTTATTATTCTATAAAAAATTTTCATATCTAAATTTAAATCATTTGGAACAATGAGAGTTAAAGTACCAGAATAGTTTAAAAGGTTATTCAAAAACACAAAAAATGTCATTTTAATTTTATGACCTGATTTTTCAAAAAAGAATGCATTAGTTTTTTTTACTCATTTGATGGCTTTTAAAAATTAGTGACAGTGATATGTAATTCTAATGTAATTGTAATTACTTTCATAACTATTCATATTATTATAACTGCCTCATAAGCAAACAATCATGTTACTTTGTAGAAATTACTTCAAAGTGCTTATCATTTCATATTTTTTTATATATTAGATATTAAATTTGTATAATACGCAATTTACGTGCCCACAGTTTAAAAAAATTAGATAAGGTTGCAATGGTAACATAGGAACATTTTTTTACACTAGTAAGGTAATAATTAATTATTCAGTTATTAATCAATACATCTATAATTACACACACACATACTTATACAAATTACTAAGAAATATAGTTATTAAGAAAAATAAAAATCTTTCAGAATGGTGATGTCTTAAATTTTGTTATTATAGAAAAGTTTTTGTTATATATATATGTTATCGTGAAAGTCCGAAATCTGGAGAATGTCGACATTCGCTGGTGAATGTCAACATTCACGTAGTCGCTTGGTGTATGTCCGAAATATTTGCTAGATATCCTCATTTCTCACTTACACCGGCAAATGTCGACATCCACAATGCACTAATGGTGAATCTTGAATATGCGTTTCATCTCTCCGTAACCGGAGAGGAGAAATGCAGATTTGCATTTTCTTATCTCAATATTTCAGGCGTGAAAAACGTCACATGTGTGACGTAACTTATCGCCTCTCTTAGAAAGGAGGAGTGACCAATCACGGTGAGTAGAGGAAGTGTAGAGAATTTTTAACCCGCGGGACAAACCTGACAACAAACAAATTAAAAACAAATAAAATGCTGTGGTATAAAGTGGAAAGGGAAGCCCGGGAATGGCCTTCTGTTATCACCTTTTCGAGCTCTTTAATCATCTTTTCAAATTCCACCAAAGCTTGTCTGTGATTGTCGACATATACCGGCGATGGTCCGAAAGTGCAAGAAATGTAATCAATTGTACGGTCTTTCACCAACGTTTTTGGTATGTGTCGACATTCACCGGTGAATGTCGACATTCTCTAATTTCGGACTTTCACGGTAACATATATACTATTACAAAGCCAGAAATATATATTATAGATAAATTCTATTTATCTATATTACATATAAATGCGCCATTATTTCTCCTTTACATAGTATAATTTAAACATTACTTTAATGGATTTCACAATTTAATATGATAAAAAAAATTTGAATAATCGGGCATTAAATTTAAATTAAGTGATTTCAATAAAAAACTCAAAATTTTTGAAAACGGAAAAAAAATTAGCAACTTCTGAACACGAAGATAGTTTTTAAAATTTTCTACATTTTAATATCATAAAACATTGAAGTATAAATTTTGAAATAGCTTTTATGTGTGAACATGATAATTTAAACATGAATTTGTAGCAAATTATTTACATATAATTCTTTTGGTAAGTTATTTTTCATAATATATCATAAAATGAATTTTTCTCTAACATTGAAAGTTATTTCGTAATCTTTACTTTTTCCATAACCTTTAAAAATAAAATTACATATAATTTCCTCCCACGAGAAGCATTTTGTATGTAATTTTCCATTGTATATTCTAAAATAACCAAGTTGAATAAGCTTTTTTGTCCTTTATATTTCAGATTTTCTTCCACAAGTATTACATTTGAGAAATCAATCTTTATAAGTTGAGCATCTTATACACTAACTTGAACTTCAAATATCAGTAAAAACATTTTTTTGAGCAATGAGTTAAAAGAAGAAACATTTATTCAAGAAAAAAATTAAATGTTTAGCAAAATTTTTGTGTTGCAATTTTGCTTAAGCATCAAGAAAAGACATAAGAATTCGAAATAAATTATATATTAATAGTTTTTAATTCATTATAAATAGTTTAATGTTTTTTCAATGTATTATCAAATATAACGGCTATGATACTTATTTCTTGAGATATGAATAATATAAATTATTTTATATTATCCATTGAAATAGAAAGTTATATTATAATGATATCTTAAAATAATTTACTTGCTGAACATTTTGGGAAAAAAAACATGAATTTTTGCATTATCGTTTATAATAAAATAAATTGCATGGAATTATTTTTGTGTTGTTCTTTTCCATGTATTTATATGTCAGTGTAATATTTACATATTTCTGTTTGTATTAATTAATTATAACTTAAAGTTATTTATGACAATACAGTAGAAAATAAAAAAAACATATTTTTATAAAATAACATTTTTGTGTATCATATATATAATGAATTCATTATTCTTTAATTAACATTTTAAATATATAATTTATGATAGTTTTCAAAGAATTGTTCTCATTAAAATTTTTCTATTTAAATTAAACTATTTAATTTTATGTATTTTAAATTTAAGAAATTTATATGAAATCCAACAGAAAGTTTTAAAAAGCTTTTAAGTGTGAAGAAAAATAGTTTAATTTTGATATTTGATTATAAAAAAAAGGATTTCTCAGATGAATATTCTGAAACATACAATTACATAACTATTATTGCTTTTTGTATTGAATATAAAATTCTATTGAAAATAGATTGTAACAAAAGGATTTAATCTTGATATTTGGTTTAAAAAATTATTTTTAAACCAATATACCGGAATACACAATTACATAACTTGTATTAGTTTTTTTGTTGAGCAAAGATACTATTCAAAATAGATTGAAATCTCTTCCGTGTAAAAAACAATTTTAATCATTAATATTTACGTACTCCTTATATTTTTATTCATTTTGAAATAAATTCCTAAACTTGTTTCTCTTAAATTTGTGATATTCCTTGACATTTCATATGAATTCATAATAATTATAAATATTAATGATTTTTTTTAAACAAATATACATTTTTATATATTTCAGCAATCAAAATGGAAGTAGGAAATGATCCACTTCAAACTGAGTTGAAAAGATTTCAGTTCTCAATAGATTCAATAGAATTTTTAGTGACAACATCATTTTTATTAACATTGATGCTTCGAAATAATTATTTAAAGTACACCAACTTGATTTTTCAGAAAAGTAAAATGAAATTTTCAAATAAAAGGAACTTATTCAAATGCTCGTTATTTCTAAATTTGAATGGAATTTCATATAAGTTCCTAGTAATTCCATTTTATATAAAACCTTTGATTAAAAGAACTGAAAACATGGGTATCTAAATTTATTTGAGCCAAAAAGAGATATATCTATTTACTTTATTCAAAAATATTGAATATCAATTTGAAAAGTTTACTACTTTTGTATGTAATTAACTTTCGATATGATCCTCTTTGAATATCTCAGTTTAAGGTTGAATATTCGTACAAGAACGTGGAAAATGTTTTTTAAATAAAAATATTAAATGCACAATTTTATTCCAATGTTTATGACAAGCAAATAATATGTAGTATAATGTTTGTTAGTATTAATCGTTAATATCATAAAGTAAATTAAGTCACTTATTTTAAATTTTTTAGTGAAACAGTTTCTTAAATAAAAGTAAGCACACTGTGCTAATATAAAACAAAATTGAAAAAATTCTTAATGTTTGTATTATTTGAATTTTTTGAGCAGATATTAATTTATGTACTAAAAAACTGAAAAATACATTATGCGCATAAATGTAATGGTTTATAATACCCCGTTCGCATTGCTCTTTTTAAATCAGTTTAAAGGTAAATCAGATTTAACTTAAACACCCCTCTGAAAACAGCGTTCACATTGCCATTCATTTGAAACAGATTTAAGAAATATTGGCTTTTTTCAACAACTTATTTATCGTTTGTTGATATTGTAAATTGTACGATACTTTTGAATTTTTCTTAGTGTATCACATTTTTTTAAACATGTACAGACTAAAATGATATTCATTAAGATTGTCATATTTTAAATGGGGAATATGAAATCAAAGAGTCTCGTAGACAAATTTATTTCCACTCAAACATAACATAATCTTTTGATTCTTAGTTAAAATTTTTATAAATAAATGTTTCATATTTTAAATTTTGTTTTCTTATATTTATTTTGATCGGCCTCAGATATTTCAACAAACACTGCTAACAATGTAGCAGAAAATAGGATAGGGCTAAACGTATTTAAATACGTACGTTTCCCACGAATTGATTTAAGGTAAATCAGTTCTGACTTATGTAAATCACAAATTATCATCACGGAAAAGTTCAACTGAAATTTAAACATATTTAAAAGTTCAGTGCAGACTGGATGGGATTCAAATACAAAATTATTATCGAAACTCATTATTCTTATTATGAATAAAAATTCCTCTGTCTAATTTAGAAATATAGTAAGAGAAAATCATATAAATTCAGATATTTTTGAGACAATTTATAAGCATTTGAAACATTTTTCATAATTGTTGCCCAATGTGCTCAAATTTAATTTAATTAATACAAGTGTTTTTGAATGACTTAAATGTAAATTCAAATAAATAAATAAAATTATTGTGTGTACGATATGAGTTAGAGTAAATGTAACTTTGGATTTTGTGTCCATTTTGTGTGTGTAATAGAAAGATTAACGAATTCAAATTTTTAATTGTATTTTGTTAAGTAGGAAAAGAAATTCTTTGCTTCTTTAATCTTAAAGACTTTATTTGTAAATATATAATATTATAAATAAAGTATATAAATAAAGAAATTAAAACTTGTACATATTTAACATAAACTCTAAAAATTTGAATGTAATACTGATCATAAATCATGTTAGGCATTTTTCTTTCACTTCTTTCACGACTTTTATTCGAATTTTCCTTTAAATGAATGCTGCGTTTAAATTAGAACATCGATGCTATAAGTATTCATTATCTTACTCAAAGTTTACTAAAAATATGAATTTAATAATATTCATAGTTTTTGGTTATTTATACAATATCACACCTCTTATTAAGTTATTAACAAATATAAACTCATGTTAAGTTCTATGCTTAGATTAAATGCCTTCGAGTAGACATCAGTCAGATCAGTTATTACGAAAACAATGAATTTAACACAGATTTCAATCACTTATAGTTTCATATAATTTCTCCTATCACTATTTATTTCCGAATACAGATTTTTTATTGTTATAATCGAAAATATCAACAAATGCATTTAAGCTAGCTCAAAAAACGGGTCAAATCTTACATTTTGTATACTTTCCGGGGAAAAGGATTGAACATTGACCTAAGTTCAATCCTTTTCCCCTAATTGGTATGACTCTAATTAGGGTTTTGATAGCCATTTAAAAGCATGAAATAATATTTATTTGAGAAACAATAAGTAATAAAGAGGAAAAAGCAAAATTCTTTTATATGACATGTAATACAAAAGAACATATACACTTAAGCCTATAGAAAGAATATGTAAAATTATTTTTAAAAAAGTTGGTTATATAAATGACAAGGTAATATATTGTTTTAATAATGCAAAAATTTTAGTATGGCATGTTGTCACCTTAAATAAAACTGCTACACATCAGGTTTGCTTGGATGTAATGAAGTTATCGATAGAATTTTCAGGAACACATATCTAATCTTGAAAAGGTACAAACTACAAATTTTAAACAGTAAAAAAGAATTCTTGTTTACTCACCAACAAATTGTTTGAGTTATTTTTAATATATTTAATTTGTTTTAAGTTAAAATAATGTGTACTAATTGCTCTATAGGGGACGTAGATTCAGCTTCAAGCATGTTCACAACACAGTGTTTTATATAAAATAAGACACCAACATTGCATTTATAAAAAAAATACTTACAATTGAGTTACAGATTAAGGTGAAAAATGAATTTTTTATATATTAATTACATTTCTATACGTCATCAAGGTCCCATTCTGAATAACATGCTCATTTTGAAATTCATCTAAATTGATTCAACCTCATATCATCAAACAAACTCGTCTGTGATGTAATCCTTCTAGAACGAATATAAAGATACTTCGAGTACCTATTGCTCACCATACCAAACGTATTTCGAACCTTATTACCACTCACCAGTGAATTACACTTAATTGTAGTCAATTTACATAAAACCCCAATATTTGAGATCACTATTTTTAAATCCTTATAAAACAATGATGTCATCAAAATACATACTATTTGCTTGCAATGTAGTAAACTATCATGATGACGCTCATATAAGATTTTTTCTTGAAATATTTATTGTTCTCATTTAAAAAAATCTGCATTTGCAGCTGGTATCCATTAGCTGGTATTTTTAAATCCATTACACAAACTTTGAAATGACATTTCTTACTTATCTTTAAAGTACTTATCCACTTCCCAATCAATCAAAAATATACTAAATTCCAGAAAATATCAGTGTAAGGAAATTTTCAAGTTTTTTCTTAGAACAGAAGCCGAACATTTAATTTGCACAATTGAGTAAACGAAGAAAAATAGTCCTGTGCAAATGTATAAAAAGCATGCAATCAATTCAACAAAGAACTTAAATTCTTTATTAACTTTTTACATCTAATCTTTTTACATCTTTCTAAAATGTCATATTTATGTTCTTCTCAATTAAGATTAGGATCTATTTTTTCCAGAAAAGTTTTTATAACCTCCTTTATCTTAGGGAATAAATTGAAGCACATTTTTTTAAAATATTCTCTTTCCTTTTTTTCAGTTCTACTTCATCCTTATTGTTCTGGGGAAAAATTTATTTTACCACAGATATATACTGGAGAAAATGTATAGCTGGTTGATCTCGCCCTAACATAATCCATGACTGATTACCATGCATCAATTGTCAAGAAAACAAGATGTGATTGCGTGGATGCCTCAAACATTAAAACCGTTTATCAGGCACCTTTGTTCCACAAGAAAAGAAATTTTTGTTCCCTTTACACACTAAATTACATTAAAAAAAAGAAAGGAAAAAAAGAAAAAGAAAAATAGTTTTTTGTTGATTTATTCAGAATATATTAAAACCTGAGGGATAATGTTTGTTTACAGCATACTTTTTTATTTCATTTACGAAATGTTACAAAAAAGTCTATGCTTCATACAAAAAATATGTTGGTTTTAATGTAATGAATTAGAGATATTACTCACATAATTTATAAGTCTTATTATAATTTTTGTAACATTGTTTCTGCTGCATTTATTTCACCTTTGTACTTATCCATATTCATATTTATTAATTAATATGAAATAAAACTGAGGAAAATAATTTCCTTATATGAATTTTCTTCTAGATTTTAATATCTTTTACTGATATAATAAAGTAAATTGGTTTCATTAACTCTAAAAATATGCGATAAAATTTTATAATAAAAATACTTATAATTGGAAATTAATCATAAATTGGAAAATAATTTTTTGTACACCCATCCATTCATTAAAACTATTTTAATCATATCAATTCATTAAAAACCATTAACAAACAAAAAAAGAAATATATTATCATTTATGTAAATGCATTAAAATCTAAGAATTAGGAAAACAAAATGTGTAATTACGTAGTTACATTTGAGTTTATTTAAATATTCGTTATTAACATATATTAACACAGCATCGTTAATAACATATATATATATATTAGGTTGGGGGAAAAGAAATCCATTATTTTTACGTGAACTTTTTGTAACTTCTTTCAGATTCGCTTTGTAAAAAGGTTTAAAACAGTTTTCATGTAGATTTTTAGGTCTTGTGCGAAGCTACGACTGCTGACATGCTGTCAAGTTTGATAATTTTTGATATTTTATAGACATTCTCGACGATGTTGTATCCATGCGAGGTGAATCTTTAGCATCCAAATACCTAAACGGAATGGACGAAACAAAAATTGTACGTAACTGGTTGTTACAATCTTATATAGGACGATAAACACCTTTCCCAATTTTAGACACCCGGCTATCTTTTTCACCGTTACAAGAGAAAAACGAAAATGTATCGAATTTTCTGTTTGTTGTCTTCCATTTTTGAAACCTTGTACTCGTAACTGAATGAATCAAACAAAAAACCGCAAAAGGATATTTTAGTGTCAAATGTCACCTTTCCAACAAGCATAAATCTGAAATTGTTTGATAGATACCTCACGAGATTGTGATCCCTACAGACGTCTACCGAAAAAATAATGGATAACGTTTTCCCCAAGTAATTCTTTATGTTTAGGAAGTAATTTTTATGTTTTTGAGTACTTTTCACGTGATGCTGTAAGAATTGCCTATCTGTTGAAAAACTGCACGCTCGATACTGCCCCCCAAATTCTGATTACTGTGCGTCAACAATTGTCTTGATGCCATCAACAATATCGGTATAACATGTTTACGGTATCTTTCAGGTTGAAATCCTAATTTCTCCTTCTTTTAAAATATCTTAATCATGGCGTGGATACCTTTAGTGGGCATTAGTCCACGCCGTAAGTTCGTTCTATTACGAAATTTAGTAACTGCAGCAGAAGTATTTCTCTTGTTTTCGTAAAACAGCTTTTCAACAAATAACGCACATTCAACTAAAGAGACAGTCATTAGTACAGCCGGAAACTTTGAATTAAACACGACAACGTCAGCAATTGTTTGATCCTCTAATCTGTTTTGCATAAAGCTTCTTGTTCTCCCCAAACATGCAAATTTTTCTTCGAAAACTGACAACTTTGCCCAATTTTTCATTTTATCACTCATATTGCTTGTTCTAAGTTGTTAATATTGTTTCTGAATTCCCTTTTGGTCGTTTATTGAATTAATTTTTTTTTATTTTGAAAAGGTGACCTCTGATGGGCATTTCGGAACTAACTTTTTTTAAAAAATTCCTTGAGATTGTTTCATGTATAGCCCATATGACAAATTTAATTTTCGTTCCATTTGTACTGTAAGATGCTGTTTATGAGGGAAGTTTAATTATACGATCCCGGTATATTTTTAAATGCAAACTTTAATTATAAATATTGTTTTATTTCTGATGGGAATTTTTCAGTATGAAACCAACATTTATTGCTTACCAAAATTTACCTAAACTCTAATAGTTATGAAAATTTCTAAAAGTTTAAGAAATGTAGTTGTATGAAAATATTCAACTTGACACATAAAATCATCATATCCATTATGCATGTATATATTCATGTTCATGCGTGAGTGTATATATATATGTGTGTAATAGTACTCTCAAGACCACTGACAAATTTTATTGAAAGTGTACCAGCATTTAATATATTATCTCAAATCAGCTATACCTCGGGCATATGAACTATATTCAATTCCTCTAAATTAGGTTTCTCTCATATAAAATCAATAACAGGAAGAGGGCTTTCTATTCGGTAAATATTTTTCTAATCACATGAGTTCCTGTAAAATCTGCAGTTGGAAAATACACTCCCTTTATATAGTAGATGTTATAAGGTTTTCCAACAAGGTAACTTATTTAATATGAATGTCTTTCTGTCATCATTCAGCTGTGCTTCTAAGCGGGATAAATTTCTTTTGTCTTATTTGATTTCGGGTAATTTTAAATACAAGATACAAGCAGAAATTTGTAAATTTTAATGTACAATGGATTTTTGTATATGTAATTTGGAGAATATTTGGAACTAAAAAATTCATGTACATTCATTTGTTTCTAGATGGCAAAAAATAAATGAACTTCACCCGTATTTAGCAATTTTTTTTAGCATTGAGCTCTGATAAATGTAATGTTTATAAGAAACTAGAAAGAACAAATCATTTATATAGCTAAGCTTTCTCAAGGTAACATAAGTAGAAATCTCATAAAAAAAATTATTTAAAATCATTACAATAAAAAATTAAAAGGAAAAAATGGCTCGTAAACTAAAATGAAAATAACTTACTGTATAAATAATAATATTCATATAATATCTATAACTGCTGCACTATTAGGTACATCATATTTTATTATTAGCAATTTTTTTCTTATAAATTTAAATTATTCTCGTAGAGTAACAGAAAGTAGTAACAGAAAATTTATATTTTTTACTTTTTCATAGTGTGCTACGTCTTGGAATGGAAATATTTTTACAAGTACTTGAATTCTTATTTTCTCCAATCAAAATTTATATAATTCACACATAGTAATTTATTAACATAATTAAAAAAATCATACCTCTCTTTAAAATGAAATGTTTTCAGATTTTCATCTGAAAATCTTCTGGAAAATATGCTTTCAAATAATGTCAAATTATTTAAGGGTTTACATAAAATATGAGAGGCAATATTCTACGTTATTAGAGCATACAGATTTTCATCATTTCTAATTTTAAATCTTATAACCTTTAAATCTTACCAAATCTGGTGAACATCGACATTCACCATGCACTAAAGGTGAATGTTGAACATGACGGTGATTTATGTTTTCTTCTCCATATTTCTGTCGTGATAAAACGTTACAAAGGTGATGTAACTTTTTTACCTCTCTTTCTGAGAGGAATGACCTAGAATATAAAACAAACAGTTTAATGAAAATGAGAAAAAAATAATAATTAACTTACTTAATTATGTGGTTCAAATCTTATTTAATGCAACAATTTAAACTTTTATGACGCTTTGAATAGCACAAGATTCACTTACTTTTATTTGTGAAACATTTCCTTTTCCAATGATAGCGCTATGGCCCCTGCTTCTCGAATTGGCTGCAGCTGCTTCTCTCAGCGATATATTTTTGTGAAGAAACTCAATGGAAAGTAACTTTTGTTTACAAATTAGGAACTGATTACGTGTGAAGCTGCTTGAGGGTACCATTTTTATTTGCCAGTTTATAGAAGTCGGAGTCTATTCCAACAAAATTAATAACACATTTCAACTATGTACAACTATGGTCGACATAAAGCGATGCCTCTTTTTGCTTTAACATTAAACATGCCATCATAAAGACTTTAGCGTATTCGTTCAAGGTTTCTAGTGTTCTTGGCAAATTGAACAAAGGATAAATCATATGGTCATTTATTTGTATTGTTATCGTTCATCCATGCACTTAGCATATTCTATATTTCCTGATTGGCCCTTTCAACTGATCTTTGTGTTTGACTGTGACGAGGTTTTTTTTTTCTATGAACTTTCTTAATATCTTTCCACATTTTGTATATTGCGAGATTAACTTGATTACTGAATTATATCCTACTATCTGATTGGAATATTGCTGGAGCACCAAATGTTAAAAATCTTCAAAAAACGTGATATGCTACTTCTTCAGCTCGCTTAGTTTTTAGAAGTCATAGCTGGACAAACTTAGTCAAATAATCTTGATACACCATTATGAACTTATATTCGCCATCTTTGTTTGACTGCAGACCTAGCAGATCAGCGTGACATTTTGAGTTAAACTCAGAACTAACCATTGGTATCACAACTTTAATTTTCTTATGTGCACTGTGTTTTATTTGACACTGTAAGCATAGTTTAAATACAACATTACTATTTCATATGCAATATTATTACTTAACATTAAAACTTCATTGTATTAGAACTTTCTTTGGCGGAAGACAGTCACCTCATTGTTAACTTCGAATCCTTTCTTTTCAACCCCCGCGAGATTTGTGATTGTCGACATCGCTGAAGGTCTGAATTTACAAGAATGTAATGAAATATTTGATTTTTCACTGACATATTTGGTATGTGTTAACATTCACCGGTAAAAGTCGATATTCTTCAATTTCTGTCTTTTAAGGTAACATGTGTGTGTTCTTTAGTGTGTGCGATTGTGTTATCAAACTAAAATAGCTAGTTAATATGCACTATGTATGCAGAAATTTAATATAAATGTGTGAAATCTCTTGAATTTCTGTTTTCCTATTCAATAATCATAAATATGAGTTCCCATTGAAAAAAATCAGATAAATCGCTTTCTGAGAATATATATAAATAGGAAACCTTATTTTTATAAAATTTATGACGAAAACTTTTTTACATAAATTCCTGATTATCTAAATGATTTTAGTACAACTTATCCTAGATTTTTATTCTAATATTAAGAAAATGTTTGTTAATTCACTAAATTTTCCCATCATCATTAAGACTTTCGGAAACGTGTACTAAAAGAATAAGAAAATTACGTAAAACAGACTGTAAGTTACCTGTATTATATTTCTTACTTAACAAAGCATGTATAATATTATGCAAAATGATAGAACAAGGGATAGTTTTAAAACATTGAACTAAATTCAATAAATTACCAAAATGAACAGAACTATATTTAAAATTAAAAGTATGATATCTCCAAGTAATCAAATTTTATTTATAAAATTTTTCTAAAAATATAAATTAATAATGCGTTACTAATGGATTTATTAACTTATGTAGTATATTATATATTTTTAATGAACTGTATTTTTTTCCTTTAAGATAAGGTTAAAATTTTATTTTATGGACTAAAATTTCAAGTGAAGTATATAGGAAGATGAATTTCAGCAGAGCAAAGTATAAAACTAGGTCTTATTCTTTTTTATAAAGAGAAATTACAAAGCATAACAAATTATGAGATATCTTTAGTAACTATCAAAACTCGAAGATCATTAATTAATTCCATGGGGAATGTTAAAAGATTATTTTTGGAAAATATTTATGAAACTATCTGGATACGAATGCAATTTGAAAATAGTTATTCCTATTATATGGTTTGAATCTATATTTAGAAATGTACCTTTTGTTTTAATTTATATCTTCCTTCATTTTATCCCGATTTAGATTTTATTCATATATTATATTGCCAGGTGAATATTATAATCATGAAGTGTTCGTTACCTAATTATGGTATTTATATGTAATAAAATAGTAGGCAGAAAATTTTACAGTAAAAATATTTATTCTTATTTCATTAAATAGGATTTCTTGAAGTGTCAGTTGTCAATGCTTATACTTTCTCAACACAGTGTTACTATGATTAAAAATAAAATGTTTAAGGATCTTTATAGGTGGTATCATCAAAAATATTTCATAACTTTTTTAATATCGTATAAATAATGAAATCTATGAGAATAATTCTTTAATTTTTGAAAAACGTTCGTCGATATACGTAGTTAAAAATTTAATTCATAGACGAATTTTAAGCAGGTATATTATGTGTCTCCTCCTTATAGACATCTTTTCGAATCTGAATCTGTTCTAAATTTTGAGAAAGGAAAGTGGTTTTTTCACTTTTTTTTTTTTTTTTTTTTTTTTTTTTTTTTTTTTTATTAATTGAGTTATTTTAGAATAAGAACGTGAGGTTTTTCCATGGCAACTGTAAAAGTGTCAATATGAATGTTTAGTGAGATTGTAAAATAGGTACTCTCAGATTAAGAGTGCGCTCAAAATAACTTTAAGAGATATAATAATTCTTTTGGTTTTTATTTTAAAAATTTTTTCTAAAAATATTCAATTATTTTATGCTATTTCATTTCAAAGTCTTTGTATTAAAAAATTCACATTCTTTATCTTTATTCTACATAATAGCTGGAGCTGTTGCAGACAATATAAAAGGAAGAGGAGTTAAATATTTGGTGACCATTTTAAATAACTTAAAAGTAATAAATGAGTTACAGGAATAATTTATTTTTATTCTGGTAACGCATTTATTATGTAATTGTTAATCAAATAAATATTTGATTAATTTTAGTCCAATACTATTTTTAAATCTAATTTAAAACGAGATCAATATCTGATTAACATTTTTTCACGCTAGACAGTGACTAATATAAATGAACACACACGCGCACAATTCGTTCTGTAATTAATAAATTTATTTCAAAAAATAATTGTGAATAATTTTAGTTTCTCTTTAAACGTGAATTAATATTTAATTTTTATGTTTCTTTAGATTTTGCATCAGAGCATGCGCATTAGGAAAAAGAATAATATACTGATTAGTGTCATGTAAATTTCATTATAAGACTCAAATACCAATTTGGCAAATGTGAAAGAAGAATATTAATAATAATACCACAATGCCGTTTCATTTTTTTAATTAATTTATACAATCTTATTTAAATTAAATAAAAATAGTTATTGCACAAATGGAGCATTGTTACATGATCATGTAAAGCGAGATATATGTATCCCCGAAGATCATTATTATTTATTCATGTCTAGAAATTTCTATTTGTTGCGTACAATGCTCCTGCTTTCTCTCAATCGATAATTAAATTTAAAAAAAGTTCTTGAAAATGAATGAAAATTTACTATCTGTATTTTATTTACATTTTACAGATAAAATTAATTAATTTAAAAGGAATGAAGGGAATGCTTTGTTACTTTGAGGACTTTTACAAATAATTATATTTTTTTCATATATTTTACTGATAAATATTTTATTAAGTGAATTCATTCACAACCAAATGATACAAAAACTAATCATATATTCACTTCTTATTTATTCATTGTGATTACATTCGTGTTTTTTCATCCATTTCGATTCAATTTGCATTATAAAAGAAATTGTAAAATAAAATTCACTTGTTCTGCCTTTAATGAAATAGGGATTTGAATTTTTTTTCTGTAAGGAAGGGAATTTTCAGCCAAGCAACAGATGTGTTCTTCTCTGTGTTAATTTATAGTAAAGGAAATATTATAAGGCATAGTAATTTTATTTTTATTTTTAACTTAATATATTTATTAATTAAATATATGCAATGTCTCGAACACTTTTTTCCAAATTGATCATATATACAAATATTTTAAATTTGAAATCTTCAGCTTTGCTTATTTGAAATGGTCATATATTAGTTCAGTCTTTTTTGTTTCTTTTAATCCATCAAGGATAAAATCAGAGTTTCAATTAACTTTTGAACTTTAAAGTTCTTTATCAATAAATTAAAACATTTCTAACATTTCATCATTCGTTATATTCCAAAGATGGTGTGTCAGAAATTTTTGAAATCATTGTTGAAGAATTAAATAGTGTTTTAAAATAATTCTAACACTTAATATTTGCTGACACATCAAATAATTGGTGAAAACTATCTTTTGAATGTCTAAAATGTGTAAAAATCCTTCATCTTTAATTTCAGTTTGGGAAATAACCAATAATTACTGGTACTATATTAAAAACTAGAAAAGTCACAAAATACAGAAATGAGTTTTGAGTATACTTTTTTCGTTCTTCTTTCAAGTTTCTATGAATTTGAGCTTTTTCTAATGCTTATAATGTCCTCAATAGTTCTGGTCATTTTTAAGTATCACTTGCTTTAATCTTTTCTGTAATTAACTGACTCAAAAGCGTGTTCAGCTTGTTCACAATTCTCCAAACGTTCCTCCCTACTTCTTAAGCTTTTTGAATCAATTACGAACAGAAGCAGACGTGTGACTTTGGACTTCATCTTTGTAAAAATTTGTTGCATCATTTCTAGTTAAACATTTTGTTAGCTATTTTAACTATCATGAAATATAATTTTATTTTATCATAGATCGATTCTCTTTTCCTCCTATATGATCAAATAGCATTGTTACAACAATTAGTCTTAATAAATAGCAATGTTAAATGTTAACTCAAGTTAGTTTTTATATTACCTGCAAACCAGAATCACCTTCTCCTGTCCATTAATATAACTTAAACTAAACTCTGTGACACGATAGCCCATTGGGGACCTAAGCCCTCCATTGTCCATAACTGTTTTCTTTATCGAGGATTCTGGGATGCAAATCATATGACATTGTTAGGTGGTTAGCCTAACCCAAAACCCCCAGTATTTAGTTCCCATGCATGCTTGGGTGCATAGTTTTATCGACCCACTGAAAAAATAAAAGGCTGCATTAATATAACATATCTGGAAAATTTTGGAATAGCCTGTATATTGATATCAACAACTACGAGTTGAAAAGAGATAAATATCTTCACTAATAATATTTTCATTGCACATAACATTCTCTTATGATCAGTAATAAATACCTTCGAGAAATGGTTTTCTTTTTGAAATGATTATCTTCAGTTTTCAGAAAATTTGTATAGTAGCGTTCACATTGTGCATGTGGCAATTTATATTGTTCATTATAATATCTAGCTTTTTTATTCTATTAAACAACTGTACTTATAGCTATTTGCTTGGAAATTGCTCCTTCAGCGACTTTAAAATAATAGTTATACATCTTCTGTAAACAGCAACAATTATAGTAACATGGAAAGATTTACTATTTAAACTTATGTTATTCATGTTTTGAAATACTAGAAGTGAAATATAAAGGAAATTTTTTGTTAACATTCATAACAATTAACAATTTAATGCCTTACCAATTGAATATAGTTTAATTAACAAGAATAGGTACTACCTTTTTTAACAGGAAAGAATGTTTATTTTGTTACATGAGTCATATGTAAAGTTGTTTTCCAATGAAATGCTAGGTCAATTGTTATCTTTGGTAATGCTAGGTCAATTGTTATCTTAATTTCATATAGAAAGTTTATAAAATACTGACATAATATGAGTTTCCATATGTGTTTATTCCTATTGAACTTAACTCCTTCTACAACTTAAGAATACTTTTGCTTCAATATTTTACAGCAACTCTTTTTTAAATATTTATATCATTTAAAAGACATATGTAAACAATTTTTTCAGAAAATGAGATACATTTTGTGAATTCAGCTAGCAGAAGAATTGCTTATAAATATAAATATGGTTTTACCCGAAGATCATAACTTATCCAAGTGAGCTGCAATCCAAAGATACTCTTGTTATTAGATATATTTCTGTATTTCCTCAAAAGGAAATTATTAGATTTATTCAGAAAAAATTGCATGTGAATACATAAATTCTTAAATATTTCCTGTAAGATTTAGGGACAACAGTGATCTTTGGTATTGAGTACAAAAGTCTCGTTTATAAAGGTAATTTTCTGAAAATAGATCTTAAGAAACACTTTGTTTCTTAAGAAAATGCATAAAAATTAATTTCACGAAAAGTTCTAAAATTTAATAGAAAACATTGCTAACATCGGAGATATTTTTAGCGCAATTAGAATTAAAAATATTTTCTTTAAGAAAACTTTTCCTTTTTTAATATTATTTTGTTGAGTCTGTGAAAACAAGTTTCATATAAATAAAATAAATCCTATAAAGATTACATTCAAAAACTATTTATTGAGCTTATTTCTTATGCTTATATATTTTAATAATTTTAACGAAAAAAACAAAATAACACCAGAGATAAGAAATATATGTTCACCGTGAATAAAATATGGATATATTTAAAAAAATCTGAACATATATTAAATCCTACAAATATTGCTTTATTTCGTGTATAAGGTAATTTTTGGGTAAGGTATAAATTATCCATGATTTTAACTTTATTAATTTTCTTAACCAAAATGTATTCATCGAAATGCAAAGTGCTTAGCTCTTAGGGCAAATATATGTTTTCCCTTAAATATGTGTATCGTTACATAAATTTAAGAGTATCCTTGAAAGTTATATAACTCTAACTTACATATGCAAATCTATTTTAAGGATTCTTGGTAGTATAAATAAACTGAATTAAACATATTTTAAAATGTCATGAAAACTTGATATTTTTTATCGAATCCCAAATATTTTCTATTGTTGTGAATGATATGTATGACGCAGTTGTTGAAGAAGCAAACTCTTCTGTGAAAGGGCAATAAAAGATAAAAAAATAATACAATAGTTTATAAATAATGAAATGCATTAAGGTATAGAATATTTGTGTGAAAATCAGTATAATTCTTAAAATTATTCATATAATTATTAATATATATAATTATTAATATATTTTTTAATTAAAAATGTTTTAACTAAGTGAAATATGCATTTGTTTGAAACCAGTAACTTAATATATTAATTTTTTTTTAATTTTTAAAAATAAGAATAAAAAGTCCTACAGTTTTTTCAGAAAATTTTTCAAATCAATCAATCGGAATATTTTTATGAAATATTAAAATTTTAAATTTGTTCTTATTGAATTAAATACAAAACTCTTCATTTCAGAATTTTCGCATTCTTTCTAAATTTTTAATCAAACTTAATAGCTATCTTTAATAAATGCATTGTTTCATAAACTTAAATTATTACTTGTTTTTTATCTTCTTCACTTTATATTTTATATAAATTAATGTTATTTTTTCTATCTCATCTATTTATAAATCCATCCTTTATTTCAAGAAAAAAGGAATTTTAACTTATTTTAATTCAACGCTACGGATTTTTTCTTTCTCTCTGCATAACATCTCTGCATTGTGATTTTTTATTAATTAATTATAACTTGTGTGATTTCATTTATCTCAACCAATATATTTACACCGTCACTCACATTTCTCAATAGATTTATCAATGTCTCTCTTCTCACATTTTCCATAAATGACCTTCCTTTATAGATGACAATAAAATTAGTATGCTTACCTAAGCAAGAAAACAGTATTTACTATTAATTATACAGTAAATAAATTCAAACATTCAACATATATATATATATATATATATATATATATATATATATATATACATATCATAAAATTCAAATATTTAACTACAGAAATAGAAATTTAGCAATACAAAAATAAAATATCAAATGGAAAATAGCAATCAAGTTCCATCAGGGAATGCTAACCATGGAGACACAAATGCATGGTTTTTCTACAATTGCAATACAAATGTCTAACTGGATGGACGGTATAACTCATAGGTTCCCAACGTGGGCGATAACGCCCCCTTGTGGGCGTTTCAGGCTTTTAGGGGGGCGGTAAAAAAACCCAGAGAAAATTAGGGGGCCTTGATATGGCACAGAGGGGCGTTGGAAGATTAGCCAAATATAGTCTAAAAAAGACTTTAAAATTACGCTGATAATTCATTTCTATCACGTGTGCGAAAATTCACATATTTCGATATGAGACTTCACTGTTTAGAGAAAGACATACCTCTCTAGTGTGTACGATTCTGGGGATGCATGTGCTAAAACTAGCAACCTGTCTTGCCAATTTGGCGAGATGCACTCCAAAAAGTCGCAGAAAACTGTTGACTTTTGTTGAAAGGGTCACCATTTTAGTGAAAGGAGCAGTAGAACCGGAGTTCATAATATCAGAAGGAAAAGCCTTCAGTGCAAAAATATATCTTTATTGTCTTTGTGTACATACTTATATTACGGCCAAGGCCCGAAGTTCGGCCAGTTCTCGTTTTGGCCAGGAGGTTTGGCCAAAATCCGAAATACTTGCAATTAATATTGTATTTTATAGTTTGGCCGGCCATTTCGCGAAGTGGCTGGGAATTCTTGGACAAAACCTGATGTGATAATGGTAGATTGAGTCTATGGAGCAGAATAAGACTAAGGTGAAGAATTGAGTACTCAATTTGCCTCTGTATTCATACTCGATACGCAACGCATTTGCTCATGATATAATTCGTCATTTTGAAGGTCGCAAATCTAATCTTCACACTAGTTACAGCATATGCGTTCACTGAATAGTTGACCTTCACACACTAGTTACAGCATATGGGTTCACTGAATAGTTTCTACTCGTTGAACTCACAGAAGTACTCATTTTTAAATACTTAATTTTTAAAAGTTTGTAAAACCATCAGCCCTTGATTTCTTTTTTCAAACATTGACCAATCGTCCCAAGCCACTTCGCGAGTTGGCCGGTCAAAGCCAGAAATCAACAAAAAGATTGGACATTCGCCGGTAAGTTTACAGCACCGTTGGCCAAAATGCGAATTGCCGATTTCGGGCTTTGGCCGTAACATTTACAAAAAATGTCACTGGGACTAAAAACTGCCACTTACAAGCGGCAACGATAGCGAGATCTCCAACTAAACTGTATTCTAAGAGAGTCTGTAAAAGTGCTTAGTAAACGTTGGACGAGGGAAAAAATTAGAGCGCTGAAATAAGTGGCGGCGGAGTAGACAAATCGTAGCCAGTGGTTTACCAGACCAATTGTAGGTAGCTAAAAATAGAACAGCACCGCAGAATGCTACAGACTCATTCTCACTCTTTCTGTCGTTCATCGCAGCATGTACTGCGTACGATGAAAACGGCGTTGCCTTAATATTTTTCTACTTCAACTTATATTGTTTAAACCAGCAGTATCCCTTGCAGCTCCCTTAACTTGGATCAAGTATAAGTAAAGAAAAACCCATGTCGGCAAGAAAAAAGAAGAGGCGGCAGTACAGTGCGGATTATATAAAATACGGATTTATCGAAAATCCCTCAAATCCATCATCTCCAATGTGCCTTATTTGTCAAAAAACATTTTTGAATGAAGCAATGAAACCTTCTAGGCTTCAAGATCATCTTAATAAAATGCATCCGGATAAGAAAGACAAAGATGTGACCTATTTTCTAGAGATAAAAAAGAAGATTGAAAATCCGTCAACTATATCAAAATTATTTTCATCAACTTCTAAACATGACGATGATGAACTTCGAACTTCGTACAATATCTCATTGTTGATTGCTAAAGATGGCAAGCCACATAGAATTGGGGAAGATTTAATTTTTACCAGCAGTTAAAGAAGTAATAAGCACCGTGCTCCATAAACCAGCTACAGATATTATCCGAAAAATTCCTTTGAGCAATAATTCTGAGCAAAGGCAAATTTATGAGATGGCTGAAAACATTGAAGAATCGTTGTGCAATTATCTACAGATTTGTCAATTTTCAATTCAGCTGGATTAGTCCACTTTAACAACCAATGAAGCATTGTTATTTTCATATGTGAGGTTTATCAAAAATGAAAAAATTTTTCAAGAAATGTTTGCTACCAATTTGGAAACAGATACAAAAGGAGAAACCATATTTGATACACTGCAAAAGTTTTTTGACGAAAAGGAAATTCCTTTTAATAATATTTTGTCGATTGCTACGGATAGCCTCACCGGCTATGACAGGGCATCACAAAGGTTTCATAGCATGCTTAAAAAATAAAGTTCCGGACGTGCTTGCTGTGCATTGCGTAATTCATCAACAGCATTTGGTTGCGAAAAATTTGAGCGAACGTCTCCATACATCACTGTAATATGTTATAAGAGCAGTTAATAAAATCAGAAGTAACTCGTTGAATGACAGATTATTTAGTCAGCTTTGCATTGCAAATGATGAAGATTTCAACCGATTGCTGCATCACACAGAGGTGCGCTGGCTTTACAAAGGTACTTGTTTGACTCGATTTTACAATCTGTTTGAATCTGTGATAAAGTTCCCAGGAAACAAAGACACGGAATTGCACGACAACCTCATCGCATCAAAAAACGATATTACTAAGACTAAAAATAGCATTGCTGCTTTCGTGTCTAAACTGCTATTATATAAAAGAAATACAGGCAGACGTGAATTCAATAACTTCCCATGTTTATCAGCAGTATCATTCAAGCACGACGACATGCTTGTTTACTGTCAGCACTTGGAAAACCTCTACAATGACTCCAAGGAACGATTCGAGGACATTTTAAGCATGGACATACCAGACTTGGTTTTGGATCCTTTTTCCAATGTCAACACAGCAGGATCATCTAAGTTAGAAGAAGAACTGATAGAACTGAGGACAAATGAGGAATTAAAAATTAAATTCAAGAATAGCTACCAAGAATTTTGGCTGCAGAAATCGATTTCGCAATTATATCCAAGATTATGGTCGATTGTGCAACGATTTCTGCTAGCATTCCCATCTTGATATTTAGCAGAACGTGTATTTAGTGCTTTGGCAACATTGGTAACAAAAAAGAGAAATCGGCTCCATGTTACTGAACGCGGCGGTTTACGATTGTTTTTAAGTAAAATCGAGCCTGATATTAACAAGCTTCTTAAAATGCATCAAATTCAGCCTTCTCATTAGTTAAGTTAGAAATTCGATGCTGTGAAAATCAGACTGTGAACTGGAAGAGTACTTCTGATTTCGTTTTCTGCCAGGAGTAGAGACACTAAGACGGGACGAGAGAATCGTGTTGGAGTGAGAAGAGTGGTTGGTTTGTTCTGATTACTTGGGGGTAGCGGAAGTCCGCACCCGGTCATTATAAAACTAAATGTCTTGAATAACGTGGATAAATGTCTGAATTAAATGTTTGTGTATTTAATGTGAAATAAATGTTTCGTGTCCCAATCATTTGTTTTGTGTTATTCGACCATCCTGGAGACGACAGGATAATGAGAACATCACAGTGGCGCACCTCTCCAGGATTTGTTCCGGATTTATACAAAAGTTATGTTATAATAATTATAGAAAAGGGTCTACAAAGCAGTGAGTCCGTATATTTTGATTACCTCTCATTTCATTAAGAGCCATCCATTATTTGTTTGAATTATGCATGAATTAGGGAATTAGTTTCGTTTTAGGTTTTGCTTAAGTATAACATGAAATAAATTAACAAATGTTTTCTTAAATATACGAAAAATGAACTAAAAAAATGCATAATGTTTAAATTAATTGAGAAATTATTTAAGGTTTCATTAATTTCAGAGTATATTATTGGTTTTATCTTATGTTTATTCATTAATATTCAGGAAGTGTTTATTTTTCTAACTGGTGATATTTAGTAAAAAAAAAAATAATGTTTTTGGAATTAATTTAACAAATTTATGATGAATAATAATTTTTCTGGTTATTGTGCATTTCTTAATTTATTTGTATTAATTTAAAAACTGCTGTATTATTGAAAAGTAAATTGATTAAAAGCATTTTTAATTTAATGTCATATAACCTGATATAAATATTTTTGATTAGAAGTTTCATAATCATTATGATATGGTGTTTATTATTATAGCAATAAAAGCTCATTAAATAAGAATCTATTTCAAGAAAATTTTAATGTTTTTTAGTTGTTTATTGTTTACATTTTAAAATTAACAATTTCGAAATTGCTAAATGTTAAAAGGTATATTAATTATGTACTGTGGGTGTGTTTAAATATTTATGTGAAGTAACTAAATGCAGGTTTTTAATTTTGATTCAAAACCGAAAGTGTGAAGTCTCTTAAGAGGTGAAATTTTGATTTATTTTATATTTCGAAAGTACTTGCAATGGTAAATAATTTGTATATTTTATTGTTTTGATAATTCTGATTCATATTATTTTAAGGTAAAATATAATATACTAAGATACTTGAATGAATGCATATTACTAGAACTTATTTTAATGGCTTATTTAAATTTAGATCATGATTTATATAAGTAGTATATTCTTTTAGCTTGCTTTAAATAGTTTTCATTTAAGGTGCATTATATAATTAAAATGGTAATGTGTTGAAATGAAAATTTAAACTATAAATTTTTCAATAATAAATTTTTCAATATATTAATTTGAATAAATATTTTTTTAAATTTATTTTTATACTAACAAAGAAAACAAAAGTGGTTTTTTTTTATTGGTTTAACCAATAAAAGGTGATTTGTGTGAAACATTTTTCATTTTAGTAATTGATAATTTAAGGTTAGGTAATTTGCGATAACATTAAATTGTTAAAATGGCCTTTGCATTCTTGGGTAAAGCTCGAAAGGAGGATCTGTTAATATTGGCAAGTGAGTTAGGAGAACAGATTCCTCCAGATGCTAAAATAATAGATTTAAAAAATGTAATTACCCAATCTAAACAATATGAAGAGTCTTTTGTTCGAAAATTAATAAATACTATAATTTCTGATCGGGTAGAGAGAGAGAAAGCCATTGCTGTTGAAAAAGAAAGACAACGTGAATTAGAACGAGAAGAAAGACAGCGTGAGCGAGAAGAGAAACAAAGAGAACGTGAGCATGAAATTAAAATGCGTGAATTGGAATTAAAAGAAAAGGAAGAAGATAGCAATTCGGAAATCATTGCCGATTATGGACGGGATAGACTAGGAAACACTTTTCTAGGTTTTTTAAATATAATGAAAGGTGTAATTTTAGATCCCCCGGAACGAGCAGAAGAATGGCCCTTCTTTTTCCATCATGCAGAAAAAATGTTCAAGCTTTATGAGGTACCCGAGCAGTATGAAGGAAAAATTATTTTACAGTGTTTAAAGGGTCGTGCTAAGGGAATAAATGCTATGCTATCTGAAGAAGATTTAGATCAATAGGATAAAATTAAAAGTTTCATTTTAAGAGAAAATAGAATAACTCCCTTACAACACAAGAAGAATTTTGATTCTTGTGATAAATTACACAATGAAAGTTATGCTCAGTATGCTTCCCGTGTTGAAGCTGCATTAGAACTATATTTAAAATCAAGAGACGTAGAAACATTGGCTAAACTTAAAGAACTTCTTGTAGCTGATAAAATAAAAGAGACTTTGCCTACTTATGTAAGGTCCCAAATATTTTTGAAAGAGACGGAATTTTGGCTTTCAGTACCTGAATTGGTGAGGGAAATTGATAATTTCTTAGTTTCGATACCAAAAAGTTTCGCAAGTAATTCTCACAATTATTCCAAATTTAATCCAGGCTCACATGGAACAAAACAGAACGAAATTATAAGGAAACCTTTTCCAGCGGAAACCAGAAGTAAAAGTTTTAGCGAAAAGAAGGAATATTACAGTTATCAAAAGAATCCAGAACCACGACCACAGAATCGTTTCGGAAGTAATACTGCGAGTTATGCTCCAAGTAAAAAGCTATTAAAGTGTTATAAATGTCAAGAAGAAGGTCATTTAAAGAAATTTTGCCCGCAGATGAATACAGTATCACAAGTTTCTAATAAGAGTGAAGCTGAAGAAGTAAGCAAGAAAGGGCTAAATGAAATTTGCATTAAGATAGGTAATGCAAGTTTCGATTGGGAAATTTCAATCAGTGAAAAGGATGGTGAACTTCTTCGAGTAGATTTAAATATAGGAGATCATGCGTTTGAAGGGATCATTGATAGTGGTGCGGAAATTACAGTACTGCGGAAGTCAGTGGTACCAGAAGAAATGTTGCAGTCAAGTGGGAAAATTTACTTGAGGCCTGCAATTGGATCTCCGGTTGAAGGAAAGCTTGTTTCTGTTCCACTTAGTCTTTGGTCAGCAGATGATGATATCAGGCCGTATATCATGGTGCATGCTGCAGTTGTGGAAGGGTTACATGAGCAAGCTTTGATCACTCCTAGAGTTTTCAGTTTATTAAAGGAACAAAGAAGAAAATATCTCGGAGAAGAAATCAATAATATTCACGGGAAAGATAAAGTTTTGAGAAACAGCTGAATGAGCTAAATCAAGAAACAGCTGAAATAGAAAATTCTGGAGTAGAGGTTTCAACTACTCCAGTGGAAAGTAACGTGCTAAATGAAGAAATAATCACTGTTACAGATGAAGAAAATAACTGTCCAAGTTCGCAAGCAAAGATATTAAGAAATGAACAGTTGTCCTGTACTACATTAAGTCGTTGTTTTGAAGATGCCAGACAACGGAAGAACAATTACTGGTTAGAATCAGATTTATTATACCACACAGGCAATGTGGGAGGACAGAAATATGTACAGCTTGTTGTTCCAGAATGCAGAAGGAAAGAAATTTTAAAATTAGCTCACGAAACATCAACAGGAGGACATTTGGCTGCCAGGAAAACCAAAGAAAGAATTGCAATGTCTTTTTGGTGGGAAGGTATGCCAAGAGATGTAAAACGTTTGTGTGAATCTTTTCACGATTGTCAGCTGAGGAGGAAAAGCTAAGTGAAAGACAGAGAACCTAAAGAAGCTGTCGGTAGACCAGAATTACCCTTCCAAGTAGTGAATGCTGATATTTTAGGGCCTATTGAACCTAAGTCTTCTAGGGGACATCAGTATGTGTTGTGTGTTATGGATCAGCACAGTCGATGGCCAGAAGCAATTCCTCTCAAATCTTTGACTCCAAAAGCGACTTGTGATGCTTTTATGGAAATTTTTATGAGGACGGGTATTCCTCGAATCATTGCTATGGATAATGGAACCAATTTTGCTGCCAAGTTAACTCAAGAATTTCTTAAAAGATTAGGAACTGTACCTAAGTTCTCTTCTCCAGGTTACCCACAGAGTAACGGATTGATAGAGAGATGGATTGGCACAATGAAGTCAATGTTACATCATGCTATAAGATCGCAAGGTAGAGGATGGGACAAGCAGTTGCCTTTTATCTTGTGGGCATATCGTGAAGTGCCAAATGCTACAACTGGGGTCTCACCATATTTATTAGAGCATGGACCCGATCCTGATAAAACTGCAGCAATCAAAAACTTAGTCACCAAGAACCAAGAAAGCCTTAAGATGGATATTAGGGCTGTTCAACTATTATAAGGAAATATATCCAGCCGATTAATACAGTGGGCATAATTTATGAAGCAGATGAAGATTTTGGTGAAGTTCAACCTGTACATTTGAGAGGCTGCTGTGAAGACCCTTTAGATAAGTTGGAAGGTCCAAATTATAAAGTTATTATTGATGATTGCATTAAGATGTTAAATGAATATAAAAAGGAAGACAAGAAATTTGATATTGTGATCAATGATTTAACTGATATTCCTATAGCCATAGTACCACAAGGTGAGTTATGGGATTTGGTGAAGAAGATAATTTTGATGTCTTTTGATGTTCTGAAAGACGATGGAAGCTACCTAAATCATGCACTTGGTGAAGGCTGTGTTGAACCATTAAAAACGTATGAAAATGTGCTATCTACTTTACCTATGAAAGTAAAATTTGAAAGTCATTGTGCTTATGTACCATCATTTATGGAAAAAGATCAAATGGTCATTGATGCATGTAGATTACAAAAATGGTCATTGGCTCTCTCTCGCTATCAGGTCACAATCGCTCATAAATCCGGTAATAATAATGTTATCGCAGATGCCTTATCAAGTGTTTATGAGGGTGATTAAATATATAAATATATTTCATTAAGAATATGGTAAGATAGAGAAAATATTTCAAGATGTAATATTAATATTTAAACTTACATAATTTTATGTTATTTCTATTTTGTTTATTAGTATCTATTAATTATTATTTACATGGGTATGTGTATGTGAATGATGTTTGGTATATGTGATTTTTTTTTATTTTAATTACTTAACTTGAAATACTGTTGTGCAACAAATATATTGTATATTTCTTATTAAATTGTTTTTTTTTTTTCTTAATGATTATAGCAGTAGTTGAATATAGGTTAATTGTAAGCTCAAGCATGTGAGCAAATGGGTAAGCATTTACATTTAGAATTTTGATTTATTTGGCTCTTAATGGAATGGTGAGGAAAGGTAAGAGAAACATTCTAAAGAAAATGTTATTGTGAACAATTATTTTTTTCCCCCTCGGTTCTTCGTAGTTTCCATATGCGGGACAAGGTCCAGCAATGGAAACTGGAGGGAAGGTGTGAAAGTCAGACTGTGAACTGGAAGAGTACTTCTGATTTCGTTTCCTGCCAGGAGTAGAGACACTAAGACGGGACGAGAGATTCGTGTTGGAGTGAGAAGAGCGGTTGGTTTGTTCTGATTACTTGGGGGTAGCGGAAGTCCGCACCCGGTCATTATAAAACTAAATGTCTTGAATAACGTGGAAAAATGTCTGAATTAAATGTTTGTGTATTTAATGTGAAATAAATGTTTCGTGTCCAAATCATTTGTTTTGTGTTATTCGACCATCCTGGAGACGACAGGATAATGAGAACATCACAGATGCCTTTAAATTTTAAATAAAAATACTTTTTAATAATAATTAAGTATGCCTTTTGAGTGTTCTCTGAAACTGTCAATTTATTTATTTAGAAAGCAATAGTTTATGGATTATTTCGTATCACTAAAACCCCTGCCTGTCCTTATAACAGGTAAGCTAAAACTTTTATTCTTTTTTAAATAAAGAAACTCAGTGGCGTTTCAGTTCCAACAACGTTCTATCTATTAGTAATTTTTTTTATTTAATTCTTGTCTTCACCATGCATTATTTACCCTCTTATTTCTCTAGGGGGCTGTATTGAAATATTCACTAGAAAAGGGGGCACCAGTTCGAAAAAGGTTAGGAACCTATGGTATAAC
The DNA here is from genome assembly GCA_026290005.1 of Latrodectus geometricus. NCBI lineage: Eukaryota > Metazoa > Arthropoda > Arachnida > Araneae > Theridiidae > Latrodectus > Latrodectus geometricus. The sequence continues at coordinate 158,851 of JAPDSC010136807.1, forward strand.
TGTTAGACCATGACATCCCAAAATCTTGAGAGTATAAATTAAGAATGGATATAATAAAAGGTAGGAAAAATTATAGTAAACAAACATATGTAACCAATGTTAACATAGTACCATTTAATTATGATCTTCCCATATATAGAGTATGCATAACGTTCCTTAGCACAGTTCCCGAAGTGTGTTGATTCCATATTGACACTTAGAAACTATTACTTAGTTCAAATTGGATGGTAGCATTCCTAAGCTACTTGAAATAATTTTTCAACTTTTTCCCTTAAACATTCAATACAATTCAGCTTACGTGACGGTATTGACAAAAAAAATCTATTTAATCTCTGAGAGATTCAAATTAATTTGATATGGATATCATGCTGCCAAGTAAATAGTCCTGCTGAAAATTATTGTTGCGATATGAAAGCATTACACTCATATGCGACAACTCATAACCGCTGACCATGTTCAATAAAAGAAGGTTGTCCTGTGTTGCATCCCCAGTTATTAAAGCAACAACATAATCCAAAAACACTTGATTTGACATTATTCTCATGTGCACAATATCTTAACATACAAAAGGAAGCATTCTGCATCAACATATAAAAAATAAAAAAATGACAATTTATTAAAAACAAACTTTTTTCAAACCATAATTGCATTACCTTTAAACTATAGAGTTGTACATTTGCAAAAAGGGTCCACTCAATCCATCTGTAATTTTATTTTTCATTGCTATGTAAAAAATTATGTTTATCAAACCACAAGTGATTTTTTATAGTCCTCTTCAGTTTTGGCAATTTTACTCTAAGCCCCCAAAGTTTAAGTTTCTTTTAATATTTTTTGTGACAACAAAGGCATTCTTAGTCATCTTAAGCCAGCCATTTACAAAATCTGTCATATTGTGAGTGGAAATTTTGTTGTTGTTGCTACTTATTTCACTTGGCCTAGAGTCTAGCTAGACCAAGTCCAAAAGACCTTTCACCGACAGACTAGTAATATACCAAGATGAAATCTTTCTCTAGCCCCATGCAGGATAGCATATGCTCAGGTGTAGCCTGGTGTAGATTGCATTTCAGGTAAACAGACTAGGTATTTTTGACCCTGATCAAACACCAATCCACGTGTATGACCACTGACTAGTCTTGTAAAAATTCTTTGTAATTTCCTATCACCCTTTAACTCTAGGGCAGCCACAGGAATATTTTACTGATACCAAGCATAATTAGGTGGAATCCGCTGAGTCCTGTTATTTTTTAGCTTTACTTTTGAGTAAATTTTATTATATGTAAGTAGGTTGCCATCATCTATAGGATCATAAGAGCCCTCTTTGGCCAATTCATCAGCAATATCATTAAAGTAAAGGTCTACATGGGAGGGGATCCAATGCAGATGATTGTGACAGTGGGAAGAGTATATCTTCAAGCCATTAAGGGTATTCAGGCCAATTCCGTAATCAATGCTTTGCCAATCTGTTAAAAATTTAATTGAGCTTCTACTATCCGTAAAAATCCAGGTATCCCTGATGCTCTTAATAGAAATCATATGTTCTAATGCCGTGTTTATGGCAATAAATTCTGTACAAAAAAACCGAACAACAATCAGAAGTGAACCGTGGGAATTTTAATTCGATAGATCGTAATGTGTGGACAGCCTAGTAACCAGAGTCATAAACAGGGATCCTCTTTCAATCCAATAGGATTGGAACCCTTTTGCGGGATCAACATGAAGACTACAAGGAAGGCCATTCAAAAATGGGAAAAACAGGAGATGAACAAAGTTTGGCATGACTCTCCTGGACAGAAACATGCAAAAAGCATGATTTTCAACTCATCTGAGAAAATTGCATCTGAAATTCTTAGACTCCCAAGATTGAAGATTCAAGCAATTGCAGGCTTCATTACTGGACACTATCATTTCAGGAAACACCTTCATACAATGGGGCTTTTTAAACAAGAACCAATTTGTAGGAAATGCCACGCAGGGGTAGAATCAGCTCATCATATCCTATATGAGTGTGATGCTCTTGCCCTTACAAGATTCACTACTCTAGGTAATCCATATCCTAAAGAGTTACACCTAAACTCCATTGAGGGCCTATCAGACTTTATAAACAAAGTAGGTGACCCAAGACAATGGAACTAGGAAAAAAATTGGGCTTGGAGCATGGTACAAAATGCAAAAATGCAGAGGTGCCACACATCTGACAAGCTCAAGAGAAGAAGAAGAATAAGAAGAACCAGAGTCATTTGACCATTCATCGTATCTGCTTTCTAGAAGCAAATTTAAAAAATAGTTGGCTTTATTCTCGTGTCACATATATATATATATATATATATATATATATATATATATATATAAATAAATAAATTCACGCAAAATTAAATATATATATTTATATACATACATCATTTTCAAGCTTTTTGTTGTTCCTCAAATTATACTTAACTCGAAAATTCTGAGTAAATTTATATATGAAAAATATTAATTTGTTTGTTCACCCTAATTTCTGTTTACCTACCTAAGACTCCACGAAATTTGAAATTCTATACATTCTCTAGATAATACTAAATTTAGAATTAAATTGATGTTAAAAATGTCTTTTTATTTGCTTACGTTTATATAGCAGTAAACATATATTTTTTCATTGTTCCTCCTTATAAATAGAAAAGACGATTTACTTTTATTCCTGACTTGTTTTCGAAAAGAAAATGATTTTTTTTACAGAAATGGGAGCTTTTGTTGACCTTATATAACTTTGACATTATGTCATTAAAAGTAAGGCATTTGTTTTGCTAGTAAAATAGCAGAAAGTCAATAAAGCTTTGTAAAATTGATAGATTTCGTTTAAAAAGTGTTTTGCTTATAACTAAGTGTTTTCACTTGCTTCAGGGTATTGAACATATAATCACAATTTTTGAAACTGTATTAAAGATGACTTCATATTACTTAAGGAGAGTTTCAAGTGAAATTTATTTGTTCTTGTTGATTTCAATATATTCTTCAATTTTTATTGTTTTTCTTTCCCTTTCTTTTATAATATTAAAATTGTATCAAAAGAAATGCTTATAAGCGTTTCCATTAATGCACATACTTTCTTCTATTGATTAAATTTCTCCTAAAAAATATTCAACACTTTTTGATAATGTTAAAAAACTAAAAAAAGAATTTAACAAAATAAAATATCTAAAATTGAATCTGTATTTATGTTACACGTGTTATAAGCATTCTTGTTTAAATGTTTTGCTCGTACTTAAGCAAAAGCTTAGTATTTTTTAATAAGTTCAAAATGCAAAATTAGATTTCCTTAAACTCAGCCTTACATTAACTCTTAAATACAAAAATACCTCTTAATTAAAAAAGATAGTGTTCCAATGACATAAAGGAATTATCCTGGTGTGTGAAACTTAAACAACAATGTAAATTTTAAATAGATAAACATATAAGAACGTAGTTGAAAAAACTGAACAGAAGTTAATTGTATAAAGGGGGCTCTTTCCCCTAGAACTTTTAGACCATCTGATGCAGAATATGGAGAGACGAAGTGATACAAGATTGTTGTAAGAGGAGGGCACATATCCCATAAAAAAAAAACATCTTGGATAGACACTCATATGTACTGATGTACAAGACACTCATATGTACTGTGAGTTCAATAAAAAAAAATTTTTATTTGATTCCATACTGTATTATTTGCCTCTCTTTTCCGCAATTATACTTTCGTCATTGCTTTAGTACAAAATGCTCCCTCACATTTTGAACTCTATGTCTCACAAATAATTTCACGTTGAGTTATAGCAAAAAAAAAAACATGTTTCTTGAGTTTTACATTTGTGTAATCGACTGAATTTAACTATGTAATTTTCGGTAATTAATAAAATTAACTCAGTAGATAATATATATTTTTATGCAAATTAAAAGTATTCTTTGTATTTCATTTAACATGTTAAACCTTTCCTTTGACATCCAAGACGATAGCTATTTGAAAGTGATCCAAGACGAAGAGAAATTTCATAATTTTTTAAATGTGACCATTAACATAATTTATGAAATGATAAAAGGGATAAAAAAAATTGACTATCTTTTGAAGAAGAATGTTGATCACGTAACGATGTCATCCAACATCAACCAATTTTTTTCGATATTAAGGAATAATATACTTATTCCCTAACCAACATATATTGTAATATAAATATAAGTTAAAGAAAACACTTGTTAATATAAGAAACCTTTTTTTAGTGGATTTCTTAAGCATTAAAATATAGTTATTCATAGTTATCAATAAACAATATACTGGTAGTACGTGATAGCTTTATTGAAGTTCAGTAAGTCTTATATTTATTTCAAAAACGTAAAATATCAGGCCTCTCAGGTTTTCAAAGATGACAAATTTTAGAGGCTTTTCTAGCTGGAGAAAGTGTGACCGAATCTCCCCGACTTTTAGGCATGTCTAGAGACATAATATATAAAATCATGATACCATACATGCCGTATGTCAAGATAGGTAAAACAAAGGAAAATAATAGATATAAAGAGAGGCTAAGGAAAAATGAATATTGAAATGTATTGTAAAATCTAAAAAACGAATAACTACAGTAAAACTACCACAGAGCTCAATCAGTATCTGGATTGCAGAAGAATATAATTAATTATAAACTCTATGATGATTCGAATCAGAGTGTAAAAATTCTCTATATTTAGCTATTTATCACTTGGCTAATGGGAAAATACTTATTTTTTCTTTAAGAAATAAGCGGATCTGTATAAGCCGATTGCAGTATTTCATTTTTGTACTCAAAAAGTTCTGGCTTAAATGTGTACTTAACACTGTCTTATAATAAAGTTAAAAT
>JAPDSC010136808.1:4374-16468 GCA_026290005.1 Latrodectus geometricus
TTTGGCCTATTTTTCTGAAATACAGTTTCACTCATTGTTATTGTACATGTTTTCAGAAAGATAAATCATATTCTATCAAATTTTTCACGTTTATTTAGTACAATATGCACCCCTCAAAGTTCCTTATGGATTAGAATTTCAATAAAATTTTTAAATTTCCAAAAAATACGTGTCTCTGTTTCCGTAAGTGATATGTGAGAATGTTCGCAAAAAAAATTCAATATTAATAGATAGCCATATCTGACAAAATGTGCAATATATAAGTAGTTTATGTCCGGTCTTCAGGACACTCAAAAAATGCTATATTTTTTGCAAAATAAGACCTATTTTGCAAGTTTTATAGCTGTTTTTTGATGAAAAATTGTAAAAATAGAACATTTTCAATTTTTAACAATTAAACAAAAAAGTGTTTTTTCAATAAAAAGTGATGATTTTTCACTATAAAATGCAGTATTGTTAGCCTTTTTACGCTGTTTTATGATAAAAGTTAGATAAAATTGAGTTTTTTATAGTTAAAATTTAAAGGAAAAAGTATGTTTTTTAATAAGAAATGCAATGTTTTTGTAAGATTTTTTAAAAAATAAAACCCTGTGTATGTGTTTTTTTAAAGGAAATCTATTTTTTCTATATGTAAGAAAGGTTTTAATTTATTTGATTGTCCATCACTAACAATTGATAATTTAATTTGGTCGTTTCTTTTACCATATGAAAAACATGTAACAGATTCGGAATCAGTTGTTAAAGGTCTAGTAAATATATAATCTTCTCCAATTTGTAACTGTATTAAAGGACTATGTATAAGATATTCAAATTTTAAAAAAATTGTAATTTTCATATGCATATTAGTTGTTAGTTTTAAATCTGGTTCTAATAGTTTAGAGCTCATTAAATTAAATTCTACAGATCTGAAACCTCCTGTATGATATGTTGCATATCTCTCTTTAATAGTAGCATAGAAATTTTGAGAATCGACGTATTCTTTTGTTGCAACGTCTTTATTTATCACAGGATTTGCAACATTTGTAAGTCTTACACTTCGAAAATTATACATACCATTTTTAATTAAAGAAGGTACATATAATCCATCGTTATCTCGTACTAATATATTATCATTCTTTTTAGTATTAATGAGTGTTTTTCTGTCTACATAATATTTATTACAAACATCGTATTTATCAGTAGGAGTTGGAATATTAATTATTTTTTTGTTTTTAGCATCAAATACATTTTTATTTAAAACTAAAGCATTGTTTTCAAAGTAGCGTTTATTAACAGCGTTTTTTTCGTTTACAGGATCTTTTATATTGCCAATTATTTTATCTTTAGCATCAAAACTACCTTGAGCTGAATGTATTAGACTTTTTTGTTCTAATTCTTGTACAATTTTATTCACATAATTCTTATTAGCTGAATCATGTAAATCTTTTGGATCTGACACATTTGAAATTCTTTTATGTTTTGCATTATAGTTATCAGAATCATAATTAATAAGAGAAGCATCTGATAAATTTATAACGTCTTGTTTAAAATGTTCATGAATTCTATCCACATATGATTTTGTAGCAGAATCAGTTAATTCTAAAGGTTCATTTACATTTCTTAAATTCTTTTTTTCTATATCGTAATTTCCATCGTTTGTTAATTTAAATCCTACACCTGGAGGACCTGGAGGTCCTTCTTTTATTTCATCATCAAACAAAGGATAATAAGCTGTCATTTATTAATGTAATAAACTCATTATGCTTTCAATGTTTTAATCATCGTTATTTCTTCAGATTGCATGTTCATAGAGCATTTGTTTCTTTCTTTCAAAATGAAGTAGAAAAAGTAATTTTTGGTAGTATTATTTTTTAATCTCCAATTGAATTCAATCATTAAATTATTCATGTTTGTATAATTTTCATGATTTTCTAGATTAAAACAAATTATAGGATATTTACTAAAATTTCAATAATCAATCATGCAACCTGTTTCAGCATTTATGTTGTTCATTCCTGCTTCTAAAAGAGCTGTATATATTCGATTATAGTGTTTTTTTATTAAAATCCATGAAATAACTTACTGTTGGAATTTTTATGTTATTAATCATTAACCAGCATTCTGTCATATCCAAGTGATCAAACATCATGTTGTTTTGGTTCATATTTTCATTTCTTTCATCGTATTGAGGAATGACGTATAAACTTAAAACTTCATCAGATGTAGCAGGAATATTATAAGATCCACTAGCATTTTTAGTAAATAAATTTGATTTGATAATATTATAATGATCCCAATTTATTTCTATTGGAGTATCAGATAATTTTAATTGATTGAATTTTACAGCAGCTGAATTTTTAAATCTAACATATGGTAACCAGAGAGATAAGTCTTCAACAACTGCTTTGAAATCAGGATTTTGAATATCGGTATATAACATATTTTTACTATCGCTTCTTTGAATTTCTATTTTAATTTGAAATCCTGTAAGTACTTTTTTATATTCTCTGAAAAAGTCAAATATGTATTTCAATGGTATCCATATTCTTACAGTTTGACTACCTTTAGTGAATTTCCATCTTTTTGTAAATCCATCATTATATTTTTCATTCATTTTAAAGTTATTATAAAAATCAGTAATTTTAGTTGCATCCACCAAAGTTCCATTATATTTGAAATTATTTCTGTCAGCATATTCAGAAGTATCCATATAGAAAAACATATTAGTAGCTTCAGATGTTGAATAATCAGGTGTGAAATTTATCAATCCTAATACTTGATTCATGATTGCTTTATAATTAATAGTAGATTCAATTTCAGTATTTCCTATTGTTAATCTGCTCGAATTAATTAAACCACCACCATTTACAAAAGTAACATTTTCATTATTTATATTACTTCCATCACCTTTTACAATTTTAATTTCTTGTTGCAGATAACCTTCAGAATATAATATATTAGCATTTGTATCATTTATAAAGAAATTATATGTGGCATTTTCATATGGATTGTTTTTATCTCTATTCTCCTGTTTAATTTCTCTATATTCAAAGCTTTCAATTTCGTTATTATAATAATAACTGGTATCACTCAAATCATAAATTTTGTTCATTTATTTAGGATAAGATTTTCATTCCTGCACCTCTTTTTTGATAAAATCTCATTTAATTTTTGTATTATGAAATCTTTAGATTTTTCTTGTATAATAGGTTTAGCTTCTTTTCCTATAGCACCTATTAAATCAGAAAAGAAACCTCTTCCTTCTATTTTTTTACTCTTTCTGTACAATCTGTGTTTGTTCATTTATTTAGTTATAAATCTGTATTGTACCTCTTGCCTATTTAAACCAATTAGTTCACCTCGATGATTTGTAATTTTCATTCTAATTCTATGTATGGAATCAGATTTAACAGGAAAAAATATAGGTTTATCAAATTCTTTAGAATATAAACTTCCAGGAGGATTTGTAGTTGTAAATGAGTAAATCACATCAGATTGAAAGTGATTTATATAAGCACCATCTACTATATCACAATGAATATAAATATTATCATTTCCATTAGCTATATCTGCTATATATTTACCTTCTTGTTCTGCATCTTCATATATTTTTGCTTCAAATCCTAAAATTTTGTACAATTCACTTTTGGATAAATCAATTTTATAATGTTCTTTTAATTTAATTGCAAATCTTTCTCTTTCTTCATTAATTCCAAATAATATTGGAGGATCATTTACGAAGTATTTAACCATATAACGATTCAAACCTTTTATACTGTAATGACCATTTGGAATAGTAAAATCTATCCATTTCTTACCATCAAAATATGAAAATTTATTATTCTTCTCAGTAATATTATTCCATGAAATATACATAGAAAATGACTGAAGAGCTATTTCCTTAAAATTAAAAGGGTTAGAATATTCAATAGTAAAATCTTCTGATTTACTAGCATTTTTAGAATCTAAAATGAGGTACTTCATTTATTTATAAGTAACTATTTTTTCATTGGAAATACTAGGTTCTTGAGTAAATGAATATAAAATATCAATAGGTGATTTACCTTTATTTCTTTCAGTTATATATTTCATACAATATAAACCACATTTTACAGATGTAGGTTGTTGTAAAAAACTAGAATTATAACGAATTTCTTTTCCCGAAGTTTTCAAATAATTTGCTATATTTGTAGGAAGAAAATCATTTTTTATTTTTATTTTTTCAAATTCATATTCTCCAAAGGGATCGAAATATTCTACAAAATCATATATTGGATCATTATAATAACAAACCCAGTGAGTTCCACTACCTGTAGATACATCTAAATTAATAATTCCGTTTTCAAATTTTCTTATATTTTTAGGTAGCATATCTATAGTAAATGTACCTCTATATCCTTTTTCGTTTTTCATATTTTCATCTATTATTTTGTTGGATATTCCGAGGGAAGATAAACCCCCTTTCCACAACGTTTTTTTTAATCCCAGATCCTGAAATTTTATCTAATAATTTTTTAGTACTCCATCCAGTTGCACCACTAACAGCTCCAAGTCCTAAAGATGTTAGAATAGGAATCAAGAATGGTAAAAAACCTCCAGTCTTTTGTAATTGAGTTTTACTAATTGTAATTCTTTTACCTTTTGCAATTTGATTGATTTGTGTATTGGTAAGATGTAAATCATAATTAGGAGTTTTACTTTTATCTATTTGCAATGAAACTTCTTCTCCTTTTTTATATCCAGATTTTAATTTTGAAATTTGACTATCACTCAAATAAACTTTCTTTGTTACATACATTTATTTAAAGTAAAAATTTTTTATAATATTCTTTTATAAAATCACTTGTTAATGTTCCTTCTTTTAAAAGTTTATCTAATGTAATAACTATTTGATTATAAATTTTTTTAGACTTTAAACCCTTGCATATTTTACTTGTTAGTTCATCTAATTTATTTATACCACTGCCTATATATTCATTTCCTGCTTTAAGAGTATTCAATGCTTTTATGTACATTTTTAAACCATTCATATTATAATCGGTTATATTTATATTATCTTGTATATTTCGTTTTTTCTTCTCGCTAGTCTCATAATTTCTGTTTTTAGTTAAATTTCCTTTAAGTCTTTTATAATCATCTCGTTTAGATTTAGCAATTTTAATTATTTCCTCTAACTCTTCATCTGTTTTATTTAAAAGCTCAGAAGGTAATTCTAATCCTTCTTTTTTAAGTAAGTTAAAATCTAAATCCTTATTAAAATTCAACCTTATTATTCCTTCAGCTTTTTCCATTAATTTTCCTGCATCTGAAGAATAATCTAATTCCAATTGTTTAGATGATTCATGTTGAGGTATAAAAGACATATTATCTGCTAAATCTTTTATAGCATATTGAATACTTTCAAGATTTTGTTTTCTTGAAGTTTCCTGGTCTTGTAATTTTTCAATTACAGGTTTATGAAATTCTTTTAAAGATTTTTGAATACCTAAATCAGATTCAAGTTTAACTTCATTATTTTTTCTTTTTTCAGATTGTAATTTTATTAGTTCTAACTCGTTTCTAATCTGTTGTTTTAATTTCTTATTTCTTTCACGTTCAATAATATTCATTTATTTATCAGTAAATTATTTTTTACTCCTAGTAGATTATTTTTTACTCCTAGTAGATTATTTTTTACTCCTAGTAGATATTTTAAAAATAAATAAATGATAAAAATAAAAGATTATACGGAACCTGAAGAATTTACAGATGAAAATCAAAATCCTTCATTACCAAAACATCCTTTTAGACTTTTAATTGTAGGCAGTTCAGGATCAGGAAAAACTAATTTGCTTGTTAATTTAATATATGACTATTTGAAATTTGATGGTTTGTTTGTATGTGCCAAAGATATTTATGAACCGAAATATATAACACTGCAAGAAAATTTTACAATGTTTAATGATATTGAAAGAGAAGATATCGTAAATTGTTAGAACCTAAAGAGAAAAGAATTATTGTTGGAATTGTTTAATGTATATTTGAATTGTTTGAATTGTTATATGAATTGTTTAATGTATAAGTATTATTTTCATCCGATTCCAAAGAATTCATAAAAGTAGAGGATTTAGATCCATGTATGAAAAATCTAGTAATTTTTGATGATTGTATAACTGAAAAAGATCAAAGCGATATAGCTGAATTGTTTATCAGAGGAAGAAAGAAAAATGCATCCATTATTTATCTCAGTTAATCATATTATTCTACTCCTATTAATATAAGAAAGAATTGTATTTATTTTATTTTCTTTAGTTTACAACCTAGAGAAATCCAACAGATTATTAGAGAAATTGATGGAAATCTTACTAATGAAGAATTTAAAAAATTATACAAGAAAGCAATTCAAAAGCGTTTTGATTTCTTTATGTTGGATTTAGTAAATCTAAATATGAGATATCGAAGAAATTTTGAGCCTTTATAAATGGAAGAATATTTGGAAAAGAGAGTTTATATATATCGAAAGTCTTATCAATTGATGAATAAATTGAGTGTTTCCTTATCAGTCGGTAAATTTTTATTTAGTGCATCTGGTTTATCTGGATTCGTTTTTCTTCCCTTATCAGCATTGAGTATTACAGCTGGCGTCATTGAAATAATTGATAAGTCTTTAAATATTTCTGCTAAAAAGAGTGAATATAAGCAAGCTTATAAGTTTTATAAACAGCTGTTAAATTTATTGAAATCAAACAATTTGACTGAACCAGAAGTATATATGAGAGAAGATGAATGTATTCAAAATTTACAATATTTTCCTATAGAAAAATATATAAAGAAGACTCAATTAAATGGTTATAAATATGTTAATAAATAATTTTATATCTAAATAAATGTGTAATAAAAAGAATTGCAAATGTAAGAAAGGAGGTGATGTTGTTGGTTTTCTACAAGATAAATTAAATCCTCCTGAAATGCATATACCAGGATACCAATATTGTGGACCTTTTACAAAATTAGATAAACGATTAAAAAGAGGAGATCCTGGAATAAATAGAGTAGATAAACTTTGCAAACAACATGATATAGAATATAGTAAAACAAAGGATACAAAACAAAGACATATAGCAGATCAAAAATTTTTAGATGGTTTGGATGATATTGAAAATCCAACTAATGGGTTTTATCCATTAAAAGAAAGGCAAGCAAGAGCTGTAATTAAACCAATCATTAAAGCAAAAAAGACATTTGGAATGGGTTCACTCATTTACTGTTTAAAATGTAAAACTCATACAGATAGTAAAGACGTTATAACTACTACATCTAAAAATGGAAAACCTATGATGAAAGGAATTTGTGTCAATTGTAATTCAAAGAAAAGTGTTTTTTAAAAAAAACAAATAACACCATCTTAAAAGATGTATATTATGATCCTTTAAAAGGTTATTGTGGTATCAATGAATTAAAAAGAAAAACAAAATATACTCAAAAAGATATTACTGATTTTCTTCATACTCAAGATATGTATACGAGATATAAACCAATTATTCGTAAATTTAAAAGACGTAGAATTTATGTTTCAAACATTGATGATCAATGGCAAGCAGATTTATTATTTATAAAACCTATTAGTAAATATAATGATGGTATCAATTACATATTAACTGTTATAGATATATTTAGTAAATATGCATGGGCTGTTCCAATTAAAAGAAAAACAGGTGAGGAAGTAACAAATGCTTTTAAAAAGATATTCAAAGAGAGAAGACCATCAAATATACAAACTGATTATGGTTTGGAATTTTTATCTTCTTTAACACAAAAAGTCTTTTCAGAAAATAATATTCAATGGTTTGGTACTAATAATACAGAAATTAAATGCTCAGTAGTTGAACGATTCAATAGAACTTTAAATGTAAAAATAAGAAAATATTTAGCAGCTAATAATACAAAGAGATATATAGATATATTAGATAAATTAGTTTACAATTATAATAACTCTTATTATAGATCTATGAAAATGACACCAACAGAAGCAAGTTAAAAAGAAAATGAAAATATTGTATACAATAATTTGTATGTTAAAAAAATTATCAGAAAACCAAAATTTAAAGAAGGTGATAAAGTAAGAATTTCAAAATATAAAGAAACTTTTACAAGAGGTTATCATCCTACATTTACAGATGAAATTTTTATAATATCTGAAGTGTTAAAAACAGATCCAATTACTTATAGAATAAGAGATTTAAACAACGAAGAAATTATAGGTACTTATTATGAAAATGAATTAGTTAAATATGATAAAAAAGATAATATATATAAAGTTGAAAAAATAATAAAAAAGAAAGGAAACAAATTATTTGTAAAGTGGTTAAATTATCCAGAAGAATATAATAGTTGGATAAATAAAAAAGATTTAATTCAAGGTGGGTAAATCACCCACCCCTTTAAAAATGATAATTTTGGGTAGGGAGAATTCTCACCCCCCAAGAATTGTAATTAAAAGATAAAATATTATTCTAATTTCATAACTTATTTCATTTCTGACAGTGGCCCGAATTCCAGCCACTGTCAAATCACTTAAAATTGCAAATCTTTTAATGTTTAATTTTTATTTTACTTAGTTTTTCAATATCCATTATAAATTGTTCAAGTGTATAATTATATAATAGCTTTACACCATTGAAATGTACTTCTATATTATCTATATGCTCTCTAACCCTATTAAATAAATTAATAGAATTTGGGTTATATTTAATTTCATAAATTACTTTTAATTTTGGATATTTTTCTTTTAATTTTGCTATATGTTGATTTTTAGATTTTCTTTGAGTTCTCATTGCATAATATGGATATTTACATTTTGAGTCATTTATTTCAATTAATAGAAATACATGTCGCTTTGCTTCATTAATTGTTTTAAGAGATATATCTTCTTCTAATTCCTTATATTCTGAATTTTCAAGTTCTAATTCAACATTTTTATTTTTAATTTTTTCTGTTTCAATAAGTACTGTATCTAATCTATTTTGAAGTTTATTAATATCATTTTTGTATTCTTCATTGAATTCATTAATATAATAATTTTTAACTATTACATTCACTTTCATGTAAAACTCAGGAGATATCCAAGAGGCTATATTAGTAATCAAATCTTCATGAACCTCTAATTTTATTATCTAATTCATTTCTTTTACCACATAAATTATTTTATTTCTCACAGTGGCTGGAATTCCAGCCATTGTCAAATCACTTAAAAATGATTGAGATTCTTTATTCTGTAACCAATTTTTAAATCTCCAGATTATTACAGATAGTTAAATAATACAAAACCATCATTTCTGGAAACTTGATGGCCCTTCATTTTTGACACCACGTAGCGGATAACCTAACATCCGTTGTAAGGCATCGAATTACCTTACGGAAGGGCTTTTCATAGATAGTGGAAACAAGGAAGTACCCATTCATCACATGTGGTAGAATATCCCAACAGCATCGAACTCGGAATCTCCGATATCCTACCACTAGAGCATCATTCCTTTACGAAAATTCATTGGGGGACAACGCATTCTTCATTACAACAATGCCAATAAAATAACTTTTGATGATGGAAATCATTCAGTATACAGACCTGATTTGGCACCCAATAACTTTTTTTAGGATTTCACACACTAGAACTGAATAACTTGGTCATCCCTTCAAAACTAAGGAGGTATCTCAATCGAAACAGACTTGCTCAGACGCATTTAAAAGTGTATTGATGTACAATTTTTTGAGAAACGATCATAAATATTTCTTTTTTCTTTATTAGGACAGAAATGTAAATAGCAACTATCTTATGTATATAAATATTATTGATTTAATCAATGAAAATTTTCAGATCGTGGTTGCGGTGGCAGCATCTTATCTGATATGGGTGCATTGACGAGTCCCATGTATCCAGATTCCTTCAACAAGTCTTCTGAATGCACCTGGCAACTCAGTGTCCCTGGCTACCACACCATGAAAGTGGAGATAAGTAATTTTGCTTTGACATCTACCACTGGATGCACTTCTAACTACTTAGAGATATACGATGGGCACACAGGAGCCCTCGCTGACAGAATCGCCAGGTACTGCGGAAATGTAAGTATTCACTTGACACCACTGAGTATTACGAATTGTCTTCTAGGAGGCCTCCTTATAGAAACTCTCCTTGAATCTGGAGAAACCACTAGTGTTGTAGCACGAGATAACAACATCACTAGAGAAACAGTTACAAGTACAGTATGAAGAAATGGAATCACATGACCTAACACAGCGCCATCTATAGGAAATGAATGTTAGTTAGCTTAAGTGGAAGGAAGCAACATCCTCCAACCGCAAAAGGATAAAATTTCAAGTTAAAAATTGAACATTAAAAATTCAAATGAAATTAGCTTGTTACAAATACATAAAGCATCTAAACATGTGCTAAGAAAAAAAGCATTAATCAAGACCAATACAAAATTGATATTACAATTTAACAGGTTTGCAAGTTCTCAAAGTTTTACTTAAAATACCCGATGTTTCCAAACGAAACAATCTTTGAAATGGTCGAACCACCTCACCATTATCAGTTTTGACCCTTGCAACTCGGGAAACACCATCACATCCTTTATAGATTTCAATGATTTTAGCTAAAGGCCAATCAACACGTTTCTTACCATCAGAGCTGATTAATACCATATCTCCCACCTCAAGTGGAGTTTGATGGACGTGTCTGGAATGTTTAAGGAGAGAAATATATTCCTTTTGAAAACGCGTCTTAAGCTTTTGTTTAACGGACTGGAGGTGTTTCGCACGTTTGCGTAGGTTCAGCACATTCTGTTCAAGATCCTCGACTCTGAATTCAGTCTGATCCTGTAAAAAGAGAGAAGGTGTTAGTGGCACAAGATCTGATGGCTCTTCGGAGAGGTAAGTAAGAGGTCTGCTGTTGAGGATTGCTTCACACTCACACACAACAGTATACAGTTCTTCGTAGCCAAGACTCGCTTTTCCCAAATTCCGTCTCAACAATTCCTTCAACATTCTTACCACTCTTTCCCACCAACCTCCCCACCAAGCGGATTAAAATGCCAGGAGATCTTTTTCAAATCTGAATGAGACACAATTTTACTCCAATCGATATTTTTGAACTCGTTGTTTGCACCGATGAAATTGGTTCCATTATCAGAGTAGATTTTTTTCACTCGCCCTCGACGCGAGATGAATCGTCTCAAAGCAAGAAGAAAACTCTGTGTGGAAATGTCCGAGACAAGCTCGAAATGCACCGCACGGTACACTGCACACGTGAAGATAGCAATCCAAACTTTATCACGATTTCGAAGAACCAAGGGACCTGCTAGGTCTACTCCAGTTGTTTCGAAGACGGCCGACATTCGCACACGTTCTTCAGGAAGAGGAGCAAACATTGTAGTAGCAGGTTTGGACTTAAATCTTTGGCAAATTATGCATTTGGATACAACTGAACGAACAGTTTTCCTAGATCGCAAGATCCAGTATCCACGCTTTTTTCATTAGAAGCTTTGGAATGAGTGTTACGGGTGCGGTAAAACCGACTGGATCGAAAATTTTTTGCGAAATCGACAAAAGTTGCCTTTTTGTACATTTATCATTAATTTCAGTTGTGATGCAGTTAACATCACACGCAATTGTATCTGAATCGGGATACCATAGAAGACCAAGTACAGGAGAATATCTACAGTCATTTAAATTCCGATTTTCACTTTGAGAAGAAAAAACCCATCCCGTAAGCTCAAAACCAGCTTGGGACATTATTTGACAAGCCGTGTTTGAAAATTGTTCCGACTCGAGATTGTTTTCGACGCTTGTCACTACGTTGTCAACGTAAAATGCATCTTTCAATTTTAGAGCGATATCATTCCCATTTTCTTTCATTTTATCTAGGTGGTGATAAATTGTTGCCATAAGCAAAAATGGACTTGATGAAAGGCCAAATATCACTCTACAATGTCTGTAGATTTTAATTTTGCGTTTTTCATAGTCTTCCCACCAAAGAAAGCGAAGAAAATTTCTATCGAGAGGAGATACGCTTATTTGAAGAAATGCTTTGTTTATGTCAGAAATCACGCCAATTTTATTCTTGCGAAATCTATTTAAA
>JAPDSC010136821.1:479-28183 GCA_026290005.1 Latrodectus geometricus
ATCAATCAATGATAAAGAAATATATTCAATTATAATAATCTTGGGTTGACTATGAAACAGTAAAAGAAAACTTACTTAAGAAATTTGTCTAAATTATTGAATGTAAGTTTGAAATATAAAAGAATCAACATTAAACATTATATTAAAATAAAATTCAATATCATTTTATAAATTTTACAGTCGGCTACTTCTGCGAAAAAAAAAAAAGATTCTTTAGTAGAATTATATTCGAATGTGTAAATTTTAGATTTACTTTGATATATTAATTTTACTTTCATATTATAAAATATTACAATGTAACTTCTTTTACGACTTTATTATCATTTTAAGAATATTAAACTTAAGCTATGGAAAAATTTCCAAACATGAGCATTACAGTTGTAAGGAAATTTTTCCTTGCTAAGTTAACAACGCTAACCAAATAATCAAATATTTGTACTTTATTTTATCATGATATCAATGTGTAATGATGAATAATGGTATAATATGACAAGTTTCAGAGATTTATCAATAATTTAAAAATACAAATTATAATTGTAAATCTGAACTATTCTAAATCATATGGGGAATTTTAGTACATCGTGGAATGTGCTTCTCATTAAATTATAGGCTTTGTCTTTAAATTGCCATTAAATTTCTTTGATGGAATATCTATAGTGAACACTATTTTTGAGAGCCAGTTTCCATATCTAAGAGAATTTTTTTTTTATTGTTATGCTGAGATGCTAAAACTTCATTAAAAATATTTGTTTTACAATTTCTTGGTATATGTTGAAATAAGTTTTTATTTTATTTTCATGAGAAGCGAGGATTTTAAAAATATCTATACACAATCAAAATAGACAAATTATATTTCGTTAATTGGCTAATTTTTTAAAAACTAGGGGTTTAATTAGAAACTAATGTGTTACTTAGGTTTTACAATATCTTGGAAATTCTATATAGTTAAAAGTTTATATATTTCTTTTAAGTATTTGAGTGTAGTTATCTTTATTTGAAAATGTCGCTAGTACTTTTGGAATTGATAACATTGTAAAAATTTGTGTTAGAAAATTATTTTCAAAATGTTTCATCACACAGTTCCTAAGAAAATTAATCTTTCATAAGTAGCTTTTTGATTTCCTTTGTCAGAATGCTCTGAATTTAGGAACATGTACTGATTGTGTTTTATTTTTCTAGTAATCGTATCTATACATATTTGACATGTACTGATTAATATACAATTCTATTCCACATCTAATATTAGAAAATCTTAACAGAAAAATATTCTTAATTTGTTTAAGAAAAAATGTATTAATTTTTATTTCTGTGTTTTTGTCTTTAGATTTAAATTTGAATTATATATTTAACAACTAACATTTTTTCAATTTTGTGTATACTGAAATTACTTTTGCCAATTTTATGTTAAACAAATGAAATTATTTTTTTCTATATTAATATTAGTAGAAATAAATACATAATGCAATACGGAAGATTTTATTTCCATAAAATTTATATCAAAAAATTCTCATTTAACTAAATCTCTTATTTAGTTTGGATTGCTGCTAAATATTTTTTTATATGATTCTGTAAAGTAAGGTATTTGGTTTCATTAATAAAAAATAGAATAAAAATAAATTTAAATTACATGTTTTGTCTTTTGAGAAAATGTTAGTTTATAACATCGCATTGTTTTGAAAAATGTCCAAATATAAATAATAAAAATGTCCAAATATAAAATGGTATAAAAATTAAGCAATTATTTAATTCAGTAATCATATTTAATATTTTTAATATGTGAAATGTTAAAAAAATTCAAAGTGCACAGATGATTAGTTTATATTTTTACCAATTATGTAAGCTTATTTCACTATTTTGCATGACATTTTCGTAGGTACTTAATCATGTGACCAATTTGACCAATGGCTGATTACATTTGACATGGGATAAATTACCATTGGTTCAGTTAATTTCACTATCACGTTAATGGTGAATATCATTTCTAATTCTCCAGTCCAGGTTGCTACCTGGTGGTTATTGAAATGGCGATTAACCTCTTGGTCAAAGTAAACGGTAAATATGGGGGTTAATCACCAAGAGAAGCTAATATGCATAGGGTAGGTTGTTGTTGGTTGGGTTTTGTGGCGCAAGGTCCAAAATAGGACAAGCTGCGCCAATGCATAGGGTAGGATTAGTTACACAAAGACCCGCGAGGCTCTGGCAATGAAGAAAAGAACTGATCCCTGGGGTTTCTCGCAATTGTGACAACCGTGTTTACTTAAACTAAACTCTTTAAAAGTGCTTTTGTAGAAGTTTGAGAATATTACGAGGCGTAACAAAGATTCAATTACGATTATTTCCCCGAGAACAGAAAGACCTAAGCTAGAACCAGCAAACTTTGAAATAACTACAATCCAGGATAGTCAACGCCTATCGCAGACAAAACGTAATGAATTTACGAACTGTAGACGATTGCAATGGTCAACTCTACTCCATACTTTCTTTCTCAAATACATTTTCAAATTTTTCACAGTGAAAACGTTTTATTCTGCTACTGCCCAAGACTTTTACTTCACATCACATTTAGAGAAGATAATTTAAGAATTACTTTTTTTACAGATTTTATTTTACAGAGATAAAATGGGAACATTTTTAAAATGGAATCAATGAAAACTCTTACCGGAGGAGCTCGACTGCAGAGAAGATATGGAAGACATTTCTGGAAGAATATTAAAAACATTTAAAAAATATATTCATATTAAAAATGGTAATTTTCATTTTAAAACTAAGTTTATTGGTTTTGAATCATTATTCTTAAATGTAAATTATTAAATGGAATGGAAGTTTATGTTTAGAATTGATTGGATTCTCACGCTATGATAAGTATCTACCGTATTTTACCTCCACAAATAACGTAGTAAGATTTGAACTTATGAACTGTAGTATGATGGAAGTAACAATCATTTATTTTTTCAGAAGTTTTATTTTGCAGACATTTTCACCTAAATTTTAATACTTCATATAAAATTAGATAGCAAATAATCAGCTAAACGAATTCAACTTGATTATGACTTTTTATTTAAGATTGATAATGAAACTGGGTCTTACAACTAAACATTTATTACGAAATAAAATGCGACGCCCGAAGTCAGACAAATATATAATTAAAACCTTGCGCTATTTATTCAGCTTCTAGTGCAGATCAGAAATTTCTAAAAGCTTCAATATAAACCTAATCTTTGCAAAAATTGTCAGCTTATTATTGGGAAAAATCTACGTGATGGATAATAATTTTTATGAAGGATATTTTTAGTTTCATTAAAAAAAAATAAAAAAAAATAAAATAAAGAATATTTAAAAATACTATCCTGGAAAACGGATTTGTAAATTTTTCTGTAGTGCTACATTTCCCCTGTATGGACTATCGTTCCATCACGGCATTTCTTCTAATACATTAGATAAAAAGAAAAATGAAAATAATCGTTCTTCATTTTGATTAGAAATACTTTTGTAATTTTCGTTAATGTATCAGAGTAATCAAAAATGTCGTCCTTTATTACATTGCAAATTTTCTGGGATAAGAATAATTTCTCAACCCATATAATGTATGTTACACATAATAAAACTCTGAATCTTATCAAATTACAAAAGCTATTAAAAACAAGCATTTAAAAAATATTTTCAATTATTTTAGATTAATAATTACAATTTTTTAAAATTTTAACTTCACTAGAGAATTAAATTTCTGAACTGATTACTGAATCAGATATGACTATGTAATTTCAAAGCAAAGAAATTTGTTTCAAAGTGAATTCAATACATTTTTCTCCAATTTTTAAAATAACAGGCTAATCAATATCCAGTTATTTTAGTATGTACTTGTGCATTTCAATAGATTGAAATTCTATTTATATTTTAACGATTATTTAATGCAAAAATTCTTAAAATATGCATTTATCATTTTTCCGAGTAGTTCAGTTAAAACTTTTCAAACTAAATATTTTTAATAGAGCCAAATTATTTGCTTATTGCTAACGTACAACAAAATTTGTTTGAATTCATATTCGTGATCAAATTCCCCTTCAAATACTCCTAAAATTTTAACAATGTAGATGTCAAATTGTGCAACTAGAGTTTATATTTTTGAAAAATTTGTATTGTTATAATTTAAGCATATACAAGGTTTATAAAAATAACGATACTGAGGAAAACTTAACACTTAATTTGCAAGAAATGTACTTTCAAATTTTTAAAAAGTTAAAATTTGAAAAATTTACTTTTGTTGAATTGAAGTTTCAAAATAAAACAGAATTCTATCTTCATTTACAGAAAAGTAGTTAAAGAATTTCTGTCATTGATTTATTTATAAGGATCACGTGAAAAATAAACAAAAGTAAGAGATTTCAATTTGAGATTATATTCATACAGCCTTATGATGCTACTTAATTTAGAAGTTTTTGAACGAGACAAAAATGGAGGTTTCTCATTGTTCCAAAGTGAAAGGCATTTTAAATTTCTTTATTAGTGTTTATTAATTAATATTATTCTCTTGTATAATCAATATATTATTAAAATTTATTATATAAGCCTTTATTAGTGTTTATTAATTATCGACTAATTAATTCCGAAGTATTTCACAGGATATTTTCCCCTTCAAATACTCCTAAAGTTTTAACAATGTAGATGTCAAATTGTGCAATCCCTAATTTTCTATTACAAATTTAAAGAAACTGGAAAATGTTTTTACGTCCAAAAATTTTAATGATTTACAAATCATGACAAAATCTTTACACACAATATTTTTAAATATAATAAAATATAGTACAATATTTCTAGTTTTATATTCTTTTGTGCACATTAATGAATTATTTTACTATAAGTCAAGCTGTACGTTATTTTCTAATTTATAAAAATTTATGTTTTAGACAGTTCACAGAATTCAAAATTTCAATTTTACTCAAATGAAACCATTGCATAAACTTCGATTTTGTTCAACAAAATCTATTCCTAAATTTTTCATTTTATTGCACTGTAATACCGTGAACATTTCTATGAATTCTCCTGTTAAAAATGCATGATGAGACTGATGTAATTCAGGATTTACTAATTAAGAAAATTTTAAATAGTTCAAGTAAGGAGTTTTAAATTTAAACTACAGTGGTTCCCAAAAATGTACATTTACTAGTTTGTTTTACTTTGCAATTAAAATAACAAATATTGCTTTAGTCATTCATTAAAAATATTTTAAAGTGAGAATTTTGTAATATCTACCGTGGCAAAACTACATAAAATATTTTATGAATATAATAAAAGCTTTTCTTTTTTGGACAAGCAATCAAAAATTAACAGAAACATCCCCTTAGAGAAGTCTTCATTTACTTCAAAGAAATTTATGCACGTATTAAGAAATATTGTAGCATTTCTGTCACATGATATTTTGTAGGATATCCTGCAACATTTATAATAGCTTTCAAACTTGTGGATATAGAGTTTACCAGCTTTTTCTTCAACATTCTTTTCTACCATTACAGGTTTTAGTTCGGTTTTCGGATTGATGTCATATCTTCGTACTGCAACATCTAGTTCTCTCCAAACCTGTTCTAATCTGTTTAAATCTGAGGACTTTAGAATTTGTGGATAGTTATAGGAGGCACCAAATGCGAACGTTGAGGGTTGTTCTTAGGGTCGTGTTGTCCAGATGAAATAAATTTGTTTCCAATACCCAATTTTTTTGGGCGGATCTCATTTTAAATTATCCTTTAAAATATTTAAATAAAAGATCATGTTCATTACGGCATCAATAAAAACCAAATTACCTAAACCTAACATACACCCTCACACAAGAGCAACTCCACCTACATGCTTTAGTGTTCCTACCAACCAAGATCTTTGGACTAAATTCCTCTTTTTTTTCTTCTCCATACGCCCACCCGAACGAAGAATGTTATATTTGCTTTCATTTGAAAAATAAGACGATTCCAATCAGCTTCAAGCTTGTTTATCATTGATTTTGCGAAGGAAAGTCGTAGCTTTCTACTTTTTGGACATGCAAAAGATTTTCTTCGAGCACAGCATCCATGTAATCCACAGCATATCGAAACAGTTTTAGCCACTTCTCGAACAGGAGAAAATGAAGTAGAAAATTCAGTAAATTCTGTAGAAATGTTTGCAGCACTCAAACGTGGATTTTTTCACAACTTTCCTTACTATCGATCTCTGAACACATTGAGTTTATCTTGCCGAGAGACCACTTCTTACCTTATTTTCGATCAGATTTTCTTCTATAAAGCTTTTTATCAGATGTTGTACTGCGGAACGGGTAAATTTCCTAATTTAGCAATATCCCCAGATGGATTTTTCAAACTTACGATGGAAAATTATCAATTTTCGAATGTTCGTCGTTTCTTTACGCTTATGAGACCTTTTTAATATAAAACATAACTGAGTAAAACATCAAATGAAGTGAAACGATTTTTTAAACGTCACCATAATGAAAAAATAAAGTTGCAAACAAAAGTTTTATTTATGAAATTAAAAAAATATTTCGGTGTACGTGAACTTTTGTGACTTATTTTACCTGATTTATTGCTTTCAATTTTATGAAAAAAAAGTCAGTATTTTAAAACAAAAAGTTTGGTTTCATTCTGAATAGAATATTGGCTTTATATTCGAATTCAGTTCCAGACTACAGCGCTTTGTCTACAAGATTTTAAAATGTAAGAACACTTTTGAGAGCCATAGTATTGTTTATGTTAATGATCAATCATTAAAATTCGGGTTTTTTAAAAATTTTTAACGACATTGTAAAATGATTTTAAAAGTAATTTTACATTTCAAGTTTTATCTAAAATTCTGACAATTTCAAATATTGTTCCTTTAAAGAATTAGATTTCAAAAGTATATATGAATTTGAAATTTAAAAATATCTGAAAGTTGAAATATTTGGACGTAAGCATTGAAATACTTAAACGTATCTTAATATAAAATAATTAAGTGTAGCATCAAAAAAATTAATTATACGAAAATATTTGCCTCCACTTTAAAATTCAAATATAAAAATTGAGTTATTAATCTTGACAAAATTAATTCTGGTAAAATTAGATCTTTCGTTGATAAAATACATTCGAAAACATTTACAATTTTAATTTCTCAGTTTGTAACTTCGATTTTTAAGACTTCAATTCTAGGTGACTGCATTGAGCTTTGAATTTAGCTACTGAAATCGGTAAACATACCGGTTTAATTATATATTGGTTTATAATTCTCATAGATGATTAATACTTACAATCATTCCAATAAAATGAGATATTTAGGAATAAATATAATAACTTAGTCCTATTTATTGCAATTAAGTAAAATTTACAATTCAGGCAATTCATTTCTAATGAAGTTTTCGAAGCATTATTTCAAAAAATAAATTCAAAACAAATTCAAAATATTGATTCTGTCACAATCATAATCACAATTAAAAATTGATATG
Organism: Latrodectus geometricus; assembly: GCA_026290005.1. Taxonomy (NCBI): domain Eukaryota; kingdom Metazoa; phylum Arthropoda; class Arachnida; order Araneae; family Theridiidae; genus Latrodectus; species Latrodectus geometricus. The sequence goes on from JAPDSC010136821.1 coordinate 7,939, forward strand.
TACCATCATACGGCTGTTTAAATATATTTTATTTAACTTAGAAGTTTTTGAAGCAGACTAAGTACAGGTTTCTCACTGTTTCAAAGTGAAAAGCTTTTTACATTCCTTTATAGGTGTATATTAATCGAATATAATCCAGAAGTACTTCACAGGATATTTTTCCTAATACAGTCCCTAGTTTTCTATTGCAAATTTAAATTTAAGAAAGAAATTAGAAGACAGAGGTTTAATTTTCAATTCTTTACAAATCAGTCAGAATCTTTACCCAATATACGTTTCCAGTAATACCAGTTTTATATTATTTAATGCATTAATGAATGATTTTACTACAAGACAAAGTCATACTCCATATTGTTTTGTAATATTTGTTGATTCAATTTAATTAATTTTAATTTTATTATTAATTTTAATATTTTTAATTAATTAATTTTTGTTGGTTTTTGTAAAACTCAGTTGAAAGGAAGCATAAGAGAATTGGAAATATTTCTAATTTTTTCCAAACGAAACAATTGCCTAAACTAAACTTAAATTCTGTTAAACGAAATCTATTCATAAATTTTTCCTTTTATTAGATTAAAATTGAAACAATATCATGAATATTTCTATGAATTCTCTCGTAACTAAAAATTCATTTAGAGATTGATGTAATTTAGAATTTAATTTTAATATAAAAAGTGCCAATAAAAAAGGTGAAAATTGCTCTAACTTTAAATGTAAACTATTGTTAAAAATTAATCATTAAAACTCTGGCTTTTAAAAATAACTATTGACGATTTGTATAATGTTTTTAAGAGTATTTTATACGTTAAGTTGTATCTAAAATTCTGACAAGTTCAAATATTTTTCCCTAAAGAATTAGTGTACATCAAATTCATAAAAAAAGTATACATGAAATTGAAGTTTTAAAATATCTGAAGTTTGAAATATTTGGACATTAGCGTATTAACTATCAAATAATTTAGAGTATCAAAGAAATAACTTATGATCTATTTACATAGTTTGATTTTAATATTAACCGTTTGAGTGCTGAAGAGTTTTCTTGTATATATGTTAAAAGTGCGGAATGAAATGCGTAGTAATTTAATTAAGAAAAGAGGAGGGCAACAGCACTTCGCCGCACTCAAACGGTTAAATTACTTTCTCTAAAAATGAAAATTACTGTTGAATAAAATTCGTACAGTAAGATTTTCAGAAGTATTTGAATTTAACATCAAAAGCTAGTTGTACGAAAATATATTTATTTTAAAATTAAATATCATAATTAATTTTTGACAAATTAATTTAGTAAAATTAGTCTTTCATTGATGAATTCTACATTCAAAAAAATTTAGTTTTAAGCAATTTTTCAGTGTCACTTGGAGGTTAAGACAGTTTGGTGATTCCATTGAGCTTAAAATTTGGCGACTGAAATTTGTGAACATACAAATAAATACTCATAATTGATGAATACTCACAATCATCTAATAAAATATTTAGGAATAAATATAAACAAAGTTCTGTTTATTGTAACTTTATAAATCCTTTCCAATGAAAATTTCAAAGTAATTTCACAATTCAAAAAAATTGAACGCAAAACAAATTCGAATTATTGATTCTGCCACAATCATACCAATCATAAGTAAAAATTATCAGAATATGACTAGATTTTATTTTAGCAATTTCACAAATATAATGAAAATCCACAGATTTTCATTATCTTCTTGGAGCACGAACTGTTAGGATATTATTGAAGAAACATTACAAATTTATTGTTAAATCCTAAGCTTTAAATAATCTTTTTTCATCCATAATGGTGGAATTCACATGGCATAATTTAAAATTTTAATGAAAAATTCAAAATTAAGAATCTATTTTATATTTCATTTATATCTTATTCAATTAATATTTCATAAGAATTTATGTTTTGAACAAAAACGACGATTTAATAATTTTCAAGTTTAATTCTATAATAAAGTTTTATAAATAAAACTTTGAATTCATTGTTTTTGAAATATTATATGTCAGTGATATTAATTACATTGTAAATGTAACAAAATTTTCTGATTGATGTACAACTGTCCAGTATAAGATTTTAAGTTTTATTTTTAATATCAATTCAGTATTATTCCTCAAACTTAAAAAATTTAAGAAAAGAAACCATAATTTTCAAATTTAAAGATTTCTTCTTTAAAAGATTCTAAGATATCCGAATCTTAAATATCCGAATCATTTTTCTAAATAGCACTGTTAGTTTGCCCTTAATGTTTATTAGTGGAATCAAAATATTAGTTTATTGCAAACGTATGACAAAATTTCTAGTATTTATATATATGAAACATCTACATTGTTATAATTTAAACGTACACAAGGTTTTTAAAATAAAGATACAGGGGAAAAATTATAAAACTTAGTCAGCAAAGAATGCATTTGCGCATTTAATCTTTAAAAAGGAAAAATTGAGGGGTAAGTATAGTTTATTTTTGTTGAATAAAAGTTTCAAGATAACAAAATTCTACTTTTATTTTAAAAAGTTAAAGGCTTTTTGTCACTGATTTAATGTCAAAGAGCACGTGGAAAACAAAGTTAATACATTTCAACTTGAGATTATAATCGTACAGTCGTATGATGGTACTTTAAAAGTTTTTGAAAGTGACAAAATGAAGGTTTCTCACTATTTCAAAGTGAAAATCATTTTAAATACCTTTATTAGGTGACTAATTCAGAAGTATTTCACATGATATTTTCTTAAATATAATTTATATTTGTAGAAAGTTTTGGATTAAGAAAGAAATCAGAAAACTGATGTTCAATTTTTTACGCACAAAAGTTTTCAATTTACAAATCATGCCAGAATTTTTACACAATATAAGTTTTCAGTAATACCAGTTTTATATTCTTTCATGCATGTTTCAATGAATAATTTTACAGAAAAACTGAGTCCTACTGCACTTCTTCTGATTTTTATAAACATATGTTTATAGATAGTTCACAGGAAGCTTAACAAAACTTTAAATATTTCACATTCTTTTCAAATGAAACCATTGCCTAACCCAACTTCGATTCTGTTTCAACGAAATCTGTTAGTAAATATTTTATTTGATTTGATTAACAATTAAAATAATATCATGAACATTTCTATAAATTATCTTGTAGTTAAAAATGCAATTCGAGATTGATGTAATTTAGAACTTACTAATTTTAAAAATATCAAAAAGAGTGCCAGTAAGGTAAAAATTGACAAACTCTAAATTTAAACAATTGTTTATGTTAATGATCAATCATTAAAACTTTTTTTTTTAAAAAAGTTATTTTTAATGACTTTGTAAAATGATTCTAAAATCAGTTTTAAGTCAAGACAATTACTTAGTATTTGTTACAAGTGATACCTAAAATTACAAATATTGTTCCCTAACGAATTATATTATTCTATAAAAGCTTATACATAAACTTTAAAATCTGTGAAGTTTGAAATATTTGGATATAATCATATTAAGTTTGAAGTACTTAAACCTATCGAATAAATAACATTAGCATATATTTTGATTTGAAGAATCTAACTACTTTTCTTAAGAAATGAAAAAATTGCTTTTGAAAAAAAGTTCTTGCAATAAAATTTTCAGAGAAATATCCGAGTTTGCAGTATCAAAAACCTAACTGTACGAAAATATTCTCATTTTAAAATTCAAGTATCAAAATTAAAAATTATCTTGACAAAATTAATTCTGGTAAAATTTAATCTTTCGCTAGTTAACAAATTTGATGAATCCCCAAGTATTTAATTACACATCATTTTTACAAATATAATCAAAACCCAAAAAATTTCAACATTTTCTACGAGCATGAATTGTTAAGATATTTGAAGAAACATTACAAATACAAAAGTCTTAGCTTTAAATAATTTTTTCATTCCTTTTTAAATGGTGAATTCAGTTGGCTTAATTTATTTTAAAATTTTAATGAAATATTCAAAATTAGGATAATCTGGTTATTTTACAGCTCATTTTGTACCTCTTATTCAAATAATATTTCATAAGAATTTTGAAGTTTAGAAAATAACAATTTAGCTATTTTTCAAGGTAAATAATTACTTCAATGCAAAAATATGTACGTTTATGAATTCGAATAAAACTTTGAATTCATAAAGGAGCACATTTTCGCATTATTATCTGTCAGTCATTACTTACCTTGTAAATGTAGCATTAAAAAGAAAGTCTGAGTGTTGTACAACAATCTAGAAAAATATTTTAAATTTAATTTTTAATATATTAATTTTTTAAATATCAGATAGAAAATTTAAGAAAGGAACCAGAGTAATTAGTTTTCAAATTTAAAAAAGTCTGTAGAAATTTTAATACAAAGGAATTATTAATTGAAAATTTATAATTGTGATAAATTATACAAAGTTTAACACAAATAGAGTGGAGTAAACAATTCCATAAATTTTGTAAAATTCAAACTAATGAACATTAAAAATATCATTATCCTTAAAAATTATTGACAAAATACTTTATTAAATACTTATTGCTAATACAACAATTACTTTTCATCATAATTTCTGTTTCGCAAAATTAAATAAATACTTATCGGGCAGGTTTATAAGTTTAAAATATGTGAATTATTGCAACATAAAATTTATTTTTAAGATTCATAAATACAACTCTCAAGTTCTAGTCTTCTATGAGGAATTCAAGAAAAGTTGAACTTACTTAATTTACAGGTATGATGAGTAATTTAAAATTGACAACTTGTCAATTAAATATAAAATTAAAATCAATTTATAAAATAAACATTTAAAGATTTCAATTAAATTTTCATAGAAAATGTTTCACAACTAGTGAAAAAGATACAATTTTTTTTAAAAATATTTAAAACATAAATAAAGAATATAATAACATAGTTTATCATTAACAGATATGTCAATATTGAAGTAGCAAAAACACGATAAATATCGATGCTATGTCAATAAAATTACTTCTTTATATAAACTTCTTAATCATTGTGTTGAGAGATTCTAAGGCAATTGATTGGATAAAAATGTATGTTAAATAGCGCATGCGCCGAACTTGAATTATCAGAGTAGCTCGGTTGACAGCAGTTAAAGTGTACTTAGCATTGTTGAGGTTATTGATAAATAAAGACTAAAACAAAAAGCAATTAAATACAAATAAATAGTACAAATAAAATACAAAGATGCATATGAGCAAGCAACGTAACGTTTATTTTATTATAATGACATTCTAAAGTTAAAATACTGAGTAAAACAGAGGAGTTTAGTTGTCGCTTGTTTGATTCAACATTATGAAAGTTAAATTGTTACAATACTTCCTCCACAAGCCACAACTTATTTGGATTAACATTCACTAACAAGACTATTGAATGAAATCAGTCCTAACAAGGTACACAGTTCTTTGAACCTAACTCTAGGCAATGATTTAGTCATGATGTCTGCTAATTGCAATTTACCTGGAACATGCTTGATGAACAGTTCACCATCAATGAATTTTTCTCGCACAAAGTGATAACGGACATCAATGTGCTTGGACCGTTTATGATATTCAGGATTCTTGGCGAGTTTCACAGCACTAGCATTATCTACCAGGAGAGAGGGAGTTTTGATATTTGTTATGTCACTGAGCAGATGTTTCAGCCAAATTAGTTCTTTAGCACTCTCACTCGCCGCAACATATTCGGCCTCTGTAGTAGATAACACTACACTCTTCTGCTTTTGGCTCATCCAAGAGAGGACTCCACATGAAAATTTAGAGACCATTCCAGTTCTTGAGCGTCTTGTTTTTAAATCACCTGCATAATCAGCATCGCTGTACACTTCAAGCTCATTGGAATGACACTTTGCTTGATATAACAAACCAAAATCTGTAGTTTCTCTTAGATATTTAAAGATTCGTTTTACAGCACACCAATCTGAGGTCCTGGGATTTTCAAGATTTTCCGAAACAAGGCTTATAGCATAAACTAAATCAGGTCTTGTAGCAGTTGCAAGGTACATCAGACTGACAACAGCCTGGCGATAAGGGACTTCTTTTTCTATCAGTTTGTTTTCTGTATCATCAAAAATAAAGCTTTTGTCAGTTGGAGTTGACACTGGATTGGCGGAGTCCATATGAAATTTTGACAGAATTTTTTTCGAATAGGCACACTGATTCACAAAAATTGAACCATCATTCAATCTTGTTATGTTCATACCTAGAAACTGGTTCAATGAACCCCTTGTGATCTGAAAAGAATGACTAAGTTGACTCATAAACTCCTCCACTTCAACTTCGTCTGTCCCAACAACAAGGCCATCATCTACATAAATAACAACAAGGAGTTTCTTTTCAACTCTGTGCCTGATAAACAAGCAGGGATCAGCTGTACTAGCTTCCAGTTCCTGGTCTCTCATAAAATTTACAAAACACTGATTCCAACAACGAGGTGCTTGTTTCAGTCCATATAGACTTTTATGCAATTTACAGACTCTTCCACTTTTATCATTGAAGCCTTCTGGTTGTGACATGAACACTTCCTCCTTAAGGGTTCCATACAAGAATGCAGTCTTTACATCAAACTGCTGCAAGTGCAGATTTTCTTTTGCCGCCACAGAAAGAACAGATCTCACAGTGTCATATCTTGCAACAGGGCTGAATGTTTCATCGTAATCAAAGCCTGCTTTTTGCGCATAACCCTTTGCTACAAGACGAGCTTTGTATCGCTCCACAGTACCATCTGGATTAAATTTCTTCCTCAGCACCCATCGACAATTGATAACTTTGCAACCTTTGGGTCTCTCAACAAGCTCCCATGTTTCATTTTCCTGAAGGGCTTTTATTTCTTCTTTCATGGCTTCTAACCACAGGTTACTTTCAGTTGACGAAAGAGCTTCAGAATACGTGGATGGATTCTCACTGTTTTCAAATTCTTCTACTGCAGCTATATTTGCCATCAGATATTCTCCAGATTTCATCCATGCAGGAGAGCTTCGGCTTCTTCCAGATTTTCTAACAGGCTGTTGTCCTTCAGATAGATTACATCCTTCAATCCGAGTTTCTTTATACCTATCATTTAATTCTTCCTCCACCTCCACTGTCACAGAAGTGGTGCACAAAAGTTCTGGTTTGAAGTCAACATCTCGAGATTTTATGATTTTCTTCTGCGTGGGCAGATAGATCTTATAACCATCTTTCTTGTTTACATACCCCACAAAATGACCACGAACACTCTTGTCTTCAAACTTACGTCTGAAGATCTTTGGTATATGTGCATAGCATTCAGTTCCAAATACTTTCAGGTGGTTAAGTTTAATTTTTGGCTCACCAGTCCAAAGCTCATCAGGACTTTTGCTTTCATCTGGAGATAAACCAGTGGGATTTAGCAGATACACTGCGGTGTCACATGCATTGGCCCAAAGTGACCGAGGCAATGCACTTGTTGCAAGCATAGAACGAGCCAGTTCAACAATTGTTCGGTTTTCCCTCTCTGCTGCGCCATTTTGCTCTGGTGAGTATGGTACACTGAGATTTAGTGCTATACCTTTTTCAGCTAGTATCTTTTGAACTTCATCACAGTCAAATTCTCCTCCTCCATCACAACGGAAACTTTTCACAACATGGCCAAGATTAGTGGCTTCATTGAGAAACATACGTAGACAACAACTAACATCACTTTTCTTTTTCAAAAAGAAAATTTTACGATATTTGCTATAGTCATCTTTAAAGCAAACATAATATCTTGCACCACTAATGGAGCCCACAGACATAGGGCCATTAACATCAGCATTAATGATTTCACCAGTTGACATCGCTCTATAGGGACGTGACTTGAAGGGTTTCCGATGAGCTTTTCCAAGAGCACATCTATCACAAAATTCACTTGTCACTGCATGACTTACAGATATTCCCATATCAGTTAGCAGTTTTCGAACATGCCGCTTATTTTGGTGACCAAGGCGTTCATGCCATAGCTGCAAAGATTCAGTCTCTGTAGCAATACTTATCTCAGCTGGAGTAGCTGGAATAACAACCCTCATGGACATAATGTATGTGCCATCTCTCCAGGATCCAACTGCAACAAGTTCTTCATTACGAAAAAATTCAGCATACCTTTCAGTAAGTTTTACTTCAACTCCGTGCTTGGCTGCCTGTTGTACAGAGAAGAGATGCCGTTTCACATCAGGGACATACCAGACATTTTCCATGTGAGCATCATACCATTCACCTTGAATATAAAATTCAATATTTATTCTGCCAGATCCATATGCATAGATCTTGTTATTATCAGCAAGTGATATATCAATGGGCTCAGGAAAATGTTTGTATGAAGTAAAGTACTGTTTGTTAGCGGTCATGTGGTGTGAAGCACCAGAATCACAAACCCAAACATCAGAGTGTGTACTGTTTGCACTAGCGGCAAATGCACCTTTATTAGGCTTTGAGACATTTGACTTTCTCTTAGGGCAGTCCTTACAAAGATGTGCATTCGAACCACACTTAAAACAGTTCTTTTGCTTAAAATTACTAGATTTATTACCAACAGGAGTCCTTTCAGGAAGTCTTTCTCCATTTTTCACAGTTTTTTGCTTAAAGCCAGATACACGAGCCGCAAATGCACCATAATCCACAGCAGCATTAGATTTAATACGTTGTTCAATTGTACACAATTTTTCAACAAGATTCTTGGTTGTTCGTTTATCAGAGTCTAAAGATTCCCACACATTGCTGAATTCCTGGAATTCTGGACCCACAGTAAGCAATATTTTGCCGTGCAGTAATTCTTCTGGAATATTGCTTGATCCAATACGATTTAGTTCACTATTCATATCTGTGTAGATTCTTTCAACTTTAGCTGCATGTGTTGCAACATTGTCATTAGGATCTCTAATGACTTGAAAAAATTGTGTCATCAATAAATTAAGTCTCTGTATACTGCTTTGCTCAAAAACACTAATTAATTTGTCCCAAATGTCCTTCGCATTCACGTACGTCATCACTAAATCTGCTACCGAAGCACTCAACGTACTTGCAATAAGCGCTGCTGCCTTAGCGTTATCAAGTCGCCATTCTGTCACCTTCTTTAAGTGCTCATCCGCACTAACATCGCCATTTACAGCGACAGGACAAATTTTAGTTCCATCAATAATTGACGTGAGATCGTACTGTTCAAAGTGCATTTTCATTTGCCACTTCCACTTGCTCCAATTTTCCGCTCCTTTTAATTTGTCAATTTGTACTTTCAAATCCATGGCGACTCGCTGTTAGGACTATCACACTGTTCACTTCGCTTTTCAAAATTTAGCAGGTATAAAATTCACGCATATTTAAAAACACGCTGGGCCCATAACCTGTTGAGGTTATTGATAAATAAAGACTAAAACAAAAAGCAATTAAATACAAATAAATAGTACAAATAAAATACAAAGATGCATATGAGCAAGCAACGTAACGTTTATTTTATTATAATGACATTCTAAAGTTAAAATACTGAGTAAAACAGACGAGTTTAGTTGTCGCTTGTTTGATTCAACATTATGAAAGTTAAATTGTTACAATAAGCATTACTGAAGTTAGAATGGAAGTTCGAAATGTATAAGTCAAAATGATTATCAAGTTCAATTGGGATTGTAATTACATTTTAGAAAAGGTTATCATCAACCATCTGGTATACATTCTATGATATATTCAGAAATATTTTTTTTCCGTGATTTTTTTTAATTCCAAATTCATTTACACATAAGCTGTTACCTCTTCTATCACAAACCGCACAGCAAATATCATAAACACAATTGACTAATTAATAAATAATACAAATAATGGTAACTTATTAAAAAATATATAAAATTTGCTGATCATGTTTTAATATATGCAATGTAATTTTCCCGATGAAAGGATACTGATTTTAATTCAGTTACTATTAAGAAACAGGAGGTGGTTGTTTTGGTTTGATTTTCCCCAGGGGTTTCATTATTTTCTCCTTGAGATAAGTTATAGGACCCAGCTGTCAATGACAAATTCGTCCAAAAAACAATCTATGGTTGATGTCTGACAGTTTTCGGCTGCTTGGCTGTCACTGAAGAGCACAAATTATATTAAGATCATTAATAATCCAAAGATTTTCATAAAGTTATTCAATGCAATTTTTATCTTTTTTAAGTGAAGCTGTATAAAGTACTATTAACATATAATTATTCATAAATGTATTTCAAAGTCTGCTGTTAAATATAAATTTGTTATTATATATTTCATATTTATGGATAATATTTTCAAATACAAAACATATACACACATATCATATTCATAGATAAGGCCTAATTAATGATTGTTGATATTTTTTTTTTTGGTTCCCATTTTGTGCTTCCTAAATCTTGTCCAATACGGGTCCTAGAAGAAGTAACTTCAGACAAGATAAATCAAAATATTACTCAGAAGCAAGAATATTTAAAAACATAAAATCAAAGCTGGAGTCGAGAATACTTCGAAAATTTACAAACAAAACCTAAAATAAACAACTTTAAAGCAAAGGACTGCTCGCCATTCACATTGCAACACCAAGAAAGACAAAAGATATCCAAGCAAAATTTACTTTGTAGATAACATGTTGCGACATAGTACCAAATGATTAAATTTATAGATTTCTGTGATGTCTGGTTCCTGATAAAATAAGTAGTCAAAGTGGTTACCACTGGTGTAGATCACTGCTGCCACACGCCTCGCCATTGATTCAAAGAGACTTCAGATGTGTTCTTGGGGTACAGCAGAGTAAACAGCTTTCACACGTTGCCAACGTTGATCTGGTAAGGCAGCTGGGGATATAATCTGTATCTATCGCTCAGAAATAAGGGACCACATGTTTACTATTGGAGAAAGATCCCGAGAGCGAACTGGCCAGGGAACTAATTCAATCTGGCGATTGACGATGAACTCTAGGACAATGAGTTTGACGTATGGTCACGCATTATCCTGTTGAAATATGCATGTGAGCAAGCCCTAAATGTAAGGAAGGACAACCGGTTCCAATTCCTTGGAGATGTAGCGCCAGCTGTTTTAAGTACCAACAATGCATATTAGAATAGTCAGAGTAATATGCAATACCACCCCATACCATAATACCCGGTGCAGGACCAGTGTGGCGGTGCATAACACAGCTGTTTAGCATTCTCTCTCTTTGGTGTATCCAGACTCGAATGCGATTATTGTGGTATTGCAGATAGTGTCACTGTCATGAACACAATTTGCTTGTCATCACATGAAGTGGTTGACTGAGGTGGATGCGAATGAACACGTCGGTCCGTCGTACCCTCCTACATCCAACGATCAGATATTCACATTACCTTTATTTGGTTTCGTCCAACACGACCACCAATTTCCCTGAAAAATAATCCACAATATCGGTAGGCCACTATCCTTCCTCTGTCGAACTTGGATACTCGATTAAAAAATGATCGCTGTTTTCTACAAAGCATAATTATTATTATTATTATTATTATTATTATTATTTTTTGAAATTAAATAATAAAATATCAGATCAAAAAAATACAAAGACGGAAAGGAAAATTATTTATCAAAAACGAAATTTGGAAAAAAGATTTTTCAAAATTTTAGTTTTTAAATGGGAGTTAAAATTATCATTGTGTCTATGATGACCGGCTAGGGACTAGCCACTAGTTCGTAGAAAAGTGGGTATTCATAAATTAAAGGTCCGTAAAAATGAGCGTCTACTGTAATTTTTCGTAATTGAATGTCTTAAGTAATTTTTTCTAAAGTGTACCTGTACCCCGGGCATTAGCATCGAAGATATAGAGAGAATATTCATAACATAGAATAATTAACATAGAATGTTTGGTTTTTTATAAAAAATTAATCTTATTTAAAAATCTAAATGGTTATGTATTTCGATTTAAATGTTACATTTTATTTATATGTTACAAGATTTGGTTAAAATAAATAATTTTAACCGTTATAAATGCATTGACGGTAAGGTCTTGTATTGTATTTTCTTTAAAAATGTACAAATTATTTGTTAACATGAAAGTGCATATAATGTTGAATGTGCATTTATTTTTATTGTTTGCTTTATAAAAGATATAAAATAAAAATTTTCATATCTAATGATAATATAAAAGCCAAAATAAATCATTTTTTAAAATTAGTTTTAAATGTTCTTTTTCTAATATAACTTAAGTTTTTTATTTTTCTCAAATGAACCAAAAGTATACAGTTAATTCATTGTTACGAGATTTTATCATTATACTGATTAATATGAAATATAAGTATACATAATGTAGAATTATATATTACATATTTTTAATGCGTCAAGGATCAGTATGAGAACCAGAAGAAAATAAATATTTCAGCAGTAGCTATATATATATATATATATATATATATATATATATATATTCAACATGTAAATGCCAAAAATTATAGAAACCCAAATTAAAAACATATTTTTGTTTTCTATACTCAATGCTTGAACACAATTTTAAATTATAATTAACCGTTTGAGTGCTGAAGAGTTTTCTTATATATATGCTAAAAGTGCGGAATGAAATGCGTAAACAAGAGAAATCCTTCTCCGCATTTTTGGCGCATAACATCGCCGCACTCAAATGGTTAATATACATTTTGAATGGAATCTTATGACGAAAAATACTACTGTTAAAAAACTTATGATGAATTTTTTTTTATTTTAATTTGAAGATGAAATTATTGAATTAGTCATTAATAAAAAGTAACATAAATTTTTAATGTGGCCATTTTGAAGTTGTTGGAAATTTATGATGCAAGGATGATAATGATATGACATAGTGATGGAAAGATCTGTTTTTATCTTCATTGATAAGTTTTTAAGTAGATATCTAATTATTTCTATTTATATGTATCTTTATTTCTGCTACAAATGAGGCATATTTCATACTCTCATATGTCTCCAAACTTTTATCTTTACTATTTGATTTTGCATTACACTTTATAAAAAAGTGAAGAAACTAATGTTTCACTCATTAGCTAATTTAATTTTCATTTAAATGTGATATTGCAAAATTCCTTTTAAACTTAATTTAGGAATATTGTTTTCTTCTACGAAATTATTTTTCTAAATAAATAATTTTCTGGCTAAGTACTAATTTAACTGTTAAGAGAATGAATTGTGTGAAAAAAATCTTCAGTTTAAGTTCTTTTGATTTTTAAAATTAAAAATGTTAAATTATTGCATTTGCCAAAAAAAAAATTCTTTAAAGCAAATGGTTTTATGAGTTATTATTGTTGACATTCTTGCTCGTTAATAAAGTTTGTTTTTTTTTAATTTAGGAAAACAAAGTGTGTAGTGAATTTTTTGGAAGAAAATCAGAATTGTTAATTCACAAGTATAAAACACCAAATGTATTTAAATGTATTTCAGTAACTTTAATTGTTTTAATAACTTTGTCTGATAACTTTGTATCATTTATGTATGAATTGTAATTTAATAACTTAGTCTGATTTAATATATCATTGGAATCAGCTATATTTCACATACTGAACCTGTATCTTGAATTCAGAACAAAATTATCCTAGGTTATTTCTTAGGATTGTCGGTTACATCTTTTGTTGACATAAATTAAAGTAAAAATTATGAGTAATATAATATTTTCATAGAATAAAAAACTAAATATTCTCAGTGAAATGTCTAGACTTCAAATCAGTTCAATTATTTTTATTGCGAGATCCATTAAAACACACAGTTAATGAATCTTATTTTACAAATAGTTTTCATTAGAACAAAAGCTTACAAATTCAAAACGAAATTCATCGATGTCAGGATGTATCATCAAAGTGTATCATGTTTATTTCGATATTGTGTTATTCTATTGAAAATAATTCTGAAGTTAATTTTTATTTACTAAATGTGAGTATTACAAAGAATTCAGAAAAGTATACGTAATGGAAAATTGAAAACATACATTCCAATATGTTTCATCAACTCCACACAATTGCACTCTTAGATGAAGTATTCTGTTTGCATGGTGGTTGTATGTTTTTGTTTTCAATGATTTTCAAGCTCATCTACCATAAACCACAGAAGAGTATTTTATATTTTTAAGTGAACCTAAACACCGCTGCAGAAATAACAGTAATTTACTTCCAATGAGCTTGTACAGATTCTTAAAAATAATGGTACTTTAGTGTAGTGCTGCGATACAGTACAGTAATCTTCACAAGTAAAAAAATTTTTTGACTAGTCCTATTGTTTAGGTTATTCAATTCAATTAATTCAATATTTATTTAAAGTATATTCACATACTGGGTTATTTATTTAGGTCTAAAAATTTGTCATAACATTTTATATTACGTACTCATTTACAAAATTACTTTAAAAGAAAGACTTGGTTAGATAAAAAAGTTTTTATTTTGACCAAAAACTAACCTTGTAATATAGTATTTTTATAAACTGCATGCACTTTTTCTAATCTTTGTTTTCTTAAACGGCGACTGTCTCTTAATTTCCGTCAATTTGAATTAACTTTGAATGAATTTACAATGTTGATTGTTTTATGAATTCAGATTTGATATTTAGACATTTCACTGAGAATATTTAGTTTTTATATGACACAGTTTTTAGGAATTAAATATTTGTCTGTTTACTTTTAACGTAACATGTATTTCATGTAAACACTGTGTTCACTTAGCAAGAATGAGTTTTTTTTTTTTTTTTTTTTTTTTTTTTTTTTTTTTTTTTTTAAAGAGATTTAGGAAGAATATTGTTCTACTTCCAAAATAAAACCAGTTTAAAGATTTTCCCTAATTCATTAAAAGAATGAAAAATCCTTCCATTCGTAATGTTAAACGATCTAATTTATGACTTTAAAAGTCAGTTTATATTATTGTTTCTTTGAACAAATGCGCTGCAAATCCAATTCAATATTCAATTTTTTTTCAATAATTCTTTCAGAGACCATCTTAAAACCTCATACCTTTCGTTGAGCAAAATGGAAAATTAACCAGGCATTTGCTCACTCACAATATTACAATTATAAACCATTAGCGCTTGTGGATCAAATTCCATTCTTATTGGGCAACTGTTGCATTTGAAATTACGGGAGAAAAATTAATAAAGGAATGATTTGATCTTATCTTCCTAGATTAAACCGTAAGAACCGGAAAAAAATTTGCATATTCGATAGTAGGAGTTATCAATATTAAAAAAGACAAGTCTCTTATTCAACGCATCATTTAAGGGGACTGTTTCCTCAAAATAAATATTGAAATGAGCTTCAGCGCCATCTAGCACAGTTGTTTTGGGGCGGTTGCTCTTACAGAGAATGGAGAAACTGATTGGTGAGTTTTAACTTATTAGCCACAATAAAGCACCTTTTTACAAAGAAAAGATAGTTCCTAACTCATCAGGGGTAAAAAGAGGTATGAACCGGAGATCACTTAACTTCAGGGGTAAGGTGATCATTAACCCTCCCCCCCGCTTGTTTCTCATAGATTTTCTCCCCATATGTGGTCAATTTGCCTTGAAGGCTGTTTGTCCTCTTTTGAGTGTTTCTTTGAACAAATGCACTGCAAATCAAATTCATTATTCAATTTTTTTCAATAATTCTTTCTGAGGCCATCTTAAAACCGGTCATCAACACTGACATCAGACCTGTGGGCTCGTCACTGGAGCCTCACTCCACGGGGTCCCTGATGCTAGATCAGACCTGTGGGCTCGTCACTGGAGCCTCACTCCAAGGGGTCCCTAATTCTAGATCAGACCTGTGGGCTCGTCACTGGAGCCTCACTCCACGGGGTCCCTGATGCTAGATCAGACCTGTGGGCTCGTCAATGGAGCCTCACTCCACGGGGTCCCTGATGCTAGATCAGACCTGTGGGCTCGTCACTGGAGCCTCACTCCACGGGGTCCCTGATGCTAGATCAGACCTGTGGGCTCGTCAATGGAGCCTCACTCCACGGGGTCCCTGATACTAGATCAGACCTGTGGGCAACGATTCTTGAGTGTCACTCTACGGAGCTGTTAACGCTGTCAATTTCCTTTGCATTTTTTATACTTATATATTTTATATGTGTTGAGTGTCAGATGATTTATAAAGTTTTCTGTTTTCTCATATTATTTTGAGCTTTTTTCATTCTTTCTTTTATCTAAACTTTTTTTAATAATCTTTAAGTATCTTTTCCTATTCTTAATTTAGTAATTAACATTAATTAAAATTGCCAAATCACTAATTTTTACAATAATTTTATCTATAGTTAAATAAAAAATTTTAACTAAAGTACACCTTCGAAATTTGTGTAAAATCAAGATTATTGATTAAGAAAAGAAAATTCCCCTCTAAAGACCATTTTAAAATAATTTTGGAATTGTGAAACATTTTCATAAAAGTATCTAAATTTAGTAATAACCCCAGATAGTATAATTCTCGACTTCACGCAATTTTCAGAAATTGTGTGGCTGAGAAATTGTTTTAATACTTCTAAATTAATTTTTTTTTTTACATTAGAAAGTAATTTTTATATGTTATATTATACATTTATAAACACACTTATTTATAAAAACATTTAGTTCTTTTAGTTATTAAAATGAATTAACTTAAAATATAGAATTATCCCTAAAAATTATTATAATTTTTTATATTTAACATAACGCATTAATGCTCGTTTTTTGTTAGAATATTCGCTAATTTAAGTTTCAGAATGCTTCAGATTATTTATAAGAGAGCTTTTATGCAAGAAATATTTTTCGGAAAATTTAAGTTTTTTACTTTATTTTGAAAAATAAAAAAATGGGTGTTATGTATTTTATAACCACTTGCAATTTTTTCTAATTTACTTCAATCATCAAATACATTTGTCCAATTTTGAATTCAACGACGGAAAAAACATTTTCAAATAAAATTTTGTTCATGCGCAGTATAATTTTACTCTAATCCGACCACTGATCTTTTTAAGATTAAATTTGTGAGACTGACAATTTTTTGTGAAATAATTGACTTCCCAATCGATGCAAAAAAAATTTGGAATTTGTAGAATGTGGAGAAGAAAGGTTTGAATTATTATTCATCACTATTTTACTTGATTTATCAAGAGTTTATAACTTTTATATATAAATTAAATAATATGATTTTTTTGTCGAGTGCCACCCAGGCTGGAGGTATACGCTGCTCAATATTTTCAACAGAACCTTTATTTTGTGTGGACTCCAACTTCTTCAGTACTCACATGCTATAGGCTTTCGTTTATAAGGTAGGCAACCACTCATACAAGTAAAGGACAAAGATAGGAGAACTTGCCCGAACTTGGATTCGCAAACAGGACCCTCTATCCGCAGTCAGCCCTGCTGACACTAGACAAGGTGGGTGGCAATATTATGATTATAAAATTTATGTTAACTGTATATGTATGTCAATTAATAATTTTATAAAATGAAAAATCCTGTAATATTTATTTATGAAATAATTGATAAAATAAAATGAACGGCATATTATTTGCGTTTTTGTTATTCAACAATTTTATTGTTATCCTTGCAATTTTATTTTTACTATTGTTGGATTTTTTTTTTACTATTGTAAATTATCATTTAGTTGTAGCTATAATAACTTTTTAGTATTCAGAAAACAATCTTGTGTAAAATACAAAACATTTTAGTAAAGTTTTAGTAATGTATGCTATTTGTATCATTAATATATGTTTTTATTAATAAATTATTGTTAGGAGTTCATTGCGTCTGCTTTGTCATAACCCTTTCTGTGAAACAGTCCTAATTCCACAAAGTTCCTTCCTTTTTTTTTTGTGTGAAGGTCGTCTACTACATTTAATGCCCCTCGATGCCAAAATAAAGCTCAAATAATCATTTTTATCATCAGCGCAAACTTTCGGATATTGCATTTAGAAATGGGAAGAACAAGTATGAGCAATTCACATAATTTCGCAATTTTTTTAATTTGTAACTGAAAAATGTAATGAATGGCTGTGGCTTTGTGGTAAAACAACGTACTTTTAGATTGCAATGTTCCGGATTTGATTCCACTCAGTTTTTAGCAAAGGGATCATGATGTTTTGTCATCGTGTATAAGACATTCTCGAGTGTCCTACTCTAAAAGATTTCAATGTTCATCTCGTAAATTGCCTACCGCGTGAGGACTTTTAGTAAATAGTAGTCTCTTGTTCCACAACAGCTGAGATTAGAACCAAGACCTTTTCCTCTAAAAAGCATTCTCCCACCACTGGACTTCTATGTACTTCATTTGCATATCTCATCTGTTCTACCGTATAGCTAACCATTTACACCTATAAAAGATGCATATATCCTTTGATAAGGGATGATAAATAGTATATACTCCTTGGTAGCGCTCTTTGAAGTATAAGGTCCCGCGTTTGATTAATACCACGTAGTACAATTTAATATTTTCGGGTATTGTACTTTGCAACATGTGAATATATTGTACTACTCTAATATGAAAATTGCCTTATCTCTTTAAAATATAAAACAAATCATCACGAACATCCTTCTCTTTCATTGGCAAATTACATAAGTTTCAGAAATTAATAATAAACTTGAGATATTTTCATGAAACATTGTAAAAACTTCGCCTTCTACATTAAGAAAACAAGTTATTTAGAGGACTCCGTATACGTTATTCTCATTTTTATCTTATATTTTTTAACATGCCTATTTCAGTGTAGTTGCAATGTTCAAATGACTGCAGGCAGCCAATTTTCGCTATAGTACATTTTACAACGAAGATTCTTTACAACCACAAGATTGTACATATAATTAAACGACCCTCTTCGCAAAAATTATTCCAATTTCCTTTTGAGTTTAATTGTTTCTATCCTCTTATTATTGAACTTTATATATGGTAAAACGCACTAATTTTTAATACTAAAAGATAGGCTTAGTCTAGTTACTAAAAACGTTTGTATCATCAAACCTAATCAAACAATTTGTGGTCAGGCCATAAAATAATTCCACATTACTGAGCCAGGCTTCACGGTTTTCTTTAAGTCGTATAAAAATATGAAATATTTGCTTTAAAATTCCAAATGACATTTTTAAATCTTATTGTTATGTTTGTTCAACTTATAGAAATTAGGTTTTCTTCTATTTTTTTTAAATAAAAAGCTGTTAGTACATTTAATGAATTTCATATCATTTATTTTTTCAAAAATAATGATTAGTAGTGAATGTGGTAGGAACTCGATTTTTGGGATGAAGAATGCTTGGTTCAAAGCAGGCTTTGTTTAAAACAACTCAAAATATATGTCGTGTTTCAAAATTTACTGCATTTATTGGTTTGTGTGACTGCTGATAAGTTTTTCTGGATTTCTAGCCCATTGTTATAAGACTAACCGGTCCTAATCTTGAAAATAATTCGCATAAGCTATACATCCATTATGCTATACTTGACTTTGTTTCAATTTTCGGTTATGGGACTTAATGAGACCAAATAGAAGAACATGTTATTGGAAATGAAAGACTCGAATTCGATGCTAGCTCCAGTTGAACAACGGGAGATAAATGTTATTATAATTAATGTTCTTCTACGATTGAGGGCATGGATGTGAAGAGGAATGTGTGATCTCAGGTATCGAGCATTTGATGATAGGCGAGTATTCAAACGCATTAATATTAGATAAGTTTGTACCATATTTATGTATGTATGTATGATAATTATCCGTGATTTTTTTTTCCGTGTATGAAATATTCTGTTTCAAACCTTCTATTCTCAATTTACAATGATTTTAATTTTCTTTTGTATTTTGTTGTATTTTATTTAGTTTTCCACAAATACATCTAAGCTTCTATTGCAAAGCTTGTAGTAATAATAACAATTAAAAGTCTGAATCATTTGTATCGAAAGTTAGAAGAAATACAGCTATACAACTTTTTCTGTTTTCTAATAAATGATAAATTACAAAATTTCGAATTCTAGGAATTTAATCAAGCAATATGTGTAAAAATCTTAATTTCAAATTTTATGCAATAACGTAATATAGCATGTAACAAATTCGTGTGGACAAGCGAGAAACTTTGCTTCCTTTGTAATATTTATAAAAAGCGTAGTAAATATTTTACTCAATAAAATGCTCCTAGCATATGAAATCTGTTATCTGCGCTTGAAAGAAATGAAACTTCTATTTAAAACATTTCTTTAAAGTGTTAATATTTATAGAGACATTTGAGATTATTACATTTATAGAGACATTTGAAATTATTACATTTATAGAGACATTTGAAATTATTACATTTATAGAGACATTTGAAATTAGCCACAAAGAATAGGATCTGTTAA
>JAPDSC010136828.1:0-19301 GCA_026290005.1 Latrodectus geometricus
CTCTCAACCGTCATTTCATCTGAGATCCATATAAGAAGCGAAAACTGATTCACTATTTTGCACTTTATGTTTTTGTTTGTGTGTTCTATTTCATTCTGTATTTTTATCTTTTTTTTTTTTTTTTTTTTTTGCTGCCAGTTATTGAAAGTAAAAAAATTAAAAAATTGAAAGAACTTAACAAATTTCTCTCAAAGTTAGTTTGTATTTGAATTGGAGTACGGTATTATGATGCATTTTACTTTGCCTCTATCTGACAACTAAAGTTATTAAACACACTCTATCACTTCTGATTTTAAATTTTGGTCAAGCGACAAAGTCAATATCTATTAGCCATTACACTTAGCGGTTTGCTAGGGAAGTTAAATTAAGCGGTGGAAATAAATTACTTTCAAAGCTCCTTTATTATAGTTCCAGACCTGATTTTCAAAGATCAAATTAAACTGATTCCTTTATTAATCAAGAATCCACAATCTTATAACAAGAGTTTCACAGATTGATAGTTACATAGAGACTGCTGAAGAAAGTGTATCCTACCAAATATTTAAAATGTATATTTTTTTCAGCAAGAATCTTCTATATAATTCAAATATCTTCAAGAAGGACATCGTTATCCATCTAGTAACTGTTATCTCGATATATACTTATTTAGAATAAGTAATATAATATGATTAGGGTAAATACACGTATATTTCTGATTACTCATATGTGCGGAACGCAATAAACTGCCCAGAACTTCATACTTATGTTCTTTGACTAAATCAACACCCTAGTTAGATCTTTGACTGAGTGAGATGGAACCCATAACCTTGAGTTTACGACATTAGTGCATTTCCCAATTAGGCTCCAGCGGCATTACAATCCAAGATACCTTCAGGCCTACGCGAGAACCATCTTGTTAAAATTAAAAACTCTCTTTAAATTGGTAAAGCCCAATGCTTCTCTGTTTTTATTTCGAAGTTGAACAGGAATGGCTAATTTAAAGGTGGACATCATCACAAGTAAACACTCTGAAATGGTTTGCAAAAGTGAGAGATTTTAAATTGCCATATAGGAAATGCAGATGAAAAAATTGGATAATTAAAGAAGTAAATATTATTAAATTCTATAAGCCACAGGGTGTAGAGTAATTTGAGCCTAGTTCATATAGTGATACCAAAATTAAGCCTTATTAGGTGTATTTGTGAGGGATGTTGACTTTTTCCATAATATGCAAATTGTAGCTTAAGAAACTGTATAATCTTGATTGGTAAGGGAATGAATTTCATGTGATCTGTTTTGATTCAATCAGGAAGGAACTTGTTGAGAAAAGTTATGCGAGTTATCCGCAGTGTATCACAGCACTGAAAATCCGCGTAATCCCTAATATCACTCCTCTAGTATTATGATAAAAATTATAATGCAAGCTGGGGTATCAATTTTTATGCCTGTTAACCATCACATAAATTCGACTATGGGCTCAAATTTAAGAGGCGAGTAACTGCTGATGCTGGAATAGTAGGCAGGAACAAGCAGCCAAAAAATATAACACTGAAAAAAATTTAATAAAATATATTTAAAATTAAGCCATATTAAACAAATGGATTTTAAGTTTAGAAATATTAACGGGAATTAAAACTAAAAACTCATCTCCAGGATTAAAACTTAGTAGATAAAATGATTATAATAAATTTGAGTTCCTCTATTTCTTCTTTTTATAACTGAATAACAAGCAGCATTTTTGAATGCAAAATAAAACCAACAAATGATGAAGTTGCTCTATTATAATTCAAATTCGCATATACTGCTAAACATAATTTATTGATTACAAGAAAATGAGGAACAAATAATTATGAAACAGAATGACCCTTTGATCTCAAACGATAAATACAGTTCTCTTCAGAGATACAAAAAATTAAATATTCCGCTATTTACCCTTGAATAACAAGTTCCAGTGAAACTGCTTTTTCTTCTAATTAAAACACTCCTCATCCCAAACGATAATATAGCTAATAATAAAACGATAAACTTGACAGATGTTATAGCATCTTTTCCGAAGTGAAAAAAACTTGTTTTTTTTTTGGTTAATTAATTTCTTCAAAATGACTTACAGATTCCTTGAACTAAATAGTTACAGATTTTTCTAAAATCTATTTAGTGAAATGCTAAATCATTTTTTGATTCTTTTAGTGGTAACTTTTTCCTCATTTAAAGGTTATCTACTTTTTTACAGACGATTACTTAACGATGAACACTCAGAATCGGTAGTTTCCCATCAATCTCATCGATGGTTTGAAATTAAAAAATTATTCAACATTCACATTGCGATTAATATTTTGTAATGGAATTACAAGCTGCCACTTCAAGAAACCGGTTTCATTTCGGTTCACAATCGTTCCGTTATCCGAAGTTAACGTGTGCTGTTATTACTGTGATCGTCTGCTGTGAGCTTCTAACGGCGTTTGACGCATTTACTCTCACCCTCCTCCCTTTCAACAAAACACTATTATCTGGCAACACGTTTGTAAGATTGACCCACTGGCTCTTTGATCCAAACGATTTTTTAGCTTCGAATGTCGTCTGAAATACGAGGGGAAAAGCATGACTGCCTACTGACCTAAAAGCGCTAAAACGATTTTTTTTTTTAATTTTCTGTAACATGCATTGAATAGCATTTTGCGTATTCTACACAGAATTAGTATTCATTTCCGGTATTTTTTGAGTGGGAGTTTTATGAGGAAATTAGATACTGTGTGAGAATTCTCTTTCTCTCTCTGGAAAGCGTTAAAATAAACAAAAATGGTATGAGTAATCTCTAAAATATGAGAAGATGAGAAGATTTAAATGCCTTTTTCTCGCTCTAGCGGAATCTTACATAAAATCTTGTTGATTTCTGAAACAGTTTAATAAAAAATACGCGTAGCATTAAAATTTAACATTTATAAATCTTTCAAAGAAATTTTACAGTCGCCGATTAAAACCGAAACCTTTAAAATTATGGAAATTGAAGCTTTTTTATTATATCTTTTCTAGTCTTATTAATAGTTAGCTTAAAAAATCATTGCAATTGATAATTAAACATGAAATGAATATACGTAAAGCTCAGGTAATGTGTTGTATATATTTTATAATTAAATATATATCATTTTAAAGTACTGGTTTATTGATTTTTTTAAATAATATTTAATTTTCTCATTTTTCACATGTATTTATTCATATATAATTAAAATCTATATAGGTATGAAAAATCTACTTCATTTTATAAAAAGTTGTTATTTTATAAATATTGAAATATAAAAGAATTTTAATCGAAGCTGAAATGTCTGTGTTTAACAGAGCATTGATTAAAGTAAGCTATTTATAAAGAAATTTTCTCGACTCTAATTAAGAACTTAAATAGCGTATTACAAAAAATTTGGAAACATTCAATAATCACATTTGAATATTTTCAAGCTTATCATACTTGTATATTAATAAGTGTTGATGCATAGTAGCTAAAAGCCATTTCTATAGAAAATCTATTTATCATTTCTTTTAGATTTATGACAGACTCCAAGAAGAAAATGAAATTGTAAAAAGACCATGAAAATTACGGAAATGAGTGTTCCACTTATTTTTATTATCATTACTTTTCTCGTGAACTTCGTACATTGTGTCAGAAAACACACCAACCAATCTGTTCGTAGCTCTTTAATCATCAAAAGTAAAACAACATCAATCAATCAATTATCAAACAGAAATTTGGCACTGAGGACTGCAATTGTTTCAAACCATTTGACCAATTAACTCAGTGCAATGAAAGGAATAATGAGAGAGAGTGTGATCAGTGCGGAACTAATATCTCTGTCGATACTGGGGCACTAAACAATCCAGTTAAAAAATAAAATAGAGATGAAATTATTATAAAATGAGTAATTTAGTTACTATATTTTTATTGTTAATACTTTGAAATATATTATATAACTTGAAAAATTCGCAAAAGCAAGAAAAATCTGTAAAACTACTTAAGACCTTTAAAAAAACTTTTACAAAAGCTTTCAATTTTTTTCTCAAATGTTAATTTATTTTAGTCATTGTAATTATAAAGGTAAATCAGTATTTTAACTTCAAATTGGGGAATTAATGCTGTTAAATTTTTGTTACCTAATTTGAATTTTTACTCTGATTTTCACATTTCAAATTAATTCTAAGCCTTTTCCTTATTTTTTTATCTACACACTATTGACTAGTTTCTATTTATATCCTAGCATTTCAACCATAAATTTCAAAACATACATGATTATTGTAAAAATTGAATAATGGAAAAAATAATTTATGCTCTTGGAATATGTTTTCAGTAGCGTCATATTTCTGATATATTATAGATATACTGCAAATTAAGTTTTTCTAAGGAAAATTTTTACAACGTTTTTGAATCTTATTCTCATGTGCAAAATAAAAACATTGCGATGGAACCAATTTACTATAAATTCCATACCTATTAATTTATTCACACGCACATTGATGCTATTCCGTTTCACTCCTTATGTGTATAAGCAATTTTAAAAAGAAAACTTTCATGTAACTATAATCTCTTTATAACAGATGTTTGTCTCTTGAGAAACAGACTCTGGATTTATAAACAGAAAAATGCTTTTTTTCTGCTTTGACATCAAATTTTCGAATCCTTTTACAAATTAGTTCTCGAATTTGAAAGCGAAGCTATATTTGCATATTAAACTAATTTGCAAGCGAAGTAATTTGATGTATTCTACAAACTTCTTAAAATCTAATTATAATCCAATTAAGAAAACTATAAGACACTTGATAGTTTTCTTTCGATTCTTAGAATTAACAAATAGGAATTAAAACGGAGAAAAAAAATTTTCGTGATTTCTAGAAATGCATAAAATGCTCTCTCTTAAACATGGAAAATTTAATTAACAATTTTCCATGAAAACAAAGATAAAGAAAAGTTGAATTGCTTTCTTTCTTTTCAATAATTAATTAAACGTCAAGAGGGATAAAAGGATTGTTTTACCTGGAATTAAAATTATTAACTTTCCTGAAAGAAAGTTATTATTAAAGAGACAATACACGGAGTGATATGGTATATTTTTTTAAGAACTTTGCTAGAACATATAATTATTTTGATAACTTATAGAAAACATTTTTATTTCTATCAGTTATAAGCTGAAATTAGCAAAATACTTCATAATATTAGGAAATCGTTTGTAATATTAGATATTTGAATGTTTTTAGAGTATGTAATAACAACTATAAGAACCACGATATCGAGGGATGAAGAACATTGATTATATATATATTTTTATATTATTTATACATATATTTTTATATTATTTGATGATATGAAATTAACAATTTCCTTTTCAATGCCTATGCAGATGTAAGGTCTCTAAAATATTAATATCATTTAAATAATCGATTTTTTCTGATTCCGATTTTTTTTAAAAAAGAATTTAATTTATTAATGAGCTTAAAATATTTTATACATTTTATAATAAAAATCATTCCCTTTCATTTTTTATTAAAAAAATCGCCAAAATCTTTGAAATGTGCTGAAAAGATCTTATTTGAAAGAGTATAATAATACGCGAAAATCAACAAATAAAATTGAAATGTTTTATTATAAAACTGTGTTTTATTATATGCATTAAAATGTTTTAAATTCCTATGAAATTTAATGCATACAATATTTATTAAAAAATTTGGAGATATATTTATTTAAATTATTTAAAATTTCTTACAATGGGATGATAATTATTTAATCAAATTCTGTTTTTTTTTATTCTATAATAAATGTAATAAAAAATTATTCTCTCAAGTCGAACCTCATATTAATATTTTTAAAAAAAATCCTAAAATGAAATAATTTATTAAATACAATAACTATTTTATAAGTGTAAAATAACTGTTAGATTGCAAATTAAATATTGTTAACTTTTTTGTTAATTAAATTGACTTCACATTTCAAACTCACGATGAAACAAAAAATTTTATATATATATATATATATATATATATATATATATATATATGAGTGTGTGTGTGTGTAATTAATACTTTCACGATTTCAATTTTTCATTTTAGTTATTTAGAAATTAATTTCATTTTAGTTTGAAGTACAAAAAAAAAAAAAAAAAAAAAAAAAAAAAAAAAAATAACAGTATTATGGGAAAGTTTTCAGATTACAAATGCATATATGAAAGTGTCTGTATATTAACATCATATTTAGATTTTTCTCATTTACTTTAATGACACAATTTGTTCTGATTATTCCCGAAACCTAGTTAGATGAAACTGGATAGCAAAATTTTAAACTTTTTTAATTAAAAATTAAATAAAAGAGTAAAAAGAGAAAGCATTTAGATGTGCATAATTGAGATCAAATAAAAAAATGTAATGCTTTATACATAGTATTACCTATGTTAGGTCAGAAAAAATAAATCTACAAATTACTTCAAAAGGTTACACTCATTAATTGATGTTATACAAATAAATGTTTTTGGTAATTTATTTGATATGAATAATTCAATTGCTCTGAAATTTATTATGATAGATATTATATTAATTATTATATGAAAAAAAGCTTTTGTAAATGCTTACTTTCTTAAAACTCTTATTAAGTTACAGTAAAAAAAAAAT
The DNA here is from genome assembly GCA_026290005.1 of Latrodectus geometricus. NCBI lineage: Eukaryota > Metazoa > Arthropoda > Arachnida > Araneae > Theridiidae > Latrodectus > Latrodectus geometricus. The sequence continues at coordinate 6,622 of JAPDSC010136828.1, forward strand.
AAATAAATGTGAGAAATCTTCTCAGTAAAATTAACATGGAAAATATAAACATTAATAACAAATGACAACTACTTTATTTTTATTGCTGAGTTATAGACTGATTTAGATTTCTTTTGCAATTCTTAGCTAACTTAGAAATATTTGTGGCAACAAAACTTTCACAGTTGATCGGAGTATGATTTCTGAAACAATACTTAAATAAAATGCAAGTGTTAAGATGAGGAGCTATCAGAATTTATTGTATATGTTTCAAATTCTCCAAAAATGAAAACTTGGGATGGATTTAGGTCTGAAGTTTGAGGAGGCCTTGCATAAAAATTCCACTTCATATTACCCTTTTCAGTGAATCCAATGGAACATTCAAGAGAGAAAATGGATTTCCTGATTCTCGAATTTGTGTGGTCGTAAATATTTAACTTTTAGCTCTTATAAAAATGCACTTCTTTTGCCCAGAAGATATTCGAAAGTCATTTTGAATCTACTCTAAGGCAAGTAGAAAAAAAAAAAAAAAAAGAATTGAGGATTTAATCAAGCCTTAAAGTCGAAAGAAACGCTGCATGGGCTAATATAGTAAAGATGAATATTTGCCAATTTGTATGGACATTAAAACGTCGACTATTGAAAACTTCTACTGCATGTTGAACCCTGGTGTAAACTTAAAAAATTTTAATTTTTTCCACTGTAATCAAAATTGGCGAAAATTATCTAATGTTTTAAATAGTTGCTAGTGTATAATTCCAAAAAATATGTATGTATTCATTATTTTCAGAGTGAAAATAATACCCTTTATGGTCTTTTTTTATCGAAAGAAATTTCATTTCTTTCATTAATCCTGTAACACAATTTTGCTATTGCCTAACCTACAATTCCCTTTATAAATAGTTCTTAAACAAGTTCATTTAATTTTGAACTCTGGATCTCAAATGAAATAAAGAAAATTTAAATTGTTTAAATTAAATAAAGTCAGAGTTTTCTAAACAAATAATTACTGTTACTTATATGGTAAATAATTTTAGAAAAATATTCTGCAAAATGTTTAAGCCATGAGAAATTACATTCAAAAGTCAAGAATTGTGACCTTTTAATACCTGAATCAAGTTTTTCGGCAAAACTATTGTAGGTGAAAGGTTAAAACTCTCACTATGTTGTTGTTGTTTATTTGTTGTCATTTTCAAACAGTTTGATCTAAGCAGCACTGATAATAAGTTAAAAACTTGACAGCTAATGAAGGTTATGCGGGTGTTAAGCCTAACTTGGAGGCCAAACCGAGTCAACAGGTTTGGTTGTACTTTTTACATAATTTATTCATTATAGTTCTTTTCAGAACCATTGAAGTAACCATAGAGACTTTGTGTTTGTTGAATTTTATGATTAATAAAAAGTTTTCGCTTATTAATATATTATTAAACCATCATTTTCAGAAGTTGACGTAGTTCTTGTGTTTCAAAGACATTATGCGAGAAAGTATTTTAATCATCAAGCAAGTTTGAAGTACTTTTAAAACTTCCTTGCACTAATAAGAGCTGAATTAAGTGAAAAGTATATTAAGATGTTAATTTTCTACAATAGCGTGACTTGTAGTATTTTAATTTTTAGAGTAAATTATTTTTTAAGAATTAATGATGAATGCACTTTTATTTTTATAAAAAAAATTAGCATGAAAATTATTCTAAAACTAAACAACACATGAATGTTACTTTAAAATTAAAAACACTTTATTGATTATTATTATTATGCTAATTTTAGTGTCTCCTTCTCCATGGAAATAAGTTTAGTTGTATAATGAGGTGCTTGAATTTTTCAACAAACAAGAAAAAATATATATATGCATGCAAATAAGAGAGTTATTTTGATTTAAGGTTGGACACATTAAGGATTTTTACTTTTTACATGAAAGAGCGATGAATAAATGAATAAAAAAATTTCTTAAAGAGAAGCTATAAATTATTCAAACTGACGGAATCCCCTCACAACTGACCATCCTTAATAAAAATTCACTTAAAATCTAAAAATAATCTGATTCTTTTTTTATGATAATTCACAATGCATTGTCTAACATTTATAAAAGAGCAAATATTAATTAATTGCCATTTACGTTTATAAAAATATAAGGGATTTCATGTAGATGACTTTATTTTTGTTTTTATAAACTAATATTAGAATATTTTCTAATTTTTCTTCAAATACATGGCCAATAATTAAAAAGATTATATGCGCTTATTTTTATCACAAAATAGTGTACTACAAATACACACATATCAGATGTCTGTCTACATATAGTTTTAGTAAAAAAAAAAAAAAAAAGCTAATTCATAAATATATAAAGGTGTAATAATCAAATTTTTATCCATATTAAATAAATGATAATTTACATTTTAATAGATGAAGTATAATATAATCATGATACATTAGATAATTTTAATGCATGATGTATTATATAGATGACCTATACTTGAGGGTACTCCTCAGTTTCTCTCCTATTTGGCGTTATATTGTTACACCAATTTGTATATTTATTTTACTCGTGATTCATCGCGTTTCCAGCGCCATCTTGTTTCTTCAAACATGCACGAAAATACGCTTGGCGGGGAAAAAAATCCCTAATTTTCGCTCTGAAGTACATTTTTCCCGGTTAAATTGCGCTTTAGGTCCCCTACTTCGTCAATTAGCGAATGTGAAGCATTTTTTCGCGCATGCTCATTAATTACTATTTTGTTTTAGCCTTTTCATTGGTCGCTAATTAAGTTTCACTTTGAAATAGCGGTAGAATTTTCGCCATGGCATCGGGGATTTTGAAAACACGCCAAGTAGGGGACTTAAAGCACATTTTCACCCTTTTCTTCAAATAATACACATTTTACTATTTTTAGTCACTGTTGCTATATAGCCATTAATTTATACTTCTATTATACTAAATATGATGTTTTCAAGCCAAGTGACTTTCTTAGTGTTTTGGTTTGTACTTTATAAATAACCGAATAATGCTGTAAATATTTGTATTTTTCATTGTATTGTATAAAAATAAACTATTGAGAATTCAAATGCAGTTATAAATGTGATCGAATATCTGAGTTACAAATGCAATTTAACAATATGTTGTAATTTGGAATCAGAAAAAAATGACAAGTTTGACTTCTGAGTTGGCACTTTCTTCTTTATATTCTTTCCACACTATGTATTTCTATACCATAGCATGAGAGAGAGAGCTGGTTCTGGACTTATTAATCTTTTTTAACGTTAATATCTAATTCAAGATTCGTTTCAATAACATCTGGTCAAATGAAGAATTATTACAGTAAGAAATCACTATCTTATTATTTTAATATAAAGCTTAAGTCAATTACTCTTAATAGTTTGGAATAATTTTAGTTTAAAACAGTATTTCTATTCAATTCACGTTAAAAAAGTTAACTTTTAATTAAATTTTAATCTATAGTAACCTATAATTTTATATTTTAATATCCATCATACTGATTTAATATCTATAGCTGAATTTCCATTCATTATTTGAGATTTGTAAAAAACATCCGACATAGTTTTCTAAAAAAAAAAAATGTCTTTTGAAGCTCATGATTAGAAAAAATTAAACTTAACTATTTAAATTTCAAATTTAAATTATTTTTAAAAAGTCCTTTTTGTTAAATTGTTTTGAAAAAAATTAACCTTGTAAAAATTGGTCATGGCTTTTGCTGTTCATCTTCTAAATAATTTCATATATAATATAATTTTTCATTATAGCTTCATTTTAAAAAAATATCAATATTTTAATTTTAAAATAATTTTAATTTGATGTAAAAGTTTTAAAACTAAAATTGTTTATTGAATTAGCGAAAATTATTATGGGAATAAAGTTATCTTGTTTATTTTTTTTTTACACTCGCTTATTGACTTCTATTATAAAATCCTCCGCCTCTTCAATTTCTTATCTTTTAGACAGTTTGCTGTCTTAATCAGGACGGGATGCAAAAGCCGGAAGCAGAAGACTCTAATGGGAAACGTCACTTCCGATGCATGTCAACGATGTTCTTTCCCACTCCTCATATTCGCACAGGAACTGCGTGACACAGAAGAAAAGAAACGGCCGATAAAAATTTTTTTTTATCAATATTCATAGAAAAAAGTTCTTTTCTACAGAATGTGTGACATATGATAGACAAACAATGATTGATAAACATTACGTAATAAAATGAACGTCAGTGTTTGGCTTTAACGGGAAAACTTATTTATGAAATCCTTTGTTAATTGATTACATTTCATTAAAATATTTCTTAATTCAATATTAAACTAGTTTAAATTATTATTTAGTATAAAGATAAGATCATTTTATTAATGAATTAAAAAAATATTAAATATTCTCTGCTTTTTCAGTATATATTTTTGGCAAACATATTCTTCTATATTTGATATATATTCTTCTGTATTTGATATATTTTTCTCATTGTATTGCTTTGCTTATGTATTGTTTTGCTTATTTTTCAATGTGTTACTTTAATTCCATTTATTTCAATTTTAATATAGTTGTATTTTTTTCTTATAGAGACACTCTTCGGGGGAATAACACGAATATTTTTAGACCATTGTCATTCATGTCTGTCAGAAAAGGGCGTCTGTTTTGCATAGCTGACCATCTCCCTCCTGATGAAGACGTGGTCCCTATGCTCTTTCCTTTTTTCCTGATTTTGTCTTATTGATATTAAATTGTATAGTTTCTTCTTTGTTTTATCTTTATCTATTAAACGTATCTTACATAATTTATATCGTCATTTCACACAATAGCTGCTTTTACGCTGTTATGATTGCCTATAATACTTATTTATAGATTAATATTGTATTTGCTTTTTCAATACATTGTATTTATTGCTTTATATTATATTATATTATATTATATATATATATATATATATATATATATATATATATATATATACTCAGACTTATATCTACTGTATTTAGATTTTGGTGAGATTAAACACAATAGTAAGAGCAATTTAAGTTAAACTCCCGATTAATATAGCAGTAAAACGCTGAATATTAACAATTTTTAACGATTTATTCAAAATGACTTATGCAAAACACAAAGTCTTTTTAGTATGCATGAATTTTTTTTTATTTTTTAAACAAATGAGGCAATTATAAATTGGGAACTATGCATATGACAATTATGGGAATAATTTTCTCATTTTTATAAAATCAGAATGCGTATATTGAGTAAGTAAAATATGTAAAAAGTCATATTCTTTTGCGTGGTTTTTAGAAACAGTAAGGGTGCTTGACGAACAGCTAGTGTTCTCAAGTGCCCCAGTTAATGATTGTTGTTATACTAATGACTGACTCATTATTTAAAGCACTTCTCTTTCTTTATATTTATTTTACTCTTACACAAATCCATTTTTTTTAATATCACTTAGTTTATACGTGTTGCATTAACTTAGGAGCACTAATTTATTTTAATTTATATACGGAGTTAAATCTAAGTTGCACATTAATTTTTAAAATTATATTTCTGGTTGTATAATATAAAAGATAATTTTACAAAATTTTTTGCAATTTTCTAACGACTCACAGCCATTTATAGCTTACACACGTATTCATTCGATAATTTATATATTAATGCATTTGTGGGTTTAGGAAAGGACAGAAAATAATTGTGGAAAATATAAATATGCTATATTGAAAAGTCTATAATAGTAGTTAATCACAAACCATGATAATTTTCTTTGATAAAAAATGGTGCAACATTTAAAATTGAGAAATGAAAACAACATTAACGAATTACATTTATTAGTTATCTTTCTTAATTCTGTAAATTTCCATCGTTGTGTAAACACACCATCATGTGATGTAACATTAAGAGTTTGTTTTTGAAGTAAAGAACAGCGAGCAGTTGACGCGTTCCATTTTCCCAATTACTAATTATTCAGTAAAACGCGTATGTCTCGTATTTTCATTCTAAAAAGATAAACAGAAACCACTTAAGCTATAGAATTATATATCTCAAACTAAGGACAAAATAAATACATAGAAAATGAATGTATAAAGCACTCTCTTTAATAAAAGTGGTGAAATTGAAATTTGAAAGAAATTAACTAAGCGTAACCTCATTCATTTGAATTTTTTTTTATGTAATTAGACTTCTAGTTCTTTTTTCTTTTTAAATTTAAAGACCTCCATTCAAGATGTCGAAGATAAAATCTGTTCGAAAAGCATGCAGGTAGAATTAAACGCGACACCAGCGCCATCTAGGAATCTCTTCTTTTTGTATAGCAAAATTTAATTATTTCAGTTCTCAAACATCGCCAACAGCAGCCAAAATTCAAGTTTTGATTAAAATGATAAAGTGCCTTTTATTTTTATCTTTGTTTCAGTAGGTATAAGAGATGAAAGATAAAAATCACAGACAACGAAAATTAAATAGGAAGCTCTGTAAATTAATATTATATTTTCAATTTCATTTTGAATTAAAAATTTACGAAAGACTATTTGAGAAAATTAGGTTAAGATAATACAATAGTTGATAATGGAAAAAGAAACTTAACTTTAACAGATTTTAATATGTAGTTAAATAAAACTTGGAAAAATTGCACATTTAGGAAATATTATTGTAAGGATTTACTTTAAAAATGTACTTTTAGCAGAGAATATTTCCTATCTGTAATAGATAATCTGGAAATGAGGTTTTAAGATTAGATAATCTAGAGATGAGAATTTAAAATATAAAATCTATGGAGTAAAAGCTTGAATCTTGATGTACGAATATTATTTCTAATAAAACAGAATAACATTAATTGAAATTCTGATAACATATTAGAGTGGTTATGAATTTTTTTTTTTTTTGAATGGGAATCCAATTTCTAAATAATTTTTAAATTCAGTAAATCTTTGAAATTCATATATTTCCATCAAATGAGTTCATTGTGCTTTTCTTCATTTGGTTTTAAAATAAATTAATTAAGTTAAAATTAATGATGCTCGAAATATTGAGACTTGAAACATCAGAAAAGTTTGATAATCGCAACTTCTGAAGTTAGATTATAAATAGAAGTAATTCTTTTAAGATATTGCAATTTTCCGTAATGGAATTATCATTTATGAGAGAAAATGAGAACAATTAACCCGAGTTTCATTAGTAATTAAAATTAATTCAATTTTTAAGTTTTAAATTTTTGAAAGAGATATTCCAAAAGTCAGTCTCTTGGTATAATTGGATTTAATCGTTGTATAAGTAATTTAATTTTTCTTAAATTTAACTTGAAATAAAAAGTATTATATTTTTAATACCAGAATAATCGTGACAACTAAATAGTTACTGTTCGGAAATTTCATAGAATTTTAGAAATCCTCAACACTCGAATTTTGATGCATCCCACATAACTTCGATTTAGAAGGATAATATATATGAATTTAATTTATATAAAATTAATATTAACTGTCACTGGAAATCAAAATAAAGGATTTAAAATTATTTTTTATTTTATTATTTAATCATGTTCTTAAGAAAAATTGCTATTTATGATAGCAATACTTATTCAACTTTAAATTAAATTTTATCAATTTTTCACATTAAGGATTAAAACAATTTGGATTAATGATTCTAAGATATGAGTTTTAAGTATATAGCTTTTTGTAAGAATTGATGTTCCATTTCAATTCATTTATAAGTTATGTTCCAGAGTTACATTAGTTTGATTCAATATGATCTGAAGATTTATTGTTTCCATTACCCTATCACCATTTAATTTTATGTTCTATACTATTTGGTACTGGTGTAATATTATATCTTTAGAAAAGTTCTGTCCTTCCCAGTTATAATCAGTTTCAACATGCATGCGTATTGGAGATTGCGGTAAGGGTTGATTCAAATCAACAAACCATTTTGGACCATTTTCGGAAACTAGTGTTTGTGTGTAAGTATTCGATATGAATGTCACATAATTAAGTGATGATCAAATAAACATCTTTGCTTGCACGCAACAAAATAAAATCTTTCTTGGACCGGATCATAACTGGGGATGAAAAATAGATTATCTATGAAAACATCCTAAGGAAAAAGGCGTATTTTGAACCTCGAAAACTGTCCCCACCACCTCTAAAACGAAGTTGAGACTGAACGAAAGAATGTTGCGTATATGGTGGGATATTTGAAGACCAATACATTTTTAGCTGTTGAAACCAAACGAAAGGCTAAATTCGGAGGGGTGATGTCAATTAAAAACAGCGCACCAATTAAAGAAGCTGCCGTTGTTCAATAGAAAGGACATCATGGCAATGCCAGTCCACATGCTGATTTAGAAACTCGTCAGAAAATCGCAGAGATAGGCTGAGAAATTCTGTTGCATCCACCATACTCTCCAGACATAGCATCTTCCGATTATAACTTGTTTCTCTCCTTACTAAATTTTTTGCGAGACAAAAAAATTCAAGAACGAAGAAGATATCAGACAAGTACTGGTTCAATTTTTGGCCTCTAGAGAAAAGACATTTTTTTAAAAATGGGACATACAAAATTGCCATCAGGCTGGCAAGAAGTCATAAATAATGATGTGGCAGTTATATTATTCAATAAAGTTTATTGAAGGTATGAAAAATTTGTTTTTTTATTTTATTTTAAAAATGGACGGAATTTTGTAGTGAACATAATATAAAAATATTTGTCAAAAGTTAGCTTTCAAAGTTGATTTATTTTTGATAATTTGAAGAATCTGGCAGCTCAGCTGGAAACTTTATGCTTTTATCTACAATGCGTAATTTTAATTATTAGCTTTTATCAGAATAAAAAGTATTTTTAATGATATTTTTTATTGTATTGCAGTTGATTTGCTTTCAAAAAAGTTGCAGTCATCCTGGAAGTTAAACAAACATTTTTTGATTATATTTAACAGTGACTGAACTTCTATTAAACATCAATGATCGTGCATCCCAAACCTCAAATAATGGTTAATTTTTTCTTAAATTTGACTTGAGCCAGCATCTTTAAATCTTGTCATAAGCCAGCATCAAAATTTGATTGTTATCAATCAACTTTTTAAGCTGTAATATCAAAATAAACAATTTTGAAGAGTCTATAATTATAGTTACTTAATATCTAAATGATATAAATAATTTATCTGTGCCGTTGCGTCATCATTACTATGGCAACCATTTAAAAATCATGACTTTAACCTGCAAACTTGAAAAAAATAAAAATATGTAAGTGTTTAATTTTTTCTCTCTACATTATAACAATTGCGTGAGTTATAATAATTTCTTAGATTTTGCATCGAAATAACTAGCATTTGTTAAATGATGTTTTGAAATGGAGTATTATTAAGTAATCATCGGTGTTTAGATAATCATTATTTGGTTAGATGAATTTTCATTTTATCTCGATGTTAGTCTTTTAAGGACCTTTTACAAAATCCATTTAATGCATCCTTTAAATTGTTTTTGCTTCATGCCAGAGCGCAGTGGCTGTAGGACAAAGATTCGATTCAGTGTCGCGAACAATTTGAAAAAATTAGCTCGAAAGCTTTAACAATTCGTTTCCTGTTTTCTTGAGTTCATGCTTCGACGATGGCATCTGGGTTTGAGAATATTTATTGCTGACACAAACTGCTCAGCCATATCTTTTGGCAACAAATTGTAATGAAGAAGATAATAAAAAATACAACACTAGGCAAGGTCAGGATCTTCTAAGCAAAATGGACTGACAGGCAATACCTAACTTGTATTGCTTGCAAAATCGAAATTGGATGCATTCTTGAAGAAATACAGTTTCATGATTTTAATGCTATAATTCGAAGACATATATAGAAATTATTGAAAGCTAACACTAGTCTTATACAGCCAGACATCTTTTAGAGATTGTTCACCAACACTCTATGCCTTTTCTTCTTATATTAAGTCATTCAAATTGCAAGGCAACATATATTGCTTATCATATTTCTTCTCTCTATCTCTAAAAATGTCATATTTTTAGTCTTAATATGTCTAATTAATAATAGTATTAAATATGTTATATTTTCTGCATTTTAACGTTATTTATGAATTGTAGCACAAACATTTTTTAATACCACTTATATTAATAATAAAAATATTTATATTAGTAATGGACAATACAGAAGTGGTACTTATATTAATAAATATTATTTTGACGATGAGCAGGAATTTAACTATACAGAGTTACTACATAATATTAGGTTGGGGAAAAAGAAATCCATTATTTTTACGTGAACTTTATGTAACTTCTTTTGGATTCACCTTGTAAAAAGGCTTAAAACAGCTTTCATGTAGATTTTTAGGTCTTGCACGTTACGACTGCTGACATGCGGTACGTAACTTCGATCATTTTTGATATTTTATAGACATTTTCGACGATTCTGCATCCACAAGCGAGGTGCATCTTTAACATCAAAAATACCCGAACGGAATCGACGAAACAAAAATTGTACGTAACTGGTTGTTACAGTCTATATAGGACGATAAACATTTTTCACAATTTTAGCCACCCGGCTATCTTTTTCGCCGTTACAAGAGAAAAACGAAATTGTATCGAATTTTCTGTTTGTTGTCTTCCATTTTTAAAACCTTGTACGCGTAACTGAATTAATCAAACAAAAAACCGCAAGAGGATATTTTAGTTTTAAATGTCACTTTTCCAACGAGCATAAATCAAAAATTGTTTGATAGATACCTCACGAGATATCGATCACTACAGACGTCTACCGAAAAAATAATGGATTACTTATTCCCCAACCTAATATTATTAACTATGTTTACGTTTATTGTATATATTTAACTAATAAAACTATTCCACACATCGTTTGCACAATATTACATTTTTCTACAGTTGCTTTAAAATATATTTTTGTAATTCACTTATAACATCATGTAGCGAAATGGAGCTAATATTTTGTCAATTAGAAAAAAATCAAAACTACATTTATTATTTAATGGTCGAATAACTTTGACAATTCCTTTCACATTTAATTTTGATGTTCAATTGACTGAATTCACATTTATTTCAGAAACATCTTTCCAAGATTTTTAAATAGGATTTGTTTTGTAAATTTTTTTAAAATTTTAATTTTTATCATTTGGCAACATAGATTCATAGTTGTAAAACATAGTCGTTACGTAACGATGCTTATTCTTCAAAATATGAGTCATTTATAATGCAAAATATGGAATGCAAACAATCATTTTTCCCTGTAAACATCTCAGAAATAATAAGTTGTGTCAAATTTATGATCAAGGGTCTTGTTAGTACGATCGGTATGATATGGTAAAAGAGACTGTCCCATCTTTTTTCAAATCCCAAAATACACCCTCTTAATAACGAGGAATCTCTCAGACATCTTTTATTTCAATATTATAAACTAAATTCATGAATTTTTATAGAAACATATAAGCCAATTATACTTTCTTGAAAGCTAAAAGGGTTGAGTTATTTATATCAATTAGTTAAAAATGCATTCCTTCTGTTTGAATATAATATGTAATATATTTTAAAATATTCCAAAAAATTTTACATAAAAGTTTATATTTTAAAGAAAAATAAAAAAATAATTAATTTTTAAATTGAATTATTGAGTTTTTGGAAATGAATCTTTTTCAACAATTAATGATATGAATGTATACGTTAATTTTGATTTAAAGAAACGTTAATATCAAAAAACTTTTTAATAAGAATATGAAGAAGAATAGTTTAATGTACAAAGAAAAATAATTAGAAAATAAAAAAGTGGAAAAAGATTAAGTTAACATTTAAATTAAAAACAAGATTAAAGAAAGATGTAGGGAAAAAAAAAAAAAAAAAAAAAACGGAATAAAAACGGAATAAAAACTTGCTCCTTTTTATCAAGGGAATAGGGATAGTGGTAAAAGTGCTTTTTCTAATTCATTTGTGTATATTGCTTTTAAGGAATAAACAATACATAAACAAAGTTTTCCCAATACCTTTAAACTAAAGAAAAAGATAATGGAAGAAGCAAAAGATAAAAGTTAAAGAAAAAAAGATAAATATGAAAGTTTCCTAAAAAAAACTACAAATTATAGTTTGCCGTAAGCGGTAGTATAAAAATAATAAATATATGCAATAAAACTGTAACAAATAAATGAAAATTAAAAACAGATTAAAGTAAGATAAACAGATTAAAAATATTGGAAAAGAATTGAAATTAAAAATGAGCTTATATACTGGTAAATGTTGGTAAAAGTAAAAAGAATGAATATTTTATAATTCAACTTTTCGTGAAATGAAATGAAGCCAAGTTAACGTAGTTAGAAGCCAAATGAGTAAAATCAGAAGAGTTATGGCAAAGGTTCGAAGCAAAAAAAACTTTTTTAGGGGTAAAGTTTCACTTTAAATTAGTATCACTCATTTAAAGTGAATTAAAAAAAAGTAATTAAAACCAAAATACTATTATAGTTTTGAAATAAAAAAAGATTAATAATAAAAGAAAAGAAACAATTATAATTATTAAACCCCAAAAAATTAATCAAAATGACAATGAGTAATTATGAAAATTCTATAGTATCATTAACAATAGTGCAAAAAAGAAGTACTTAGGGAATAACTAACAAACAAGCAATAATTTTAAAAAATCTTAAAAACAAGTTTTCATAATTATTAGGATTAATAAAAATCTCTCTTTGTATATATATATATATATATATATATATATATATATATATATATATAT
>JAPDSC010136838.1:0-25976 GCA_026290005.1 Latrodectus geometricus
TATGTGTATGTATATGTATGTATGTATGTATATGTGTGTGTTGGCAATAGGAGGAAACCGAGGACAAAACAGTTTATACACACCTTCTAACCGAGGACCTCAGCGGAACCGAGGACGTCCTCGGTTCCATTTTGCTATTTTTGTGCGGAAATTACATAATTTAAACTTAAATTTTAAATTTCATTGAAATTTAAGAATGCTCTTGATTTGATTTTTTTTATTTTACATTTAAATTATACATTTTAGTTTTTAATTGTCATTTTTTATTGAAATTTAATGATGTCCTCGGTTTACACCTTTTATATTAGATTTTTGTGTACTGTGTTAAAAGTGCGTATCCTGTAAAATATGAGGTCCTCGGTAATTCGGAAAAATCCTAGTTTTGAGTATGTCCTCGGTTAGGCAATAAAATACACATTGTGTATATCAAACAGATTTATAATAATATCGTTTATTGTGATAACTTTATAAAGACTAATATATTTAGTTCTTTAGTGTATTATTAGGGATACAAAATTGTTTTTCTTTATATTTCTAAATAATTAATTATATTCTTATTAAGTATATTAAAAATTTAAGTAAACTTAACTACATCAAATTTGAGTTTACTTTTTGTAGAATTGCAAATTCGTTGAGAATAAAAGAAGCTTCTTTAGTAGATTCTGAAATTTAATGTTTTTTTAATTTAATACAAATTTCATTTTTTTAAATATAAAAATTATTTTGTAATATGTTATAAAAAAATTTCATGCTTATATTTTTATTGAAAAGTTTTCTTATTTAAAAAATTTTCTTCCTTCGAAAAAAAAATTAATGATATAATGTGAAGTGTAATTTTAATTTTATTTAACAAATTGTACATTTCTTTAATTTGCATTCTAATTTAATCAATATGTTAAGCTTCGTTTTATTTACATTTTTAAAAAATAAAATGTAAATATATTTATATTCTCCTGTTGCTTCATTGATATTTATTTCAGAACTTATGTATAAATTATTTGAGAAATTAAAATTAATGTTAATTAAAAATTTATCAAAAAGGTTTTAATTATACTTGTTCAGAAATTGAAATTTTCAATACATTATATCAATGCGTTAAACTCTTAATATAAAATCTTATAAAAAAGAACTTTACTATACACTTATCAGCCCACTGAATTATAAATATTATAATTTTAATTTACTTTACTTAATGCATTAATATTTCTTACCTCAAAGTACATAATATACATACCTGCAATCGAGGACATCATATACACACAGGCAATCGAGGACATCATATACACACCGTCAAACCGAGGACATCCCATACATACCGGCAAACGAGGTCATTATATACACACAGGCAACTGAGGACCTCCCATACATACCGGCAAACGAGGACTTTATATACATACAGGCAAACGAGGACCTTGTATACACACTGACAAGCAAGGACCTCATTTCGATATAAAAAAAATTAAACAAGCAATTTAATTGAATTGAATAAATAATTAATTGAATATTTATATTGAAGACCTCATACATTCACTTGATTTTTTTTATATGAAGTCAATACAATAAATTGATTCATATTGAAATTTCCGAAGGAGAAATTATTAATAAAAAGAAGCTCGATATGCATCTGAAGTACAGTAGTTTGCATGCCTTTTGAAATTATCAGTTCAGCTTATTTTAATTTTATTTCTATTTCCTTAATGAATCTGTTTTATCTAATATATTTTACTGACAAATCATTATTTCATTTGAATTTGAATATATAAGTATAAATACTCGTATGATCATTTTTTATAATATCACTTTTCTAGATTCTGTTTTTGACAATATCCATTTTTTAAATTTAGTTTTTGGCTAACATTGTTCTCTTTTTATTCTTCTAAATAACGATATATTTTTGTTAACTGTATTATTTTGTTCATCTGACTCAAATTTTCATTAATCCAATCTTCTTTCCCCAATTTTAATTTCTATATCATAATCATCCATTATAATAAAGCTTTTAAATTTTAGGGGGTATGTATAAGAGAGTACTTATTTTACTATATAAGATAATTTTCGATACAAATACACGAAATTATTATTCTCAAATACAATAACAAAATTTCTTATAAATTTCTTCATGCATTTTATCTAATTTTAAATTTCTTTATATTTATTGTTATATTAATTCTAAATGTTAATACAGTCTTCTTCTGACTAGCTTTAGAAAGAAGTTTTTTAAAAATAAATGTATCATCAAAATTTAAAGGAATTTTTTTCCTCAATATTATGAAACATATTCGTTTTCCAAAAATTTAATTAAAGCTTTTAAATCATACATAAGTTGTTTAGAATTTCTTAACAGACGTCCTAATTTTCAAAACTCACTAAATAGGAAATATTTTTTAAGTAATCTTTAATTTTTGTGTGTTTGCGTTGGTTAGTTTTACTTAAGCCAATTCATTTATATGCATATTGAATAAATATAATACATGTCTGTAAATCTGAAATTATCTGTATGTAAAACACCATATAATAAAAGAAGAATTAAACTTGTGAACAGGAGGACTTAAAACTGAGTGAACGCGAGAATCATGAATATAATAACTATTTAATCCTATAATATTAGTATCTTAATTATTTATCAATGATGCAAAAAATTTGGAAATAAAATTCTGCATGAAGCACGTTAAACTCGTGGTTTGTGGGGTGTATGTTTTTAGCAACGCTTACTTTTCCAGGAGTAAATAAAAAAATTTGAAAAACGTAGTTTATTTTTTTAACTTTTGGACATACATGCAAATATTGAGGAAAATCCATCAAATTTTCTCTTAACTTATTATACATGCAACTGTATCTAAATAAGAGCAAGCAACATGAAGGTGTAGCAATCACTTTCACAAGTTTTCACTTCATTTTAGAGAAAATACGTTTCAATGTATTAAGATACTTTACATATATAGATTCTCTCAAAGAATCATCTAAGCAACGAAAGAGAATCTTCCTGCTTTTAAAAAGTCAAAGCTTTAGCTAGAGGGTAAGACCTCAGAGTCTGAGAGAATCTTGGATTCGTTATGCGTCCTCATCGACATGTAGAAAACATCTTTGGAGTAAAGTGAAAGTGGTATATATCAAAATTATTCCATTCCTGTTTTAAAAACTGAAGCTGCTGTATATCCCTCAGAGGTAGATATTTCTAATGTCCTCTGAGAAACATTTGCTAGCTTGCTAAGCTCTAATTATTTTAGTCACATTTTTTTTAGGACTCAAAAAAATTACTGGGTGGACATCTCTAAGATTTATTGACGGACATAATCTAATCTACAATTGCACTATTAGATTATCAAAATCGAAGAGAATCTTATATCGGGCAAATGGGACCAGCCTAGACCTGATGAAATCTCTTACCAAATGCTTGTCACTTAGATCAAGATTCGTATTAAACATACTGTTATTTTTTTAATAGAATATAGGTAAATAACGCTTATCTTAAACTATGGAGGAAAGTAATAGTGAAGACCTTTTTAAAACCACGTGGTACACAGAAAAGTTTGTAAGAAGGATAATTTTAGGAAGAGGTTTGTTTTTAAGCAGATTCAAAATAAAGAGTTTTGCTTAAATTTAGAATAATTAAATATTTGAAAGGAAAATCAAATAAATATTCAAATGTAAGTGCTTAGAAATTTCCAGAGCAAATCACAAAGTCAAAAGTTATGAAATTATTTTCAGTATTTATCTCTCTCTCTTTAATTTATATTTACGTACTTTTATTTACTAATGAAAATATAATATAATATAGATTTTTAAGAAATAAATTTTTAAATATTTATTTAAACTAAAAAAAACTGTAAAACTATTTTACTATTTTTTTAAACAGTTAATTATGGGAAAAGCAAAGACAAAGAATTAATAATGAAATGGTGATAAAATAACATTATCCGCAACATTAAATAAATTTTATTCATAAATCCGCAAGATTATTTATTTTTACATTTCATTGTAATAAATTATTCTCCATTATAATGTTCTAACGAGAACAGAAGCCTTCATGCATTTTATCTAATTTTAAATATCGTACGCAATTTACTTAATATTTATTAATTATACAGTATATATTAGCTGCTGTTTCGTAAAGTTTTAAATGTTATGGTAAGATCTATTTTAAAATATTTTAATATTGGTTTGAATAAAAAATCATACATCTAAAACTTAGATTTGCCTTGGCTTGTCCTTTTTTGGACTTTGCACCACAAAACCCAACCAAACAATAAAAAAAAATTATCTTGATATTTAAAATTGCTTACGAGAAATTCTGTTCGCATAAGAAAAAATATTATTTTCACATGTACAATCGGCTTAGAATGAACTCTTTTAAAAAAGATTTTTTAATTAAAAAAATATTCCTTAATATTATAAACAGGAAATTGAAATAAATTTATAATCTACAGGTGAAATACAATTGAAATCAACAGTAAAATTTTTTCACTTAGAAATAGACTGATTGAATATATATTCTTGAGAAGAATTCGATTGTGTCAATGTTATAATGTCTTAATATTATTAACTACAATAATTATACATCTCAGACATGTGGGATAAGTATATTGATAAAAATTAATAAGAATTTTGCTTTAAAAATAAATAAATACGTTTCTTTTTCCAGCAATATGCAATAAGATTTGAAACATTCCCTTCAGACCATCAAGCACCTCGTTAAACAACCAAGCGAATTGTTTTAGATATCCATTTTAACCAGCCACGTATATATTATTTTCTGTGATTGATTTTGAAAGTTATATTTTCAAAATAAATTAAAAAAAATATTTCCATTGTTTGACTCCACAAATTCGTAATATGAAAATTTAAAAACTTAAAAAGTAGTTACTATTTGTTTAAATATTTTATATTATATGTTTATATGTCTTAGCAATAATAAGAATTTAAAGAATTATTTTTACAATATTGTAGTTTCTGTTAAATTCATTATAATAATTTTGTAGCAATAAACTCTTGACACCATTTCAAATATTTTATAATATTCTTAACTTAAAATGTAGGCTTTGAGTGAATGGATTCTAAAGTTATTAAAAAACAATCAAAATAAAATAATATATACTATTAATTACGAATAAGAAAAATTTTCCAATTATTAACCCTATTATTTTCGAAGAAAAATAATAAGGTTTACTTAAATTATCTTCATTTAATTTTTAGTAAAAAAAAAAATGATAAGTTTTTTTGTAAGAAAATGATTCTAACATATTCATTAATTGAGCCTTAGTTATATATTATTTCAGAAGTGTAAAAAATAAATAAATATACTGGATATACTTTTTACATATTATCTTGGCAGATAAAATGCAAACATCTTAAACAGAAATCAGGTTTTGTAAATAATATACTATAATATGGTTTGAAACTGTAACTAAATGAATTAAAATAAAATTTCACTAAATAACAGTCATTCTACAGATAATAACTTAAAGTTGTATCTAATTATTTATATTAATTTCCGAAAAAGCATTTAAAGAAATTGCAATTCGACTTAACAAGCTGTTTTCATTTAAATTATAATTAAAACAGTAATTTATGCCCAACAATCAATCAAAAAATTACGTGTACATCAGTACCTATTTGATTTTAGCCTCTTTGGCGACATAGACGAAAATCGAATAAGTAAAGGTGCAAGTGTATTTGCTGACCGACTGTATCATTTCATTAAAACTGCTAAACTGGCTAATGGAGATTATATATAATAAACATATAAAATACATGCAACAATAGTTTATGTCAAACTATCAATCCTTAAATTATATATTCATCAGTACCCATTTGATTTTAGCCCTTTTAATGACATGCATGAAAATCAAAAGTGTGAACCAGTGCACGTGTATTTTCCGACAGAATGTATCACCACATTAAAATTGCTCAAATGTCTATCTTAGATAATATAAAAAGAATATATAAGAATCTGTAGTACTCTTAATAACGAGCGCTAAACAGAACACTCTGAGTTCGAGATAATAAGAATGTTTACAAACAGAACAATTCGATAATGTCGATGTATGTGTGTATAATTGTGTAGACCCTCTTTTAATAAAATAATTATAACATTCCGACTGCATCAATGAACATTATTATAAAATACACCATAGAATCCCTGTAACAATAATTTATGTCAACAATCAATCAAAAATTGCTTCAGCATTATCACGCATCTTATTTTAAACTTTTTTTTGATGTAGAAGATATTTGAATTAGCACTGGTAAACATTTGTTCTTAGACCGACATTGTTATCTTACTGAAATTCCTCAGCTCGCCCTTGGAGATTATCTAAGAAAATAGATGTGCGAATATAAATAGTCCAAAAGATTTGAAGTTCTCAAAAAGTGTTAATTTTACTACGCAAAATTAGTTAGTCCACACACACAAGTTCAGTGAACTGAAATACCTCGTTGAATCGAAATCTTATATCTGATGAGAAAGAACAGCGTCACTATAAATATCATATCTATTCTGAATACATATAAAAATATCTACATATTCAATTGTAAATTATTTTTTAGTTTTGCGTAAAGACAGTGCAGTGAAAATGTTTCTAATAAAACTGTAGGGAGAATTGAGTTTGTCTAGTTGTGAAACGAGGAGTTCTCGAAAAGTAAAGGTAGCAGGTTTGTATCTGTATAAAAACTACTGAGTGGATGAGAATCTTGAACGTTCTAGCTAGTTAACATTTTCACTGCACTGTCTTAACGCTAAACTAAAAAATAATTTAGAAATGAATATGAAGACATTTTTGCATGTATTCAGAATAGATATGATATTTATATTGATTGCAAAAGGCAAATGTTGTGCAAAAGGCAATTACATGGCTGCCAGCCCGTCAAATTTATGATGGAATAGTCATGTGCAGTTAAGTATAAGGGAATATATATTGCGATTATTGAAAGTGTTTATGAAGAAAGCATTGTAAAAGAAGAAAATTGAAGAGTACTCAATCTAAAATAATTATTTTTTACTATGTCAGAATTAAAATATATTCACAACAATATTTTCCCATATATATATATATATATATATTGTTTAATTTAAAATATTATCGATCATTCATTCAAATTAAATAAAGTTTCCAATAAATGTTTTTAATTGCAACAACAACGAAATAACAACGATTTATTCTGACAAACAAACCTAGGAGAATATTCTATTCTGCCCAATATACATGTTGGCCCCAGTTTGGCATGTTAGATAGATTTGTTGCTATATTTTCCTTCTTTCAAAAACGTGGCGGAAGAGTCCATCCATAATCCAAACCGAGACTTCGAAGATTTCGCTTAACTCTTACTTGTTTTGTTTGAAGAATTTGAAAGAAGATTCGTTGACTTAATTAAGTTAAAAGAAATACTCAATTTTATGATATTTCCATATTTAATGAAAATGTTAACATTGATGGAGTATCTGAAAAAATAGGACATTTAATAGGTATAACACCACTCACGGTCAAGAAAGAAATTATTAAATTAAGATGCCATTTAATCTTAAATACAGAGCATATTTAGCGATAATGTTTTTTGAAAATTAATTTTTGAGGAAACGTTTCCAAATATTTACAAATTGATTTTGTATTTGAAATCATACTTTGGATCGAGGTATCTTTGCGAATCTGCTTTTTGTATCATGAACAAAATCAAACATTGGTCGCATTTAACAGATGAACATGTAATTTCGTGTTTATGCATTGCAATAAGCTCGTACCAGCCTCAATATGATAAACTTGTCGCAGATATACAGAGCCAAATTTCAACTAAACGAAGTGAATAGGATGGTCAGTTTTTGATATATGAATACTTTGATTATTTTCGCGAGTAAATTTTTATTTTGTAAATATTGAGTTTTTTTTAGAAAAATTACATTAGTTTACCATATTTTCTTGTTACCGAAAATAAATATGTACGTTAATTTATCTCTGCCTTTGGTAGACCACCTTCGATTTTTTAAATGGGGAGAAGACCCCGGATCCCAAAAGTTTGGCCACCCCTGCTATATAGCATTCATATTCAGAAGCATATATTTAGTTTCCTCGTTAGCAGGTGTGTATATGAGATCCTTGTTTTCTGGTATATATATATATATATATATATAGAGAGAGATAGACAGCGGTCCTCGGTTGCAGGTATGTATGGGAGGTCCTCGGTTGCGAGTGTGTATAAGATGTCCTCGGTTGCTGGTATGTATATGAGGATCTCGGATGCCAGTGTGTATGAGAGGACCTCGGTTGCCGGTGTGTATATGAGGTCCTCGATTACCTTGGGAAAACACAGATTTGAAAAAATAAAAATAATTAAATAATTTATATCGCATGATTATTAAAATCATATTTTGAACCATAATAATAAATTTCGTAAAAATATTCCTGTAAGCTTAGTACATAATTTGGGTCCTCGGTTGACGGTATATTCACATAGTCCTCGCTTTCCGGCTTAGACCAACCTGTGTGTGTATGTATATGTGTGTGTATGTATATGTATGTATGTATATATATATATATATATATGTGTATGTATATATATATATATATATATATATATATATATATATATATATATATATATATATACATATATATATAGTTACTAAAAATACTGTAAAATACTTGGTAAATGAAATTTTATTGTAAAATTGACTTAAATAAAAAGTTTAATGAATTGATGAAAGCTTAATTCTTAAAATGTTAAAAAAGATTTATTATTCATTGATATATTTTCATAATATTTTATAATTCAGTCTTTTGTATGCATGCAGAAATTAGGAAATTTCGAAATATTTCTTAAAATAAATTCTTTCTCAAAAAAGTGAAAATGAAAAATTCTAGTTTATTAAGAAGATTTTTTTAGTTAAATAATAATGCATTCACTACTTTTAAAATATATACTTTATATACTTCATTTTAGTATTAAAATTCTTGAAAAAGTAATTGCTTAAAATGCACTGGTGATTTTTAAAAATATTAAATCTTCATATTATTTTTAAATGATCAGCATTACCTTTATTAAACTGCTATTAATAAAATTCCAAATATATGGTTAAATTTCGAAATTGATGAAAATTATTTTCAATTTTCCTGATTAAACAGAATGAACTTCTCTACCTTTTCATTAATAAAAAGTTTTTAATGTCATTTTTAAATTACGTAATACATATTTTACATTTTTAGTTTTAATATGCATAAGACACTCTTAATGAAAGCTTCAATAATTTCTTTAAAAAGAAATTAAGCCCTTTAAAAAATAAAGAAAATTGTTTTCACAAAAGCTTTAAAGTTCACCACAATCATTGAAAATGAAACAAGCATGCTTTTTTGAAACTAAAATGCTTGTAAAACAGAATTGTTGATTAAATAACAAATGAGATAAAATGTTTTGACAAGCTATTTAATTGACATTCCTTTTTTCTATGTTTATTTTTGTTTTCAATGGGTGTCTTAATTACTGTTTACTTATATTATTTTATATTTTAATAATAATTTAAAAAACTGCAAGACATTAATTTTTATTTAAATTCAAAAGTAAATCTTTGATTGGAAAACAAATTATGATAACTCAAAAATTTTGATTTAATAAAAAGGAATAATTTTATAAGTTCTTGCACGAAATAAAATATTTTTTTTTAAAAAATCCAGAATGAAAAACACCGTTTTTTATGCACAAAAAGTATGATTATTCCTTCTCATATGAAAAATTAATGCAAAAGATAATTTTATGAAAAAAGTCATATTTTAGCTTATCAAAACATATAACATGTTACTATTACATCATGTAATGCAACCCTAATGTAACCACATTAATATAAGTTCATTTTCACAATGTTGTATCTTTATTGATAAGATTAAGAAAGTTACAAGTGTATAGAAAAGGATTTTTTATTTCGTGCACAGTGTTAGTGATAACAGCTTAGTAACAACTTAATAAAATTGTAATGTTTTTTTCCATAATCTTGCAGAATGTTTCCTCGTGTAAATTATGAGTAAAAAATCCTTTAAATGAATGAAAAATTTGTGTATAACGTCAATTATTTATATAGAAAATTTTACAATATTTCCAATAATGTGGTTTGTCTGCAGGATGGTCACTGTTGTTGATTTTCATAAAATATGCAAAAAGCGAAGTGTGACAGGTTGTCCCATATTTAATAGCAGACATTGAAGAGTAATTTAGGTTTGATTTTGGTATTTCCAAATTCATTTTTTGTAAATTTATTGAGACAGGTGCATGGAAGTTCCCTGCCAATCTCTTGTGAATCATGTGAATATGACTAACTATCAAAGAATTTGTTTAACCTTTTCGCGATGGGAGGCACTAACGCACGCTTATCGCTGTAGCTGGCAGTTTCTTTTGTGAGCGCCTGTCTAGGGTTGGAGGCCTTTTTGCTATTAAGCCTAAATCCATCAATTTACCGAAGTATCAAATCATTGTTTAATATATTCTTGTGTCACTGTCACTACTACCAGAATCTCTTTCAAAATCAATATCTGAATTATTTTGCCTCATTTCTTTTATTTCAGGCTCAGTTAAATATTTTCGACTCTTAGGCATTGGAACGGTAAAAACAGAAAGAATTCACATCTACAAGATCTAATTATCTTAAAAAAACTGGACTGCAAGCCAAAATAAGCAATGCTCCAGCGAAAATAAAACTTCTACTTACCATCAGCAAATACCACATGCGAATTTAAAGAAGCATACAATATACTATTCTGAAGTATTTATTTTCACCTATGTTTATATAATCAAAAACCACCTGTATGTAAGTTATGCTTCTCTCATTTCGAATAGAAGGTCAAATCTTCATGTAGTAATTTGTTCAAAATTGTTCAAAATGTTCAAATTGTAGTTTTTTAAAAATTCTAGAACACGGGCACAAAAATGTGACGATTGGGAGTAAAGTCAAAAGTCTCTGTCACGCCTCTGTGTCGGTCGGGAAATGAGTGTGTTTCTTGCTGGCATATATACGTGACAGTAGGCGCGAAAGTGTTAATGGAAGTCAATACATGATACATTACCAAATGCCTTGTTGCTCTCAGACTTTCTTCAACTGTTAGGCTGTTTACGACAGCTGTTCCAGAGATAATTAAAATCATGAATGACGATTTTTTGATGCCAGAATAACACTATTGACCATTTTAAGAGGAATTTTAATTCTCTGTAATCTCATCTACCGAAGTTTACTTGTATAACGGCTCCAAGGAGAACTTACCATCACTTTACGTGTTGTTTAACTTGTTAACACAATTATATATGAGAAAAATGGTATAGAGTTTTCTTCTTTTAAGTATTGCTTCTTTTGCCTATTTAACAAAAATATTTTAAAAAATTAATACTCTTCATACTGCAGCATCTTCTTGTCATGTAAAGTTCACTTACGTAGCTTGTAATTTTCTTGATAGAGAAATTTTAATAACTAATATAATTAGACATTTAAAAAATAAATTCTATACTAGAATTACTTCAACAAAAATGAAAATTTCATTAACCATATGGGCATTATATACATATCAAAAACATTTACGTGTTTTAAAAAAATCTTGTCAAATTAAGGCAAAAATGTTTGTAATTGTTTTTTCACACAATAATAGTATTCACTCTGGTTAATATCATTCATTAAATTATTAAATGCAATGAACAATCTGATTTCAAAACTTGTAATTACTCAAATATATATTCTTAAAGCTTCAAATCAGCTCCAATGAAATAAATAAAACTTCAAGATTATAATATTCGAAGATCATATTACCACGATATTGCTTGACAAGTTCTGGATTAAACTCTTTCTTTTCTGGATAGTAGAGAGGATCCATTACCAACTGCATAGTTTAGATTTTATGGGAATTTGTTTATGATACAAAAATATGTTATTTTTATTATAATAAAGTGAAAACTAAAGTTTGAAGTATGCGTGACTTGTAAGCATAATATTTTCAATCATGATTTAAAAATCACAAAAAATATTCTTTAAATTATTCTAAATTTATAACTTTATTTTTTAAAGTATTTTGAAAAGTTTAAATTGTATTAATCAATCACTGAAACATTGGTAAATGGCTTAATAAAGGAAAACTGTTTACAAAAATTATTGCTAGTTCTTAAAAGTGTAAAACGAGTATTAAACTTAAAAATTTGGTATAGTTATATTTTCTTAGGAAATTACTTTTATATGGATCTAATTACTAATAGAAGCAAAAATGTAAATCAAAATGAGGAAACATGTTTAAATTATATTTATTTTTCCTATCTTCATCACACTTTAGTTGTACTATAAATTTATTGGATTCAAGAAAATGCAAAGAAATAAAAAAAGAATATTTATTTGAATTAGTTGCACTAAACTTGCGATTAGTGAGCTTGTTAAAAACAAGTAGTCTATCTGGAATATATAGAACTTTAAATAATATGAATATAGGAAAAAACTATTTTAGTTCCTTTGTGAATGTGTTTTATTACAGCCATATTAAGACATTCACATGTATTGGCTCTTATACGCATGCCATATGCTTGTTGCAGTTAAATCCTTAAAATAATATGCATATTTATACACAAAGGTTCAGTTTTATATGAGAACATTTCAAACTTAATATAATCCACCATTATGACGTTGTACCTTGTTTTTTCCACAGAATGTATCTCGAACAGTTAAAAAAAAAAAAAAAAAAAAAAAAAAACATTGCACAGGTTTAGAGTTGCATAAATGCATATTTATAAATATAAGAATTTAAGATGGTGTATTGTTAATAAGAAATAACAAAAATTTGCTATATTTAATTAGCATTATGTTTGCATCATTGCTTATATAGTCATTTACGTTTTCAATAGTTTGTTATTATAAAAGATCAAAGTTTATTGTTGTTGTTTCTGATGACACTTGTCAACGCCAAGCCTGCTCGTCAGAGACTAGGCGAATTAAATCAGAGAGAGAGCGTCTTCCAATTTTTGAAAACACTCAAACGAAGGTGGAAGTACGATTTTGGCTCATAGATGGCAGCACCATCTGAATCTTCCTATATAGAGATTGAAACCAGAGATGGTTATCATCCATCTCTGGATGGTCCAAAGCCTGGCTCCAACCACCCTCAGAGGGTTGGTATTAATTTGGAATAGGATCCAACGGATATTACGTGCCCCAGTCGCCCTTAGTGAACACGACGGATCTTCGGCTAAGCCAGGATTCGAACTCACCACATTTTGGTAACGAGAACGACACCCTAACCAACCAGGCTTCCGCGGCCTCTAAATTTATTGAGAACTTTCATTGATTATAGATATAATGTGTTTACTATTTACAAAAAAATTACAATTGGTAGGAATGTGATATAACTTTAATGTATCTCATTTATTTTAACTTTTAATTATGTAAATTGAAAAGTTTTATTGATCTTTCAACTAGTATTTAGCCCATATTATTTTAAGTCAATTATAAGGTAAATGTTTTGCAATAAAGAATTTCAATATTGTTGGAACATTTAAGAGTCTCAAAAAATGTAACCTAAGAGTTTAAATAAACATGAAAGACACATTAAAATTAACCAATTCTATACGGAAATGTTTTGCTCTGGACACATTCTAATGTTTTTAACATAAGATACACTTTCTTTAAAATAAATATTTCTTTCGTATGAAAAACTCCCAAATTTTGCAAAAGTAAAATCATCGTTTATAAATATATATTCTACACTTAAAAAAACGCAAATTTTATTTAAACTCAAGAACCATATTATAAACTTAAATTTTTTGAAGTGGAAACAAAAACTTAAAAAAAGCAAATCCTAATTTCTTAAAAAATAAGTGCAAGTGTTTCATAAATGTTTAAAAAATAAAATAAATGGAAAATGGAAAAGAAAATTCTTAATTTGTGACGCCGCTACGAAATTTGTTTTCCTTTTTCACTGTCGCGTGAAAATACATTTCATTACTCACAGCTGTTGTTTACAGTCAGGATTAGAATAACGCCTTCTAACGTTTGCGAAAGAGACACGATGATAAATATAATCTCTTTGTGAATGAATTTGTATTTATTTTGATATGAAAATCAAAGTAATTAGTTAAAAGCAGCTTTCAGAGATATGTTTTAATCATGGCACATGAGTTAAATTCTTATTTTCCCACACATTGTTTATAACAAAACAAATTTAAAATTTTGATAAATCAGAAATTTCAATAGTAAATTTAAAAGAAGTACATCATGTGATTCCTGAAAAGTTTAGAGGTTTAAATGTATTTGAAACATATGATATATTTATTATTTTTGAATTTTTCTTATTGAAGTATTGATATTTTTAAAAATTAAGTTGATGAATGCTTTTAATATTTTTTTAATTCTGTGGATTTTGAATATTTCTTCTGTTGAATCCCTGTGTTTAATATAGAAAGTGTGACAAATGAAACTTGTTATAAGGAATATAGTTATTTAAAAAACGAAAGAAAATATTAATTGTATAATTACATTTTTTACTTACTTTTATTTCAATTTTCAAAGCTTCTTAATTGAAGATTTTATTTTTCAAATGAAAAATAAATAGATTTAAAATTTATAAAATCTATTGAGTAAAATGATTACATGAATGACACAGTTATAGATCCTTAAGGATTACTTAAAATTTAAATAAAAATTTTCTAATCAAATTCAATTATTTAAATGTAAAAATAAGGAAATAAACATATTCTTAAATTAAAGCAACGAAACATGTTAACACATTACGAACCCATAATAACAACAAACATGTGAAAGTTTACTATATTTTATTTCACTTCAATGAAAGCCAGTTAGAGTAGCATTCCTAAATTTATCAATAAGAATAATGAAGTCATTGTAGATCCTTAGATTATAAACTATAAATTCCTATTAGAGAAAAATATGATTAAATATAAATTTCTAAACGTTTAATAAACTCATCTGTATAGAGTTCCTGATTAAACATTCTGTTTAAGTGAAACTTTGCCGCCCAACCTGTCTAGTGGTTAACGTACCTGACTACAGGTGGGCGGGACCTGGGTTCGAATCCTGGCTCGGGCATAGATATACTTTCTCTCTCTCTTTCTTGTCTTTGTCCTTTCTTTGTGTGTGTGTGAATGGTTGCCTACCCCATAAACGGGTACCTATGGCATGTGTGTACTGAGGAAGTCGGACTCCACACCAAATATGGTTCAGTTGGAAAAGTGGAGCAGAGCACCCCATATTGCCAGCCTGGCTCTCACACGTCAACAACAAGTGAAACTTTGACTCAAATTTTCAAAAAACCATCACATTGATTATAATGGAATTTGAAGAAATTTTTGCAAAAAATTTGTATGTCTTTTTAGTTATATTATTGAAGCACTAATGGATGATATTGCTATTTTGAATTAAATGGATGCTTCTCAGATATTCTTAAACTTAATAATGTTTCTTTATTTTTTTTAATTTTTAAAATACCTAGCTCTCAGCGCTAACTGTAAAATTCACTTCTAAATACTTGTCTCTTCGTCTTCTAGTACGAAACCATTTTCTTATATTTGTGAAAACTTTCCTGACCATAACTATCATCGCTTAAGAGTTAAGCAGTAAAAATAGGTTTTTCTGAATTATCTGCCTTTTTGAGAAATGCAAATATGAAAGGATACGGTTAGCAATAAGATGTTTATCTTATTTTCTGAGTTTTCTTAAAACATGATTAACCATTTAATGATTGTTTCTATTATATTACTTAGATATTTGCATATTATAAAGTAATTGGAAAATTGCTATTTATTTTAAAATACATGAACTGTTTCAATGTGAACTTAATTTTATTAAGGCAAATCTAACTATTTTTATACAAATTACTTTTGTTAGTTTTTTTTTCTTTTTTGCTTTAGTGTATAAACTTGGTAATAGAGTTTATTACCGTGAATACGATCATCATTAAAATATATTTTGTTCAATGCATTCAAACTAGACACAAGCTGTTCAAGTATACCGAAAAATTGCGCAGTATTAATTTTCAATGAAGAAATAAGTTTATAACAGAATTTGATATTAAACTTTATTTTAATTTCTGGAAAATCAAGTCATTATTAAAATTGCATTAAACGACACGACTTCGAGGAACCGTTGAATAGGATTTTTTTATAAACAAGTGTGAAATGTTGAAATGATTTCTGGGTTTTCGAATGCTTACGATCATTCATTTTACCTGAGATAGATATTTAAATTAAGCCAAAAAAAATGAATTGTATTATTCGTAACATTAATAATAGTTTATTTTGAATCATCTAAAGCAGAGACTTCAGTCGAGGATGTCCTTAGGCATTGAAATAACTACAATTGGTAGTCTCAATATTTATTTTTTAAACAAAAATAGACTATTTACAAAGAAAGCATTATTATAAGGTACGCC
Source organism: Latrodectus geometricus (assembly GCA_026290005.1). Lineage (NCBI taxonomy): Eukaryota > Metazoa > Arthropoda > Arachnida > Araneae > Theridiidae > Latrodectus > Latrodectus geometricus. The sequence continues at coordinate 16,386 of JAPDSC010136838.1, forward strand.
CACTTTCCGGAAAGAGTTACAATCCATATAGCCTACCACCACATCTTAAGCTTTACAAAACTATTTATAATGAGAAAGCGCTACAGAAGCGCCCCCTCAGTATGCATAATTTGCAACACGATTCTTTTCCACTGAGATTTTAGTTAAATTTGATGAAATTGAAAGTTATCAAAAATATAATTAATTTAGAATGAATTTAACAATGGAACTGGAATAGCTGTTATAAATGTAATAACTGTGCATTTACTGTAATAAATGAAAATATATTTCCTATGAAATAGTAATATAAAGCTTACATAAATTATGTTTCGTTAAAATTCCTATCATTTCCACTTTAAATGTAATAATACTTGTTTAAAATATTTCTTATATTTAGAAAAAGCTTCAATTTTCAGTAAAATTACAATTATAAAACTAGGTAATAATCTTAATTTTTAAAAGGGAAAGAAGGTTTTATATTTGATATTTTAGGTAAAATTGAATTCAATATATTCCATTAAGTATATAATATGCAATTAAACAAAGTAAATATTTACTCATTCTGTTATTATTGTAATTTATCCAGCTATAGAATTAAAAAATATATGATATTAAATGAAGTTTAAAAGCTTATATATGCAAAATTTATAATCAATGTACTTTAAAAATGTGACATAACAAAATAAAGTTTTGTAATTATTTTAACATCCATTAAATTTCATTAATAATTAACGGTTTGAATGGCCGGAATTAATATTTTATCGTAAAAAAAATTTATCTTGGATAAAATTTTAGTTAAAAGAATGTATGATGTTAAAGAATTTTTAATTTTCTACTATTTTTTTCTCTGCAAATCTGTGCTTTATTAGTAAAAATTCTTGATGATCTACAAAATTAATAAGCCATCATAAAATACAAAAATATAGTAACTTTTTCAAAGAAACTTGACAAATGTTCCAAAATTACATATCTTCATGTTATATAAGGAAGAAACAGAGAACATACTAGGGAGTTATCATTAGTGAAGATAAATTGATGGTGTAATATTAAAGAATATGTCAAGGTTCTGTTTAGTATTTTTGCTTTATTTTTTTTCCTATGTTATATACTTTTTATGATCAAGATTAATTACATTCTTATTTGTTGTGGAAAAAAAACATTTCTATTATTACCAAACATAAAAACATACAAAATATCTTATTATCAGTAAGATGATAATAAATATTTTATTATGAGTTTATTACTGAGTCTGATAGTGAACCAAATTAAATACATCATTTATTGACTGTTTAAATTATGTTGTTTTATATTAGTGCTTGGAAAACATTTATATATTATATATTATTATTATTGAATAAAGTCTTTATGTAATCTGTGAAAATTATCTGAAAATGATAACAACAAAATTGGATAAATATTTTATAACTTAAGAGATTATATAAACTACACAGTGACCAAGTTGATGGCATAAATCTGTTGTTCCACTTTTCAGTAGTTGTAAAAACTTAATAAAAAAATTTATTCTAAATTTAAAATTTGCAATTAAATACTGTTACAATAAATTATACATTGAAATGTTTAAAATGGCTCAGCTTACTAAGCAAATTCATAGTTAAAATTCATTGGTTAAATTGCTCTTTGAGGCAAATATGTCCTTGAAAATAATCAATGCGTAACAACTTTTAGCATTATTTACTGTGATACAATTTTAAAAAGTACTTAAAATTTGTATAATAAACTTTTCTTGAAAATGCTAAGTACTGATTACCCTCAAGGTTATATTTAATTTCATTCACTTTTAAAAAATTTTAAATCGAACTGCACGTTTTCACTTTTTTTAAGAAATTTTAAAGTATCTTTTCTTTTTAAAATTGTTCTTTAAGCTGACTGAGAAATTACCATTCTAACATGTAGTATGTATAGAAAAAAGGGCTTTTGGTACGCAATATATACATGATGGTCCCAAAATGCAATTAACGATTGAAAATTCAAGAAACAATTTATCTAGAATGACAAACTCATCACATTAATATTTTTTTTAAATAGTACCATTTTCTTAAGCAATTTCAATCAACAAGTAAATAGCGTTGGACAGCGAATTTTCAGTTATTTGTATAATAATTGTGTCTAAAATAAGAAATAGATTTAAGTTAACTGTGACTTTGATACAATGTCTTAGCTAAAAAGTGCAATTTGAACACCAAAATCAATTTAAAAAACGTATACTGTTATACTTCTTCTTTTATTATAAAAAAAAATATTTGAAACGTTATTGTCGTATATATGACTATGCTATTTCAATGAGTAGCTAAAAATAAAATTATTCTAAAGTTCGCAAAAATATACTTAAAAATATGAAATCTAGAGTGGTCAGTTTTTAATAATCATTTAATGGATAACCACGTATTAGATCTACAACTTATTTAAACAGTTTTTAAAATATTAACTGAAGTTATTTCATTAACGACTGACATACGTTAACAACCATAACATTTTACGTCGTACCAACATTATGGACTATTATTTTTTCTGCTGCTTGATTGATCTCAAAATAATTAGGAAGTATTGCTTCCTGATTATTTTGGAAAATTTTTGATTATTTTGAAAATGTCACTTTCCATTTCACAAAGTCAGCAAGTATTGCTTGCTGATTTTGTGAAATGGGAAGTGGCATTTTGAAAGCTATAATAACAACAGCTTAAACATAGTATTATGAACATAAAAGATCAATAAATTAGGCATATGACCTGAATTATCTGAGAATCCAGAAATTTGAGTTTTATTACTTGGAAGAGTTATAATAGTGAAAGGTGAAAAAGTTTATGCTTTTTCATTATTTTATGAAATATTTACTTCATACTGCATGCAGTTTTCATATTTCTATTTAAGGTTTGGGGATTGAAATACTGACGGAGTCCTATTGATGATAAAGTCATTGCGTGGTATTGTTCCACCAGCATGCTTCCCAGTACTTTGCCTGAGTTGGACTCTACCAGTTAGAAGCAGCCGAGGGGAAGTCTTCGTAATTTAGCAGCAAGGACTAAGCAGAAGACTCCCCATTACATTACCTGCCACCCCTAGAGATACCATGTCAAATGAAGGACATTGCGAGCGCAACATATTTAACGTACTAAAGCCACCATTAGCAAACACGACTGACCATCTCTTGAGTTGGATTTTTAACTCACTAACTTCCGCTAACTAGAACGGATACCCTAATCAACCAATCTACTCATTATGTGATGTGGATTTATCTAATAATTTGTGATCGGAGTCTCCTATTTTATGAGTAAAAGTTTCCAAATTCTCTAATTTCAACGTGACAAGTTTGCAACATGTGAACATGCAACAGAATTGAATACCAGGTAATAATATCATGTTGATGACTGTGGATTTCATTGTTGCAGAATGTCACTTCTTTCTACAATATGTAGAAAAATTCTATGTACATAGTCTTGACAAATGAGACTGATTGTTCTATTTGGGTTTCTTCCTGAGTCACTATTTCAACCATGTGTGATCCTTCTGGCAACCAGGCTGATAAATATGTGATTTGCTATAAAAAAATAACAGTGCTACAAAAATTACTTTTGTAGCATTTCTAGAAATCCCTTACTTACTGGGAGGCGGTAGCTACATTAAGATTGACAAATTATTCTTAAGTGATTCAAATGCATTATAGAACATTTGCTTGGTCTGTATTCACTGATTGTGTGTGTATGTTAAATGAACAAAGAAACATTCTTTCTTTCATTATTAGGAATAAATTGTACAGTGTTTTTATGATCATGACGATTAATCACATTGATTATAATATAAAGTAAAATTTTATTTAGATAAATATAATAATGAATATGAATATTATTTTTAATCTTTTATCATCAGTAAAATTCTCATTCGTAATAATTGAAACCCAATACATCTAACATTTTGCAACTGCAAAATATTTTTGATTTTTTTACCATTTCATAAAAACCGCATATTATTTAAACATTTTTGTCTTCTATCACTTTATTTACTTTATCTTCTTACATACGTATTTATTTACTTGCATCTATGTGTTCATTAGAATTTCAACTGTTGAAATATAATTTTTTTATATATGTTTATCTCTGGATGTTGAGATGGCAAATAATTAAATAAGGAAATTTTCATTAAAATATAGAATATATTTCAATAATTATTTAATAAAATTTCAAAGTAGTGAAATATTTAATAATTAGTGACCATTCATGCGCTATGTATACAAATATTCCATTAATTAGTTAATTATAAATTTTGGAAAGAAGTTCTGTGATTTAATCATAAAAATAATTTACCTTCCAAATTGCTTTGTAATTAAGAGTTATGAAATACAGGAAATGCCTCATTTTTCTATAAGTGTAAATGCTGCCCACAAGCATTTTCTGCTATTCAGAAATGATTACAGAAAACGCTTCGAGGTTTGTAATATAAAAAGAAATATTTCAAATCAAAACACTGAAATTAACTTTTATTAAAATTGAAATATAAATTACATTGAAAATTATAAGATTTTAAAATCCACATATACATTTCAATTTTAGCTTTATTATCTAAATTTAAGATTTCTCAAAGATTATTTCTTCATAAATAAAATTCAATGATAAATTAAATCCTTAATTTTCTGTGATTTACTTCGGATTCTAGTATAATATAATTTAGAATGAAATAAATTTATTACGCTGTTAATTAAAGTTGGTGTTTATTTAAACACTTTATTTCATAATCAATTTGCCCTTTTACAGCTTTAAAATATATTATTTATGCATTTTTTAGAAAATGCATATCTATATTTTAACACTAAAAAATATATATTTGAAAATAAATTTTATTTTGAAAAATAATTCTTAAATTTAATTTTTTTATTTGATTGATAAAAATATAAAAATAAAATCATAGACATTTTAATTCTGAAATGAAGTTTTTAGTTAATGATTCAAATGAAATTATTTAATGTTTAAAGAAATTTTCATATTAAAATTTCTTATCTTAAAAATCAATGGTTGTACAATTTATTAAATATGAAATGTTTCTCATAAGCAAAATATTTAAATACTCCCTTAATTTATACAAATCTATTGACTCTGTCATCAATATTGGCTTTCATCAATAACCCGAAGGACATAAGGAACATTTTCAGAATTAGCTTTAGGGATTTGCCTTCTTAAATGGTATTTAATTTAGTTGAAATATTGTAATAAGAGGATATTGAAACAGAAAGCATTAAGAGTGTGATTAAACGAAACAAACCCATACAGCTGATTCTACTGATTAATGTTAAATTTGAAGATTAAATTACTTAAACAACTGTGGCACACAGAATATCTCTGAAATTGCAAGTTTGTATAGGCATCAATATAAACAGTTTATGATTAAAATTGTATTGAATATGAAAAGCAGCTGCCGATGATATATGCGAGCAGAAATTACTTAACCTCATTGCAGAAGAGCCTCCGTATATTAATTCGGATTCTTTACTTAACTTCAAACATCGTTCATTTCATATTATGTGTAAATAATTAACAACTGAAGCTGTGATGTTTGAGATCCAAATGCAGATAAATGTTGCATTTAGATCCCTTTGTTGATCTAAATGCAGATGAATGATGCAGTTATCATTAGAGAAATTTTAATAAAGTGTTTGATGTTCCTTGAGGGATTGTCCTTCAGAAGATCACTGGGTCACTGTATCTGTGTTTTTGCTTGAATGAATTACGTTTGAAATGCTATGTATTAATAATAACAATTTTTGTTTCTGAAATAAACTATACGTTGCAGTATATATATTAGAGACAATAATAGTAAGTTTATATATGAATTTATATTTACAACTGCAAGAACAATGTTGTGATTTCAAATATTGTTCAATGAGAGAATTGGAATATTTTTAATGTTTAGTAAAAAAGAAAAACATTTTATTATGAACGAAATTATTTTAATATTTTTTAATATATTTTTCATTAATAATATAGAGTTTGATATTTAAAAACCCTTACAGCATTAATTTTTTTTACATACATGAGACAGAACTGAAATGTGAAAAGGAAAAATAATCATCAAAGTCATAAATTTTATTTAAAACTTTAACAAAGATAATATTTAATACAACAGTCAGAAAATAAAACATGCAAAAATTGTTATATATTCTGTCTGTTGGCATCATTCTGTCAATGGCATTTATAACATGTAAATTTTTGTTATAAATGCCTATCTACTTCTTTAAAAATTAAATAATTGAATAAGCAAATTAATTCTGATTACTGTTAAATAGATGAATAAAAATTTATAAATAAATGAAAAAATATGAAAATTAAATTAAGGCAACCACAGAACACATACATATGAAACATAGATATGAAATTCAAACATAAATTAATAACAATAATTAAAATCTCAAAAATTTAATCTACAAAAACATACATTAGAATTAATTATAGTAATAACGAAATATAATTTATATATGTAATTTTATATATAACTAAAAAAAAATATAAGGGTTAATTGTTCGAAAAATATTAAAATGAGATTAAAGATATAGAAATTGATAATAAATTCAAAAATAAATAGATAAAACAATGATTCAAAACAGTAAAACCAGTAGAAAAATATTTCTTCAGAAATTCTGAAGTAACTTTTAAAATAAATAAGTTAATGATAAGAAACGTTAATTGAAATAAATTGATCGAAAATACTAATCAAGTTCAAAAATACTTGTTGCTTTTCAAACAGAACGCATTAAATATATTTTTGAACATTAGAAGTTTTGTTGGCTAGAAAAAAAATCACTAAAAAGGAAAACATTTAAAAGATGCATAATACCTTATCTTTATCTTATGATTTCAATTAACTTATTTCTTTTATTATAATATTAACAATTTTAACAGCTTATAACAGCTTATGTAATTCATCTTTTTTAATCTAATGTCCTTTTATTATATTTTTTTATAATAATTAGGAGGTATTTTTTTTTGTAAGGGAATTAATGAATTGTATGAATAAACTGTTCTGAAGATAATTTCAAATATATTTTGATTTCCATTTTTCTTAAAAAAAATAAATCGTGAAATATAGGAATTTGAATTTAGAAAATTATAATATTTTCTTAAAGATTGATGGTAGCTTTATATATAACTTTTATATCACACATTGATATTTTTTATTAATTAATGTATTTTTTAAAATTTATTTTTAAAAAATACGTTATTTTATATAATAAAAATATTTTAAAATATTTTTATTGGAATTCACTCCATAGCTTATTAATATTATGGATTATTTGGTGAATTAATCTTATGATTTCTTTTACTAAGAGATTGCTTTGATAAGCTGGAAATATATACAGATTATTACTGATAAATATAAAAATATGTTGTGTTTAGAACATATTCAATTAAACTATGTTAATGCATATGAATCTGTTTTGAAGTCTCTGAATTTCATGAATGAGATGAGCTGTGTGCTTATGAAATTTAGATTCATATTATTGCAACCACTCTCTGCTACGTAAATGACTTATATAATGTCATATCTAATTAAAAGTTTTAATTTAATGTAGCTCTCATGCCAATGTATGACGAATGAGGAGTAAATGAGAGTATTTTTTTCTCGTTATACTTTAGAATTACACAGACTTTTATTAACAGAAAGTATAATTCAAAAATTTTAATCCATGGCAACTATTGTCAAATAAATGGAATATGCACATTTCTTAAAAATGGATTATTTTTCAATGCTTCCCAGTATTCATTTTCTACAGAGCTAAAACAGTAGTTATACAATATTTTATAATAAAGCTAAAAGGAATGTTGTGATTGAGATTTTAGTATATTGGTTTTGGTATTTTTAATAGTTTTCTTTAAGATTAATTTTTTGTGAAAATACAAAATTCTTTTAAATTCGTCAGTAAGATTTCATAATAATTTTAATAAATGCAAACGTTTTGATAATGAATAAAATATTTCTACACTATGTATGTTAAATAATACAAAAGGATAATTACTAATTTCTATTTCTAAACAGCAGTAAACGCTTGCAATTTTATGAAAGATAATTTCCATAACTGTAATTTCCCATTAAATACAATACATTCATTTTTATTCATGTACTCGAAAAGTTAGCATTATATTTTCCCTAACAGCGTCAGTATCTGCATAACTGTAAAATATTCCTGGCCTAAATTTGTTCAATTAAATAATCATAATTTATTTATGCTTATTTATGCCCTAGAGTAAATGTTCGACCTATCTACTTAATATCATGCAGCGCCTACCCAGAAGCATGAAGAAGTGCCATAACATTATGTGACTAAGACTTAACTAATGTCAGGAATTACCTTGGAAAAAGATTGTATCATGATTCCTCCAAGGAAATCCACAAATCTATTGAAACTAGAAATGATCAGATCTTCCCCAAATGGCAAGTTGCGAACCATCTCATATTTGCTTAAAAATGCCTGCTGATTATGCCTGCTGATTCGTAATACCAAAGGAAATATATAAAACAAATAAAGTGATCTTGGGTGCCTCTAGAACTCAATCTTTTAAGCATGTGTTATCTCAATCTCTAGCTTGAACTGTTCAAAGTTGTCAAATTGCATAGTAGATAAGAAAAATGTAGATGATCAGATAAATATAATAGTGGATATAAGAGTAAGTAACGTACTGAAATAGTCATCATTTGCAAAAAGTTATTTCCAAACATTTCAAGAGGCATATATCAATGTGTCTCATGCAATGAAAGTTGCACAAGCTCCATACCCTGGTATAAGCTACAGCTCATGGCACAGTTATCTATTATTTGGCAGGAAACATAGAGTCGTGAATTTTCTCTATAACCACATACATCCATTTTGCTGATGCTACAAAATGAAATAATATTCAAATATGTAAAGCAACTTCTTTCTGATCATCGACAACCAAAATATGATGCTTGCGGGCTAGGCAAAATGTAAATGCATGTCCCATGCAATTAACGATATACCTGTGAGCCAGTCTGAAAGTACATTGACAGCGATTCACTGAACAATTTTCAAGCTGACATGCGTTAAAAACCAACTAATGAAATCCCTTTTGTACATATTTGATTAGCTCTGTTGTTTATATAATTAAAAATATCCTCCATTATCATCAATATTCCATTCATTCAACTCCTTTTTCAAGCTATATAATTGTTTGACGTTTGATACTTTTAGGTTACATCATATGCGCAGAACAATCCTGGAAAAGTGAAAAATTTTGTAACTCTAAAATGCTAAATTCTTTTATGTTTTAAACATCAACCATAACATTATATCCAAATTAGTTTAAATTTCAATAACCTGTCATTGTAGCAATAATAATGATCAAATGCTATATTTCTTTTGGCAGATTTTACCGGTCATATTTGGTATTCTTTTATTACTAATATCTTTACCTCTTTTGGATGTTAATTACACTTATATTATGCGTATCAAAAAAATTTGGAACATATGAAATAAATGTATGTCTAATTTATAACCACACTACAGAAACAAATTTCGTAAAATAATATCGCATGATCATGTTATTATATATATATATATATATATATATATATATATATATATATATATAT
>JAPDSC010136840.1:0-40424 GCA_026290005.1 Latrodectus geometricus
TTGTTTATATTATGTATATTTTATTTTTTTGTAATATTTTTATTATGAAGTTAGTATTATGCATTTTAATTTAAATAACATTTATACAGAATTCTTAAAAATGATGCAATATTTTATTAATGATGCAAGATGTGCTTACTTATATTGAAAACGTATAATTGGATCAGCTTTTAAGTCACTCATATCTATAGTTTTGGCCTTCCTTCTGAAGTCCTCTGTCCTTTTTGTCGCTATCCACCATATATGAGAATACCATACGCCTCTTCTTGCATTATGTGGATCAGCATTAGTATCAGCAAATTTATGATGGACTCTGTGATTAAGTACCCAACTGAATAAAGATTCCTAGTAAAATATATAAATATGTTATATATATATATATATATATATATATATATATATATATAATTCATTTATATGATTAAATAGTTCATAAATCAAAAAATATTTATACACTGACCATAGAAGAAATTATTATTGAGAAAAATGGCAACCAGGCATTACAAAAACGTAAAACAAACGAAAAGTTTACTGTTTTCAAAAGTGTATAGTATTAAATAAATAAATATTTATGGAACGGAAAATTTACTATGTATTATATAATACGAAAATACTTTAATAATATTTTTCATGTACTTGAGAAAGGGAATGTACTAAAATCATCAGTATCACTTAATCGGAGATTGTATGGTTATTTCTGGTGGCATCTCAGATGATTGTGAAAATATGAAAATGAGTAGTAGTTTGAGATATATATTTACGAAGTTAATTATAAAGATTGTCAAAAGCTGTGGGTGTAATTAAAAACATTTGTAAGAATGTATTTGCTAGAGTCTTAAATAGTGAGTTAAACTTTGTCACAAAATACAAACGCTATAAATATTCCATAATTCTTACTAGAAGAAGCATAATTGTCTGAAAACAGATAAGGTTTTTTTTTATTTAACGTATTTAGTAATATTAAATAAAAAATTATAATACTGTTGTTAATAGTGTAATAATGCTATAATATTTGTGATATTTTAGAAATTTCTCTTACAAAAATATACCATTTTTATCACAACATTGACTTGTTCCTTTGAAGATTGCAATTTTAGGCTTAAATTATCGGTAAATAAAAATTCCATGCAGATTAAATTAAATCAATATGAATAGGCTATTAAATTAATATTTCTTGTCCTTTTATTCATCAAAATAGGACTTCTTTTCTTTGGGCAGCATTAAAAGTCTATCAAAAATTTGATAAATTAAAATATTGCTTAATTGTTTTACAGAGCGTTTTCACAACAAAGTTATAACACTTTTTTATTTAACTTATTTTGATAGGTCATATGGAAAAAAAACTATTTAAGTTTAAATTTTTATCTTATTGTAAGGAACTTTCACAGAAAATAACCACGTGAAACTTTTGCAATTGATTATTATTTGTTCGACACTATTTTCACAAAACATACTTTAAGAAAGCACAGATGCTTACAAAATGGCTATTGTCAAGAGGTCTGAGAATTATTAATATCAATATGTAAAATGATATAAGCAAACTACTATTGACTTACTTGACTTGCCATCGTAAAGAAAAATGCATAAAATAATCTGAGAGGAAGTTTGGCTTTGTAACTTCGATGACTCCACAATCTGTGGGCTCCCCCCATAATGGATATCATACACAGTATATCTATAATTACACCTAGAAATAAAAATTTAATATAGTTAGAAAAAAGTAAAATAAATAAAATATTTAATATTGATTTGATTGTATATGTGTTGGCAAAAATAATATTGTATGGAAATATACAAAATAAAATTACCTTATTTGTTAATGATTTTTAACAATTAAACAAATAAATTATTTAATTATAAGTAAAATATTTAATATTTCACGGTCTCGTATATATTAAACAAATGTTAAAATATTTAATTGCATAATATTTATTTAAAATAAGATGTGCTAAAATAAATAATATTTACATAATATTTATATTTCATATTATATATTTAATATTTATGAATTTTTATTTAATAAATATGCATTTTTAAATTTATAATAAAATAAATATAATGTATAATAAATTAAAAAAACTGTCATAAGTAAATTAAAAATATTTGAAATATTCATCAAATGCTCATTGGGAGTGAATTATTACCATTTAATGATAATATGCTAAAAATATTTTGCATGTCTTTTGAATTCTATTATAGTTATGGCTTAAAAGTAGTACATATTCTAAAACTATCCGCAGTGAATTAAAAATCCACACAGATCCACAATTTTTCATTTAATATCCATTAGGCGTGTATTAATGCTATAAAAATTTCTTAACTTAAATTAAGAAATCTTACTAAAAATTTGTTTTACTCGTATTTTGAATGATATTATGGTCAATATTTCTAATTATATTATATATTATGGTCAATATATAATATAATAATGATATATAGACAATATTTCACGAAGGAAGGAAATTGGTCATAGAAATCATAGATCATAGAAAAAAGGAAATTGGTTTTTACCAATTTAAAAAGATCTCATTGCTGGTGGCCATTTAGTAGGGTCTTGATTTTGAAGACAGCTAATCTCAATTGCTTTACAAGAGCCGTCAGAACGAAGTTTCAAAAAGTTAGGATTAGAATCCTCAGGCACTAGACGTAAGTGCAGTTGCATAGTAATCTTACCAGATCATTTGAAATCTTTGACGACTTGCACGGTAGAACAAGTATTTTATTCTGCTACCAATTAGAATAAATTCTAATTGGTGGCAGAAGTTCTTCACAAAAAAACTGAGACCATAAACAGAGAAATGTACAGGATAGGAATGCATATTCGAGTACCTATAAAATACTACCTCCTTTGTACTCGAAATGATATAAAAAATTTTACAGAGTAATCGAGAAAGAAGAAAAAGATTATCTGAAGATTGGAAACGGGTAACGAGGACGAATGAAGGAGGTTACACGTTATTTTTGTACTGATGGAAAATGTAGAAATTGGCGAGAATCCTAAGAAAACTTATCCAGGTAAGACACGAAGGATGGAATCCTTCGTGTCTTTCTTGCAATGCGCAAGGTTTTGGTGGGGTTATCATGAGAACAATCATTTTCTACAAGTATGGAAGTGATGCCCTGGTATTTTTTCAAAGTAATGATAAGGTGTGGGATACACTAGCATATCAAATATACCCTGCAATAAAGCATCTGATATTGATCGTGTACAATAACATTATATTGTATATATGTATATCATATATATATATATATATATATAACATCGTATATATCAACAACATATATATAACATCGTGTACAATAACATTATATAACATCAATGTACAATAACATTATATTTCAATATCATTATGATATTGAAATATAATGTTATTGTACATTTTTCACCAAGCAGAGAATAGTGCTAAAATAATATGAATTCGTTAATGACAGCTAACTTATACGTTGTGTACTGAATTTAGAAACTGGGAATACATTTTTCAAATAATAAAAGAAATAAAACAAAAGCATTACTAAACCAAAGAGAAAAAAAATAAGTAATGTTTAGGGAATGATATTTATACGACCGATGTCCTCTCGAACATACGCTGAGCATTTATTTTCTCATTGGAAGAAAGAAAATGTTCGCTAACTCAAGTTTTATATTTCCAGCCAATCTCATTCAAGTCGATCAGTCAATCACTATCGAATGTGTCGTGAATATGTTTTTTATTTATGTTTTCTTGTTAATTGCAATTCAGCATATTAAATATTCAAGGCAGCAGAGTTGTGCAGACTCGTGAATAATTTTTTAGATGGAAGTAAGTGAATATTATGACTGTTGTGCGAAAATTATATCAACAAATATATGGATAAAAGTGCTTGGGAAAATAAAATCCAGAGAATATTCTGAAGAATTATTAAATTTTGCGTTTACCAGTACAAAATTAAATAAAGAAAAAGGCCTCCTGTTTACCATTTGCTCAAATATGTTGGTCGAAGATAGCTTGAAACCTAATAAGCTTAAATAATCAATATTTGGAAATGCTTCATAGTGAGTACATCAGCAAATCCAATGAATTTTTCTAATAAATGCTTAGATTATGTAAACAGCAAAAATCATTTTTTAAAGAAACTTTGTGAATAAAAAAAATTTAATTGTATCTTACAAATTTTTCTATAAAATAGCGAGATGTATAAATCCTAACATCATTGGGGAAGTATTTATCTTGTCAGAAGCTTTTGACTGTAAATTATATTTGGAGATAATTTTTCGAAACAGTTGCCGTCCGTACCTATTACAACTTATGTTGCTGCTCATCGTGTTGATGACATAGCTGAAGTTGTACAATGTCAGCTTTTAAGAAGTTGAGTGACAAATTGTTTCCAATACAGTTTTATAAAGCAGCAGTTATTAATAAAGATGCTCATTTATTGCCCGCGTTCCATTTTGTGATAATATGTCTGCAGTAGATGAACTACTTTTCTACAAACCAATAGAACTCAAAACAACAGTGTTCACATTATTTGATATTTTAAATTATTTTATGAATGAGGAAAATTTAAAATGGAAATGCTTCAGAATCTGCACCAATGGTGCTTGCTCAACGTCCGAAATATTCCAAAATATACAAGCACTTGTAAAACAAAAATAGCTTCAGTACACATGGATATAGTGTTTGATCCACTGTGAAGATTTTTCTTCGAAAGAAATGAATTCTGGTTTGAGTATTGGGTTAACTAGGATTGTAAGCGTAGTAAATAATATAAAAATAAGACAATTAAAAACGAAACTTTTTTCTGCACTTTGCAAAGACATGGGTTGATCCAACGTACTTTTTTATTGCAGCTGATTGTTATCGCTTCCAAAATTTCTGAAAATTGATTATGAGTTTAAAGAAGAAATCACAATTTTTCTAAAAGAAGAAAACAGACTGGAACAGACTGCAGGGAACTTTGGTGATGGTATATTTTTGATGAGTTATATGGCCTACATATTCGAGTTAAATTTCTTGAATTTTCAACTCCAAATATCAAATACTCATATGTTGGATACAAGTGATAATGCCAATGCTTTTTGTAGAAATATGAAATTGTGGAGCATAAATTTAAAGCAAAAAAATGTGACAATGTTTACAAATATAGATAATTGTACTAAAGCTTTCAAGCCTGAAAAACTTTAAGAAGATGTTTTTGTAATTATTGATTTTCATAAGATTCCCGAAGATGATAAGTAAGAAAAATGCATAGTCTTCATACAAGTGTTATAGTGTGTTCTTTTTAGTATGTTATGGCAAAAGAAACTTAGAAATAAATCACTATTTGTATTTTGGATAGAAGTAGAGGATGTTTTTTTTTTTCAATAGGCAAGGTCATTTAACATTCTATTACTATTTTCAACATCTTACATTTATGGAATTGGATTTTTTTTCTGTGGCTTCTTTGAAGAAAAAATGTATAACATTTTCTCTTGGATAATTACGCCCACCACACTAGTGTCTCACTCCTCGTAGAGTGGCTCGAATCACAGATTAAGAATTACTGCTGTAGACAGAGTTGCTGATAATGCGGAGTTAAAGACACTACTGAAAATAGGCTGGGTTCACAGATTCACTTCCCTAAAGCATCTAAAATGGTTTACAGAACAACAGCTACCCCTACATCTGCGAGTATCATGTAATGAGTCACTTACGGGATCCACGAGCACTTGCCGCATGATCATCCAATCCACTGGCTTCATCATATTCATTGTCACCTTACACTCGGTACACTTACCATGGGT
Organism: Latrodectus geometricus; assembly: GCA_026290005.1. Classification (NCBI taxonomy): domain Eukaryota; kingdom Metazoa; phylum Arthropoda; class Arachnida; order Araneae; family Theridiidae; genus Latrodectus; species Latrodectus geometricus. The sequence goes on from JAPDSC010136840.1 coordinate 5,765, forward strand.
ATCATCTTGTGTCCACTGATTGCAGCATAATAAACCGAGCGACGGACTTGGTGAGAAACACGGCACATTGATCTGACTGCTGTTTTCAAGGTGATGAGGAGGCCACTTAAAACAAGCTTAACTGTAAGAAATGCTTCCTCATATATCTCCCTGATATTCTTAGACTACAAAAGTCCTCCTATCGTCGGCAAGTGTTTCACAAGTATTTGAATGATTGACAGAGATTTTTCTTCCACTTGTTTAGGAGAAAACATGTATGTTCTTTCACTATACTGGATGTAGTTAAGGCACCCTTTAAAAAAGCACATTTCAGAGGTATTCGATAGGATTCAAGTCTGGGTGTTGGGCAATTTAATCAAGGATGGACTTCACAATATGACAACTGGAGTTATAATATTTTAAGTAACAATGACCTAACCAGTAAAAATTATCATAGCGTCTTTTTTTGTCTAGTAAAGTAAAGTAAGAGATTGTTTTAAACATGCTTTGAATTGGTATCAAACTGTCAACTCTTGAAAACCTTTAACCATTAAACAACTAAACATTTGATTTCCATTCGTAAGAGATCTGGAGAACAGGTAGCTAAGCCAATATTTAAACATTTTATATAACATAAAAATATCATACATACTAGCAACATGATTTTGAGCATTATTCTATTAGAAAAAAGAATGTCTCATTAGTGAATTAATGATGGATCCATGTCTGTTGACATAACAGTTATGTCAGCACTAGTGATCAAAATGATGTTAATGGGAGCCATATGTGGGCAAAAATTGTATTCATATATTTCACTCCAAGTAATAAATTCAAATATCAATATTTAACTCATTTCATGATTTGAATTTTTAGTGAAACAGATGTGACCCTAATGAGGATATAAACAAAACTAAAATTCATTTGAAAACGTGATGTCACTGTTCATCACAACTCAAAATGTGCTTCTATATGTATATAGCTTATAAAGTCATAGTTGCTTAATAAAGAGTACATTCTGTTGTAAACATCAACAAAATTTTGTTATTGTACAGGCTTCCTTTGGTATACCTATTCCATAATTAGGTTCAAATTTTTAAATAAAAATTTCCGAGTTTGTGACTTTGAAATTTATTTGCAAGAACTAAGCAAAAAGTCGTTCATACTTCATATTGATTCAGATGTATTAATTCATTTAGAAGATATTGCACACACTATATATTTATGGTATTATAGTCACCTTTAGTTTCCGATTAGTCTTTAGTTTTGTCGTGATTCGGTCTCTTTGCCTCTGATAGTAATAACGCTGGCTTAATTAACCAGACATCTGCAACATTCATCACATGTCATGCGTTTGCAGACGTTCAAATTTCTTAACACAAGGCTCGTCATATGGCTATAATTTGCTCTAAAACCATGTGAGAAACACACACGCTTTTCCAGTTGTTGTGAAAGTAGGCCACTGAAATACAGCATAACATACCGAAATTGTTTCCTAAAATTTAATATTTTATAGCCTGATGAAATTTATAAATCTCCTATGACTATAATATCAATATAATAGAAAAGAGGCAAAGAACATTTTACTACCACTTTTCTACACAAAAGGAAAAACAATTTGAGTAGCTTGAGAGTTGTAATTACATGTAAAATAATAAGTAGCTAAATTACTAAGACATAATACTTTCATAATGAACTTATTTCATGAATGTTAAAATTTAAATCCGTAGGAGACATGGAATTAAAAGATGAGTATAATTGTGCGTTACAAAATAATGTACAACTTCCGAATTGAAATAAAAAATAGTTTTTGTGTGATACGTTTATGAAAATAATTTTATCATGGAATATTTCATATTAATACGCAATGTTCTTATTCAACAACTAAAAATCACTGATAGCTATATACCTATATCAAGTTATTATAGAGTCTAAAGACCATAATATTTTCCTTTTTATTAATTTGTGTTTCAAAAAATTATTCATATTAGGATCAATACAGCAAACTTTTATCATTCAAATTAGTCACACAAAATAACTTATCATATTGAGGTTAATTCAAAATACGTAATTATGTTTCCAATCAGAACATTCAATCCTCTGTGTTTATTTAAAAGGATAATTTTGTCTTAGTTGTAGATCCTTAAATTTTATTTTTTTGTATAATCTTAGGCATAGATTTTTATGTTTCAGTATTTTCTTCGATCCCAGGGAAGAATAAAGTGTTCCACTTTGAAAATTTAACATTAGCTAATGAAAATATATAAAAAATAATAATAAAGTAAAAAAAGTTATTTTGGGGAACTTTTTCTGAATCCATAAAAACCAGTTTGGGAATACAATAATATAAAAAATTGGAATTACGTGACACTAATAAAACAACGTGACAAGGTGACATGTTCATAGGCTGAATCTAGTAACTTAGTTAGCTTGCTTTGGGACATTACGTCAAACTATGATTATCCATTCACAATCGAGAGAGAATGGATTGGATGCCTGGATAAGTCGATTTTCTGTACGTTCAATGTTTTTAATTTTTTTCACTTTAGCTCCGAAAATCACTATTTTAACATCTTTGCTCTTCACTATAAATTTGTAAATTAGAAGTTAATCTGGATCGGATCAAAATGCTGTCTACAATCTGCAACGGACACGTCACACTCATGCTAACTTCGACCCGCAGAGAATGACTAAAAACTCTTCTTTCCATGTATTCAAAAATTAGTTTTGTTGTCATTTATTTTTTTTTTAAATAATTTAACATTTTCCGTCTGTAAGATTTCAAGAATAGGGTAAACAGAGTTTCATTGAAAAAGAATTATTTAATTTAAGCAGTTTGTCAAATTATAATTTTTTGACAAATATGGAATACAATTTATATATAATTTATTCTTCGGCGTGTAAATTACTATTTATAAAAATAGTCAAAATTTAATTATGCATTTATAATATCAGATTCTAATAAAGCATACCTTTTTAAAGAAAAAATAATTTTAATTTCTAAACCAGATAAAGTTTTTTATTAGAACTTTTATTTTTTTAAAATCTGAAAATCCAAAAATGGAATTTATTGTTATTAGATTATTATTTTGTTAAATGGAAACATTTGAAAAAGTTTTTTCTTAAAAATTGCTAGTTATTTACAAATTCTTATTCTTTATTATCTTAATTAAGATTTAGTTTTTGATGCTTTACCCTGAAAGTTAAAATAATTTACCATTTTTCACAATTTAAGGAATTAATGATTTATTAGAGCTTTTTCTTTTGTTTTTCCTATATGATCATAATGATCTTTGCATATACATCTTACAAGTTTAATGCATTTATAAGGAATATAATTATAAAGTTATTTCATTTAAAATTAAAGCTAAGTAATTAACATTTTATTAGTAATAAAAATACGTCATGAAAAATTTGGATCACAGTACTTAATTATAAAATTTTAATGCCATGAAAGTTTTTACTTACTAAAAACCATTGTTTGCCATTTAGTTTCAGTAAAACAAAGATACAATCCATACCATCCCATGATATGTGTAGCTAAAAAAAGAATAAAGTAATTCCACTTCATTTCTAAAGGAGTCAATTCATTTATATCTTTTAATTCTTTTTCTTCTTTTTTATCCAGTTTTTCAGGAAATTTTTCTTCGTAAATTTGAGTATATATATCGTCACCACTACAAATATCTTTTAGGTAATCCATTAACATGATCTTAAAAAGTTTTCTTTAGGAAATTTTCTTGAATTGTTCGTATATAATCGTCCTCTGAAAAAAATTAATTTTGTTAGCCACATGACATATATACCGTAAAATATTCATATTAATAATTAAATTTTGTTTACATTTTATATTTTTTTGCAAAATTCATTTATATATGGTAAAGTAATTTTCTCACATTATACCATAAAATTATCATAACGAAAGAGAGTTAAATGTAGAGACAGAGATAAAGAAAATTATTCACAATTTAAACGGATCAATAAAAAAATCTGAGAAAGTATACTGATTCAATAATATTGCTAATAAAGAAATACGCAATGGTAATGATATTTTTATTAGAGACAAATAATAATGAAGATTTTTCTCATTTATAGCCGTATTTTTTTATTTCCTTATTTATAAAGAAAATACCATTATATTTTTCAATTTGGCTTTTACAAATAGTAAAAATTATAAAAAAAATAGTGTGAGCTTCACATCAAACATAACTTTTTGAAAGATTGCTTTTATGTAGCACGTTTAATGTTTTCATTACAAGATTTGTACATATTTGCCGCAATATTGAATTTCCTAACATTTACAAGAGTTTAACCTAAAAAATATAAAATTTGAAGGACTTTGGATGTTGTCAAAATTATATACTTCAAAGCTACAAGAAATTTAGTTGTGCAATATAAACATTTAGATTTAAGAGTGAACAATTTAAACATGGGCATTGCACAAAATATAAACACAAAATATTTTTTCTAATTATTTTCTAAAATATATATATTTAGTAAAGTACTCTGTTAAAAATGTGATCATAGTTGCTTTTAACTTATCACATCACAAATGTTTGTTATTCAATGTGTTTCATATCAAAAAATTCTTGTCATTCTTTATTTCTATTTAGCTATTTTTCAACAATGTCGCATATGATTAAGCTTTTATTTGTTTTAATCTGACTGAATTAATTTTCACTTACAAATAAAATATGATTCAAATGTAAACAAAAAACTACGTGCAATACAAAAATATTTTTATGTAAGGTTGATACTGACTATAATAATTGAATGTAAGCAGGGGCATCTTAAAATGTACGACCTAGGTTCGTTCCATACTTTCTTTGTCCTATATTTATACTTACAACTATTGCATCCCCAGATATATTTAATACATTTAAACTTATATCGAGATACTCTTCTAAGTAAGCATGTAAATTATAAATCTAAAGTTACTATTACATATATTTAATTTTCCTAAAAGTTCTTTAAAAAACAAAAAAGCTACTCAATTTAAGATTACTACTTTAACAATTTATCTTATATTTCGTAGCAAATCAAAGAATTTTATACACCAAATAAAAAAATACTTTCAACATAAATAAATAAAAGCTTTGTGGGCTAAACAAAATGCATTAAAATGTCCTATAAATAGTTGATTAAAATAATTATTGGCCTGCCAAGTTCTTATCATGTAGAAATTTATTATATAATGTATAGATCCTTCACTTGTCATTCAAGTAACGTATCAAAAAAGCATTCTCCCTTAGTACAAATAAATTTGGCAAAATATTACACACTTTCGAAGTAACACGATTGTTAAACAACTCAATGAACAATTCAAAATTTACAATTCTAAATTTTTTGGAAAATGCTTAGGGATAATATTATTGTAAATACCCATCAAAAATTACAAATGAAAGCTATATCTGCATCGAAGGTTATGTTTTACTTTTAAAAAAAGAAATTTATCTCCGTTTTGTATCTATCTGAACTGAATTTGTTTCTATTTGATCTGAATAAAAAAATCCATTAAATTGCTTTTAAGTTTTAGTTCAGAATGATATATTTTTCATTCTGTTCTCTCTCTCATTCCGCTGTTATAGAAATATTTTTTCTTTAATTATTACATATAATTTGATTGACTTTTCAATGCTTTAATAATATTATTGTAAAAAATTATTTTTAGATTAAAACTTAAAGCCTAATTGCATTACTCTTATCTTTATTTTTTTATTTCACTAAATTTTTAAACAAATTGCTATTTCGATATTCTTTGAATATCATCTCTTCAGACTAAATATAATGACTTAAAGTGGTAAAAGCTTTTTATGCCTATGTGGTATTTAAAAAAGAAAAACAATTGGAAACTGAAAAAAAATATCATACTATTTACGATAAATTTCTTTTATCATAAAATACTTCATATTAAAAAGAATTACACATTTATTTATTTTAATTGAATAAAAATAATGTGTAAAGTGCTTTTAATTTTGTGAACATTTGTAACTATACTTCACTGCCCGAGTTTCAAAATAAATGAATAATAATTTTAAAGTACAATTATTGGCATCATAACAAATGCTCTTTAAATTTAAAATGTATTAAAGAATCATATGCTCACAGCTCATTTCGAATATATCAAAAAATATTTAATTTATATATGGTTAATTTACTGATATTTTTTTCCGAATTTTTAATACTTCCAAAAACAATAAAAATATTTACAATAGGATATGAAATCAGAAATTACTTAATTTCTTATTGACTACATATATTATTTTTTGATTTGTTATGAGAAACAAAATTAAAATTTAGTTTTTAAAAAATCAGTGCTACTTTTCTATACAATTTTCCAAAATGTTTCAATTTCTAAATAATTTTCTAAGCACATTTTCAAAATAAACATCTTTAAAAAACTAACTCAAAACCCAAATATTTATATACGCTCTAAACGTAGATCCTAATATTTAAAATATGTAATTTATGAAATCAGATTTTATAAAAAAAATTAATATGGGTCTAAAAATGATCATAAATATAACAAGGAAATTATTTTATGTTAAACTGTATGCTTAGTTAATATAATAATAATTTATAATTAAAAAATGTAATCATAACAATTTATTTAAAAATAATAATTTAAAATTAAAATATATATGTTCTTACTGCCAAGGAATGATGAACCGGCAATAAATTTATCCAATAATTCAAAAGCTTCTAATTCTTCAAGAGCTTTTATTTATATAGCATTTAAAGTAACAATAATACACATACAGCAATTATAATTTCAATTTTAGTAATCATAGTATGGATGTTATCTTTGTTGCTCGATCAAGGAAATATTTGATTTAGTCACTGCTAACATAAATTAGGTAAAAAGCGGTAATTTTTATGATAAGAATATTTTTCATTATAATTATTTTGCTTACGTTTCTCATGATTGATGAAAATATAATTATATTATGAAAAACAAATGAATATTTTATACTTTTTAAGTGAACTGTAAGAATGCATAATGTTCTTTGATGAACGTAAATTTCCTTGATTAGCTCGTGAATTGTAGTTTATTAGTGAATCATGACGTACTTTTACAAGTTATTATTTTATTTTAACATTGATAAGTTATTGTTAGTTGGTGGTTTGTAGAGAGTTAAATTTTAGATTCCCCTTTGTCAGGAATCGCTTTTCATCTGCATGTTTACATGCTTTGCCACCTTCAGACAATGGCGCTGTACCAACATTCCGAGATGAAACATCCCACCTGGCCTTGAACCTGGTTTTCAGCTAAATCTAAAAAAATCGCCTTGAATAAATTAAATTTGTTGGGGAATAATTTTTTTCAGAAAGCCTGAGTATTTAAAATTATATACTTGGAATTTTTGAGCAAATATGAAAAATTAGGTCAAATTTTATCTAGAATTATCATTAAAATTTTAGAATGTTTGGAAGAAGTAGGACCATATTATATAAACCATTAATGTAACTATATGCCTGATAAAAGAAAAACAAAAAATAGTGGAGTATGTAGCACGTCTTCCCAAACAACTTTAGGAAATTCGCTTAAGATAAAAAGAAAATTCACTTAAATCCATAAGGGAATGTTTTACAAGAGGATCTTTTTTTCAATAATAATGAAGTGTTATAAGCACATTTATGTTTTTGTAGCTCATATTAAACAAATCTATAGAATGATTCTAAATGATCCTAATCAAACTGAGGTTTTGAGAATTCTTTGGAAAGAGAAAGCTAATTATCCTGATAAAATGTATGAGCTCAAAACAGTTACGTATGGCACAGCTATAGTCTGGTGGGTTAGACGTCTATCTCGTGTTCGGAAGGTAGTCAGTTCGAATCCTAACTTATCCGAAGATCCGTTGTGTCCATTAATGGTGACTGGGGCAAGTAAAATATGTCGTGGTTGCAATACCATCCATGTTCCCATTATAGATTATTATCTCTGGGGGTGTTAGGAACCAGTTCTTGGGTCTTCTTTAGCTTCCTATCTCTAAATTGAAAAATTCCGATCATGCTGCCTATCATCTATGAGCAAAAATCGTTCTTTCACCCTCGTAGGGGTTGACCTAATCAAAAAGGGAAGACGCTATTTCTTACTTTATTCGCTAGGATCTTGACGGGTGATCTTGGCTTCGCCAAGTGTCATAAGTAAGAACAACACAGTTAGTGCACCATACCTTGCAACTAGAGTGCTTCTTCAGTTATCAAGAGATAAGAAAGAAAATTATTCTCTAGATCACCAATTTTAGAGAGAGACATTTATATAAACTATGTGCTTAGCTGTGTCTCTCTAACTGAAGCAAATACTCTTCGAACAGAACTCATAAACATTTTTTTAGAAGAGGAGGAACGACATTACATAATTGGTGTATCAATAATTAAATCAAAACTGTGATGTTTAAACTTAAATTGCAGTGATGTGTTTCCTGCTATGCACAGCAATGACAGAACTTCATTGAAACGTTGCCAAAGGATAACAATATTAGAGTTAAAAGATGCATACAGATAGACACATCTATGCTTATTGAACTTCATGGTTTTGAGGATGCATCTGAGTCTGCTTATGAATATGATTTTTATTGCAAATCGGCATCTAATATTGAAAATTTTAAGGTATATCTAGTTTGTAGCAGTCACTTGTGTCACCTCTAAAGCAGAACTACAGTTCAAAGATTGGAGCTATCTACAGCAGTTTTTTTTTCGTGAAATTGATTTCATGTAATGCCTTATAATTAAAGGAGTGTGAAATATATTTGCGAATTTATTCCATGATAACACTTTCGGTGTTTGGAAGGTGACTTGACGGCTGAAGACGCTTATGGCAAACAGTATAGCTCTTATAGATTTGACAGGGATTTATCAGTTGCGTCAAATATCTTCTAAGGACAATTCGGCTGAATTTATTTCGAGAGAAATGGAATTTAACAAACTCATTGAGAATGAACAGTATGGCCCTATTTTTTTTGTCCAATAAAGAATGTCCCAAACGAGAAATTTCTTTATAAGTCATACAGGATGAGTATAAATCTAAATTTAGACATCTACGTCAAAGTGATACTCTGCTTCTGCATAGTAATACTGTGCTAACTCTAACATCAAATTTCTTTATTTATAACTTACTCAATATTAGTAATAATTATGCTAAAATATTGTATCATTTAAGTTATATTTTCTGATTCATCTACAACTAAGAAGAGGAGAGGAAAATTATCAACAGAAGAAATCAAAGTAGCTGGAAAATTCATACTAAAAGAAGGTCAGAAATTAGAATTCCCCGCTATGATGAAATGTTTAGCTCAACAGAAACATGTACCTGTTAAAAATAAGATAAAATGTTTGCTAACCTTTTTATAACTTTTTTAGACCAAAATGGGTTATTAATGGGAGGATAAAACATTCAAGTGTAAGTTTCTAAAGTAAATATTCTATTATTTTTTCTAAAGGCAATAAGCTTATAAAAACTATTATAGAAATGTATCATAAACGATATTTTTTGAGTTTCAATTTCTTTGCTGAATTATGTCAGACAAAAATGTTGCCCAATACAAGATAAAACAACATGAGGAAAAATTGTGCGTGACTGTATTAAATATTTTAAACTTATACATTCCAGAGCTGACCAAGGAATAGGATTGCCTAAAGAGACTTTTGATTTTTGTGTACCATTTATTATAAGCATAAAACGTGTCTCCTACAAAGTATATGAATGTATTTTTGTATATTTGGTTACAAAATGTATTGATCTCGAAATGGTAACTGAATTAACATCAGAAGCATTCGTTGCATGCTTGAAAACATTTGTTGCTCGTAGAGGTTTGTGTTCCAAACTATATTCCGATTCTGAACAAAATTCACAGGTGTAATTGCCACAAATTTCACAGGGAATTGTCCAGACTTATCTTAGTTTTAGACTAAGTTTTAGAAACATATGATAAACTTGCAAATTATTAGTCAATAGCGATAATTAATTGACATTTTCTACAATCTAGAGCCCCTGACTATGATAGTCTCTAGGAGAATGTAAAAGCATTTAAATTTCATTTTACTAGAGTGTGTACCAATGCTAAACTTAATTATGAATAATTTTTAACTGTCATCACTCAGATATAGGTAACACCGGATCGCTTATACTTCTGTCATTAAATGGTGTGTATGATCTATTCATTTCCTTTATAGTAGGCCTTGAAATGCTACTGTTGGAACTAATTTAACTGAGATCGATGTCAATAAAATGAATAACTGGAAAAAATTAGCAAAACATATTCAATGTTTGGAGGAAATAACAAGTGCAATAGCTTAATAATTTGTAATAGAGGTCCAAATAGAATTGAGAAAAATAACGTAAAAATAAATGAGCTAATTCTCATCAAAGATGAAAATCTACCTCCTTAGAAATGGTCATCAGGTAGAATAACTTTTATCAGATGTCAGAGTTATTAAAGTAAAAACTTTAATAACTCATTAATATTCAAAAGACCCATTTCAAAAATTTGAATTTTACCTATTCGAGTATAGTTTTTGTTTGCATTTATATCACTTTGTGTTTATATTTGAATTTTTGTTGATATAAATATTTTCCAATTATTTGTAAGTTTATTGGTTGAAAGTAACATTACAACGTGGGGCAATATGTTCGAACCAATAAAGCACTGTTGGAGCAGCGCTATCATAATATGTAAAAATAAATAAATCAGTAAATAAATAAATAAAAAACTGTCTGAATCTGGTCAAAACATTTGCATAGAAAAGATGTGAAATAAATGAGGAGAATCCGTTTCAAAAAAGTAAACAGTTTAAATTTTAGAGTGTCTAATATTTCATTGAACTATCTGAGTTATTGATAAGAACAGGGCATATTTAAAAAAAATTGTACCGTTGTCGGACATAATTGTAGCCACTTTACCCCAAATTACCTTTCAGGGCTACATTTATAGTCTCTGAAGTGAGATCATTAACTGTTTCAGTATGAATTCGCTGGGTAGGTAAGCAAATAAAAATCGATACATTTATCTTATGAAAATGTTGATTCGTTAGGGTTATGAGTTTTTATTACTAATGTTCAGCCAAATCAACTACTGAATTTAAAATTAGCGCATTTTTCAGCCTTATGCCCATCAGCTGATTTATTACTTTAGGTTTGCTTTTACACCCAATTAAGCAATCATGAATTATCTTACAAGCCAACCCCTTGTCATTCATTTTTTATATATTTAAGTATATAAAAAATTATTGGCAAGGGGTTTATTAAACCAGGCCAAAATTTAAGCCGAATTTAATGCAACAAACTCTGTGCATCAGTATTATTTTATATCATATCATTTTTCTTATGGTACTATTTAAATATTAATTTTGTTAGTTTTTGACTACTTGGCGATATGTTTTGATTGCCAAGTAGTCACCATCAGAGCAAAGGGTAAAGCCGAATTTTTAAGTCTGCTTTGAATTCTCAAAATGTAGCCAAAATGTAAGAAAAAATTAAAAGTGATTTTAGCTTGCTTGATTGTCATATATTATGATCCTCTTTTAACGCAGCAATTTTGGCTAAAAACTCACAATCCTGAATATTTCTTAACATAAATATTATACTTTCTTCAAATTCCTTACGGATTAGATGTGGACAGATAACATGCTTTTGTAGCAGCTTCTGAACTAAATTTGAAAATATAAACGCAAATTTTGATTAGTTTAAAAAAGTTATTGGAACAAATCCTTATGGAATTCATTAAGTCATTATTCAATGTTTGGAATGTAAAATTCATAAGTCCTTCCAATTCTCTTTCATGGTCATTGTCCAACAAGATAGGTAAAGCAGCCGATAATCCTGTCAGTAAATCTTACTAAAGAAAGTCCGGTCTATTCCAACATAACATGTTCTCTAAAAAGTTGATGATCGCTGAATTAAATAATGAAATCCTTAGTGTCCCTTGAGATAAATTCGAATTCCAAAACCTTTTAAATTAGAATTCTAAGTGTGATTCATTTAAAAAACAACAATACCTTTGATTATCGAACTCCCTGAGAGATAAAGCGCTTGAATGTCCTAAGTGACTAGATCGCAGTAATAAACTGCAAGTTAATGTTCGTTCACACACAGTTTTTAAACTTTAAAAAAATAACTCATTACCAATCAAAGCGTTAATTTCCTTTGATGAGTAAAATTCTAGATCTGATAATTCTATAGAAAATGCTGAATTCTTATATTTTAAGTATTTTATTTAGTGGTAGTAATTAAATACGTCACACGCCGTATCACTGTCATCATTAAACTATACAAAAAGGTTTTATCGACTTTTGAAACTTCAGAATTAACAGTTTATTACGTAGACACCAGATATTCCAGACAAATTATTATTATTTTTCCAATTTGGTTCCTAATTTGCTTGCAGAGCTTTCTAAAAGTAAACAAATAGAACAACCAGAGTCTAAAAAGCATTCATTAGTTACTCTCTGCTTTATTTTTCACAACTATCAACTCGCAATTCCAATAATTTATCTTACTATTTTAAAGATGTTCGTAGAAATTATAATCGTTGAGAATCATGTAATAGAGTATTGTTAATTAGTAAGTGACTCGAGCTTTAAAATTTGCTCATTACGTATATGCTTCAGAAAAAACTAGAAGCGGCATTTTAGGTAATCATATTTTAGTACTACTTGCACCTTTCAGTTTCATTAGAAGGACGTAGAATACATATACTTTTTTAATAAAACAAAAATCATAAGATTGCCCCTAATATATCGAGGCAGTCAATTGAAGCATTGATATCAGCTTACACATTCTTCAATATCAGGGATTTCATATTAATGTTCCCTTAATTCCTCGAGTCATCTTTAATATTCCTTAATTCTTTTTAGCTCCTTAGTTTTTTTAAGCTCTGCTTTGTTGGAGCCTTTTTTCAGCAACAAAGTTTACATTTTTTGTAATATTTTCTTTAACAACATCTTTGATATTAATTTATTTTCTCTATAATGCTTGAATCGCTCATTCTTTTAGTTCCAATTTTTCTACATACCACTGTTTGAATTCCTGCTTGATGTAACAGATGTTGTTTGTCGAACATAAATTTCCTAGAAAAGCCTGAGGACTGTTGGTTATACGAGAGTCGGGACTTACTTGCAAGTAATTATTTAGCTTTAGAATAGAAGCATTGTTATTAAACACCTTTTTAGCCTGGTGACTAATAGAAAACGAATTTTTACAACCAGCTTTGGCAACAGCGTTTTTCTTCTGCTTGTTTACATGTTTGTCCACATTTAGACAGTGACGGTGCTGTTAACATTCGCAGACGGAAAATATTAGTTTGGGGAAAAAGAAATCCACTATTTTTTGTGAACTTTTTGTAACTTCTTTCAGATTCGCTTTGTAAAAAGGTTTAAAACAGTTTCCATGTAGATTTTTAGGTCTTGTGCGAAGCTACGACTGCTGACATGCTGTCAAGATTGATAATTTTTGATATTTTATAGACATTCTCGATGATGTTGTATCCATGCGAGTTGCATCTTTAGCATCCAAATACCCAAACGGAATCGATGAAACCAAAATTGTGCGTAAATAGTTGTTACAGTCATATATAGGACGATAAACACCTTTCACAATTTTAGCCACCTGGTTAGTATTTTCGCCATTACAAAAGAAAAACTAAAATGTATCGAATTTTCTGTTTGTTGTCTTCTATTTTTAAAACCTTGTACTCATAACTGAATTAATCAAACAAAAAAACTGCAAGAGGATATTTTAGTGTCAAATGTCACCTTTCCAATGAGCATAAATTTGAAATTGTTTGATAGATACCTCACGAGATAGCGATCACTACAGACGTCTACCGAAAAAATAATGGATAACTTTTTCCCCAAACTAATATAATCCCGCTAAAAGCTGTTGAAAACTGATATTAAACTCTAGAAATAGAAATAAAATTATATAGACTCTGTCTGATAGTGATGACTATAAAGACTAATAAAAATTATAAGAAAATATAACTCGCACACAACGTATTCTATTTTATTTTTAATAAAATCATTTGATGATATTCATGAGAAAAAATGATAAGAAATTGTAAAACATTTCTAGATGATTTATATACATCTCTCTCCTAATATTACTGCTATTGAATTAATTTCATTTTCTGAAAAAAAAATTCAAGTTACTGTTTAAAAATTTTAAGAACTGCATAGATTTTTAAGATTTTTGTATATATTTTATTTTTGTTTTATTCAATTTATCTTAGCATTCTAATAGTGGAAACAGAAATTTTCTTGATGATGACTTAAAAATATTAAATCATTTTCGTTTAACAGAGCATTTATTACAAAATAATACAAAGTATTACCCAAAACGTTAGTAAAATGTTAAGAAATATTAACTTTCAGAAACTAAGAAATTATAACAATGAATACTTTGATAACTTATATTATATGCTAACATATTTAGACATATTTTATCAAAAATTTTGATAAACGTAAAATGTACATTGATTATAGAAATGTTAATCATTTAAAAAAAATTGAAAACATTATAATTGGAGTTAAAAACTAAATTGTCTTAAGAGAAAAGTAATCTCTTCATTAGAAAACAATTTTTTTTTAATATTTTTAAAAAATAGTAATTTTCAACTTCCATGTGCTCTGTGAGTCATGTTAAGACATGTAAGACGTAGATAGTTAAAGTCTATATTACTTTCTGTTTCAACTTTAGTTTATCTAAAGAAATCATCATCGTTACGTATTTGTGATCAACTTACAAAATGAGGATGGTAAAGGCTTTCTTGGGCAGAACTGTTTTATGACTGTTGATGATCATGCTCTGTGATGTAAGAAATTGATGATGTTTGCTTCAAAGAAGACTCTACATTTCTTCCTCCATTTGTCTCTTAATATCGTAAAAAATTCTACGTCATTCCCTCATTCAATGAAGAAAGACTTTTATTTTCTCTAAATCAGTTTTTCCTACGAAATTTTCACAATGAAATAATCGCAAATATACTAGTATCTTAAAAAGATTAAATCACTAATGATTTATTCAGGATCAAATGAGATATCTATTTCCTCCCTATTGTTTTATTGAAATTTGGAATTGCATAAGCTATGTCAATGCGATAGGTTGGATAATCATTTTATTCATTCAAACTTTAAATCGAAAAGCAATGTAAATTATAAAAGATAAAGTATCTATTAATCGTGAATTGTTCAAATAAAATACATTTTAATATGGCTTTTATGATTTTTTGTAAGAAAATTAATTTTTAAAAGTCACATAAATTACCTTGATTTTAGAATTTTAAGTCACATGAGTACGGTAGATGAATTACAGACGGATATGAGTAGTTTCTTTTATTTATTTATTATTTTACGCCACCGAGATAATTTTTAGTTTCTCTCGATGTTATTTCCTGTTGGTTTCTAATAAAAAAAGCGGCGAATATTTTTATGGTATTTAACAATGTCTGAATTTAATTAATTGCGTGATAAGCTCTTATATGTTTCGGTGTTTCCATAAAAGGGTCAGAATTACAACATTTTGCGCAGATTTATACATAACAAGCCTTAAAAGCTTTGTTTAATAAAATATAAGAAATAACTTAAAAATACTTATTTGTATTAACAACTTTAGTGAAAAAACTGGTAAAGCTCATCCTGAACTAGGGAGGTCTGATGTGTGAGACATATGTGTGTTTGCGCACGTTTGATAGTTTGAAATAAGGCATTTTAGAAAATACATATATGCATTGCATATAATGCCTAAAATCCTAAATTTTCATTTACAATAGTTGTAAATGAACATTCACATTTAACTTCTTTTTTATGCACACTATAGAATACCAACTGAGAAACCTAGAAATCTCCCCAATTTTTTTCAGATATTATCTGATTTCTTGAACCTGGATTATAGATTACCTAATTATATAAATAATGACCATCTTAGATTCAAAATAAGTTCGATATGTTTGTTCTGCAAGCCAAACTTCTCAACTGTGTAAAAAATTTATTAAACAAAAAATGACTTTTACTGTGGTGCATGGTGACCTAACAAGGTGACATACATTCAGGTTGATATACATTCTCCATTAACTTTGTATTTAATTTTGTTTATAATTTTTTGTTGCAACAAGGATTGCTTTAAAAACTATAAATATATATTAATGATTTGCAAAAACCAAATGTCAATTCAGCAAATCCTTACCATTTGTACTGAAAAAGACAAAGCAAATTTCTTCTTTTTGGTTTAAAAGTCAGAAGTATCAGTTTTAGAAAAGATTGAAAATTCTCCCTCAATACACATGGTAACAATAAAGAATGAAAACTTACGTTTTGAAAAACTAGAATACTACATTAGTAAAACTTCAGAATCTATTTACGTTTATCCCGATCTCTAACTTCGGGAAAGTGTACTGTTTCCTAATATCAGTGATGATATCATTTCAAACTCGGTGCTAACACCAAACGTTGTCATTCACCTTGCAGTTATGCTAAAAATTCAAAAATCTATGTTCAAATGACTGCAGATATAAGTCATAAACAAAAGCTCTTATTTATATACGTTAGACTTACCAACATTCTATATCTTATCGACACTGGTGCTGCGGTTTCAGTTATCCTCAAATCGCATTCTATGGAGAAAAATTTTAATTTCTGTCAAAACTACTGATATTTTTGCAGCAAATGGTTTCAAAAATCCATGTATTTGGTCAAGTAACATCTACTTTAAATTTTTGAATTTCTAGGCTGTTTCACTGGAAACGTCTGTTTATTGACGTTACTCAACCAATTGTAGGAGATGACTTTCTTACCCACTTTATGTTGTCAGTTAATTTAAAAGATAAGAATTAACTCCTTAACTTATGCTAGTATAAAAGGGGAGACTTTTCCAACTATCTGTTTGGGTTTAACAACTGTTGCACAAGAAGCCGTTTATAGAAAACTCTTATTGAAGAGCCCAAGAATATGTACTAATAATTTGAATATGTCCTCGCAATCTGCGATATTGATCACCACATTGAAACCTGTTTGAGAGAAAGCTAGACATTTGCCATCAGACAAACCCATAGCCACTAAAACGTAATTTGATTATATGTTAAAAATCCTCTTCTGTAGATCATCAAATAGCCCATGGACAAATACAATCTATATGGTGCATAAACCAACGGTATGTGTCGAGTTTGTGGTGATTATAGGAGATTAAACGAAATCACAATTTACGACCGTTATCCTCTACCACATATTCATGAATTTGTTTACAGTCTAAATTGCTCAAAAATTTTGAAAAATTAGATTTCGTTCAAGCTTATTAGATTCCCGTCACTTAATTTGATGTTAAGAAAACAGCCTTCATAACCCCGTTCAGTTTATGTGAACTTACAAAAATGATATTCGGTCTCTGTTATGCTGGACAAAATCTCCAACACTTCATACATGTCGCAATGAAAGATTTAAACATTTGTTTTGTGTACATTTTAACTGCATCTAAATGCATGTAAGAGCACTCAATTCATTTGAATATAATTTTTAAGTGATTTGTGCATAGGTTTTGAGGTATCCGCCAATGGAATTGCTCCGTCACATAGTAAAGTGTCAATTATCAATTTTCCTCGATCTGAAACTATTTGGAACTACACAGATTTTTCACGATGTTCAATTTCTCTCACCGATTTGTTGATTACACTTCCAAAAAACAACTCTTCTTAATTCCTTACTTACTATTAAAGAAGATCCTACACTTATTATTTGGTCATCTGAAGCTATATGTGCTTTCGAAACTAGCAAAAATACCATTACAGACGCGGCAACACTCTCACATCCCATGCGTGATGAAAAATAATATTTGCACACTGACGCTTCCTACATCGGTATCGGAGCAATTATTCATCAATTACAAAACTCATCACTTGAACCTCTAGCATTCTTTTCTCGAAAAACTACACTAGAATAAAATACAATACATATGATAAAGGACTACTCGCAGTCTACTGATTCACACGGTAATTTGCTCATATGCTAAAAGGAATTGAATTTGTAGTTGTTTAACTTTTATTTTTTAGCAAAAATCCGATAAATCTTCACCTTGTAAAAACCGACATTTGCAGTATATAAGTCAGTTGGCAACTTTTATTTGTCATGTATCCGGCAAAGAAAACCTTGTCGCTGATACCCTTTCTAGCGTTGAAGAAATTACTCTAAGTAGCTACTCGTAATAGCAGGTCAACTGTCTGATCTCGAATTCAACAATTTAAAGTCTTCAAATGATATGAATTTAGTATTAAACATATAACGTTCCCCGAAGGAATAATACTTCGTTCCGATACTTCTACTACGCCACATGTCTATTCATACCATAAGATTAGAGTCGATTAATTTCTAAAAATTTCATAATTTATGGTACTAAGGTATCCGCGCAATAATTCCTTTATATAAACAAAGGTTTATTTGGTCTTCCTCGAATAAAGACCTGTACCCTGTGGTGTCGTGCTTGTGTTGCTTGTCAGAGAGTTAAAATATAAAAGCATATCAAATCCCCTTTAGGAAATTTTCCTTTATCTATAAAATGGTCCACGCATATATATGTATATATTGTTGAAGTTGGACCACTTCAAGCATCACAAGGTCTTAGGTACTGATTTACATCAATCGAAAATTTTACATGTTGGCCTGAAGCTTTGCTATTGTTGACACCACTGCTGAAACTGTCCCATCTGCCCTCTTACAAGGCTGGATATCACGCCCGGGTGTTCCAGAAACTATGACTACTGATAGAGGAGCACAATTTGAAAATGCACTATTTTCTTCTTTATCCAAAATCATCGGAATGCACATAACTCACATAACAGCTTATTATCCACAGACCAATTCCATGGTCGAACGCTTTCAAATATATTATATATTATATCATCTATCAGATCTTATGCCACAGAAAGATGGGTCAAAGTTCTGCAGCTAGTTCTTTTAGGTTTGAGAACAACCGTTAAAGAAGACCTCCCATTTCGAAGTGTAGAGATGCTTTAGGGCACAACTGTCAGATTACCTGGTAACTTTTTCTGATTTTCCATTTCCTGTAATGCATCAGAGAATGTTCCAGTTTTTCTTAAAAGATTTCATGATTTCATGGCCACTCTCCGTTCTCCTCCTGTTTCACAGCATGGATATCTAGAAATCTTCGTGCATAAAGATTATAGACATGTTCTCGCGTGTTTTTTATAACTAAAATTGTTAGAAGAAATCCATAATTTCATTTCCACAATCCTTACCCTGTCATTAAGCAGACTGACAAGGTTTTTACGGTAAGATTCAACTTTATCAATTGTGATAGACTTAAGCTTTTATTCACTAAGAATATAGCCACAGAACTTTTAATTAGCTAAAACCTCTAGACTAATACTCAACATAAATCCATTCTGAAGTTGACAGAATATTCAAGAGAATCGTCAATAAGGAATCCTAAGGATTTTAATTTTAAATAACATAAAAAGTCAAGTTTACAATTAATCGTACTGCAAATAAAATTACGAGAAATGGACATGAGTTCGTTCATCTAATCGTTACCAATCAGCACAATTAGAGTTTTTTAATTTTAGTGTTAGTAAGCCTCACTGGAGTAGGTGTACTATGATGAACTGGCAAACAGCCAGGCAGACTTACATTCTCCATTAATTTTGGTATTTAATTTTAGTTATAATATTTTGTGGCAACAAGAATTGCTTGAATAATTCTATGTAATAAATATAATTTAACATGTTGGGATTTTTTTCAGAGCTTATAAGTTAAGTTTCTTATTCTGAGCTTAACAACCGGAAAAACCAAATGGTGGACTAAAATTGAAGAGCTATCAATAGTGTTTTGTACACTAAAGATATAGATTTGTATTTTGTAGATTTTGTCATGATCAAAAAATAAAGAACAAATATTTGACAACAGATCTAATTATATGAATTTTAATATTCAATATTTTCAGTATTTAAGTTAATTCACACACAATATTAATCTTAATACTTCAAAATATTTTTTCTTAGTTGAATATTTTATGCTATTTTATTAACAGATATACATTCTCCTTACTTTTAAATTCAAACGAACAAATTTTTATTTTGTAAAATTGTATTAGCTTTCATAATGAATAGAGAACTTTTATAAAGAATTATTTGATGCTTAATTAATTACCGAATTATATAAATTGTTTTTTCTCTGAAATCATATTTATAAAATTTTACAAGGATTTTAACAATAAGAATATTGCAAAAATATGTCATCATTGGATCAAATTAAAATTTTTACTTAAATTCATTGATTGAAAATGAAATATTTTATTAGAATTTCTTTAGCAGGCCTATTTAAATGAAAACATAAGTTTGACTTCCAAACAATTGATATTTAAAATAAAACTTTTATAAAGACAAGCATGTAATTTCTTTCTGATAACTGAATCGCTATACATCATCAGTATCTGGAAGTGTTAGAAATTCACATTTGTACTTTAAAAAGAATTATTATTTTTTTTTCTTCAGAAAATTGTCTGCTTAGGAGGATTTTGTTACTCGTTGTTTCACTTAGCGTTAAAAATCTATGAAACTTTGAAAACAAACTATCTTAGACTTATTTTATCCATCCTAAAATGATTTGTTTCATAAATGTTGAAATGAATTTGATTTTTAAATATCAAAAGTGATGATTCTTCAGACATGTTATAAAAAAAATATAAGGACCATTGATAAGCTATTTATTATGTCAGATTAAATTGTCATTAAAGTAACAGAAATAAATAAAATTTTAGTTTTTTCTTATAAATCTTCTCAACCAAAGAAAAAGTTAATTTATATGCCTATTTCTTTTTTTTATATATCATGTTTCATCACAAATTTTGAAAATTTATAATTCATCACAGTATTTTAATTTGCTTCACTTTAAAAAAAAATAATTCAGCCTAACCACATGCTCATAATTTAATTTGTTTGTTTTGAAAAATAATGAGCTGACTGATACATATACGACTTAGTATTTTTTTTTCCTTAATTAACCGATTTGGATTTGTTCCTCTTTTTAAAATTAACTTAAATAATAGAGAATTCAAGGAATAACTATTAATTTAATAAGTAAATTGTCGTAAATAATTTTGTGTATGGTCGCAGATTCAATGCTGAGGTTTTTTTTTTTTTTTTATTATTTGATTGATACTCCGATTATCATTATTCAACATTTTCCTGGTAGAAGTCAAATTACCTAAGATTACAACTAACAATAATACTTTAATCTTTTTTTTTATTCTGAAATGATCAGTTAAATTATGTAAACCCTTTGAAAGAAGCATGAGATACATATTTACTTCTCAGCACAAATTATACGTTCGCACTCAATCTTCTTGACTTAACAGAGTTACAGTCATAGAACATAATATCATTACCATACCCTTGAATTGAATCTATCTTATTTGGTCTAGTCTAAATACTTGCAATATTCCAAAAATAATTACCTGTTAGAATATTATTCTATATATAATAGAAAGCGTTATTTTTGAATGATTCTTCTCATTAGGTAAACATTTAAAAGGGACACCTTGCAGCAAATCTCCTACTTAATCAAATGAACTAAACAATAAAAAAATGTTAAGCTGAACTCAAATAATTTAAATTTAGAAAATATTCGGGAATATTTAAAAAAAAGAATTATAAATATAAATAATAACATAAAAATACTAAAATATTTAACATTAGAATACTTGATTATTATTTTCTAAATCTCTTATTTTCATCGTAAATTAAAGTTTTGACTAAAAATAAATTAAAAAATTGAACATTAAAGATAAACAATTTGTATTCTAGGAATTGTTTTATTTTTCTGTAAATTTTTTTATTGAAAATACATACCTTCTTGTAACAGTTTTTGATCTTTGAATTACATAAAATAACATTAAAGTGACCATGGTTTGGCTAATAATGCCAATTCGTTGTTGGCATTATTGTGCCAAATTACAGAATCGTACATAATAACATATATATATATATATATATATATATATATATATATATATATATATATATAAACGAGGGTCACTTTGAAATTTTTGAGATACAACTAGATTTTTAAAGTTATACTTATAAAATTTTAGGTGTGTTCAAAGTAGTCTCCTCCAGCATCAATGCACTTATGTAGACGAATTTTCCTCAGTTTAAATGCCTCAAGCCATTCATTTCTTGGAATAGATGAAAAAATGCATTTATAGCCACATCAATCTCTTTTTCTGAATAAAAACGAAGTCCACGTGAGTTCTTTTTTAGTAGTTTTCCACGTGAGTTCTTTCATAGCTAGATCAGGTGAATACGACGAATGTTAGATCACTTTAATTTGTTTTTTTTTTAAGAAACTCAACTGTTAATCCAGCTGTATGTGAATATGCATTTTCATGGTGATGCATTAGTCCTCTAACATTCAGTTCTTGTAGAATTTCTGGAAGACATTTAGTGGTATACCAGTTTGCTGTTACTGCCTTCTGTCCTTTCAACTTCATGGCTTTGACCAATCCCGTACTTATGAAGAAAACTGCATACACCATTTTTTTTTTTTTTTCAGTGCGCGTTCTTTTTTCACCATTGTCGGAATGGGATCACCTTCAAAGACTCATACTTTGCTTTCTTGATCTGTTGGAACGTCAAAAAACGGTATGTACGTTTCATCACCTGTTACAATTTTAGAAATGATGTGGTGGCCTCTATCATTTAGCAATTTAAGAGTTTTTTTACTGATTCTGACACACTCCTCTTTTTGGTGCTCAGTTAGATTATGGGGAACCCAACGGCAAACTACTTTTTTCATATGTAATTCTTCATGAATGGTTTTGTGTATGGCTGCAGATCCAATGTTAAGTTCCTTCTGTATCATTTGCTAGGTACAGCAATTATCATTCATTAACATTTTTCGCATGGCAGACACATTATACGGGATTACTGCCGACGGTGGCTTTCCTGTGTGTTCTTCATCCTGGAGAAAATTGCGACCTCTTCTAAATTCTCTAAACTATCTGAATACAGTCGCACAAGCTGGAGATTCATCCCCAAATTCTGATTGCAACCCTTGAACGCATTCTTCTTGATGTAATCCTGCTTTAAAATCGTAGAAAATCAACTCCTCCAAACAACTCCATTTTCTCTTCTGTTTAAAATTTATTCTAAGCTAAGCAAGTTGAAGTAAGTCAGTAAAAAATCATCTTCTGTATTAAAATACTTTGTATTTTAAAATTAAATCGTTATTTTTATTTTGTGAATTCTCGTCTGCGCGTATCTCGAAAATTTCTGAGTAACCCTCGTATATATGTGTATATTCTTCTGTATTTGATATATTTTTCAATGTATTACTTTGTTTCCATTTATTTCAAATTTTGATTTAGTAGTATTTTCTTCTTATAGAGACACTCTTTGGGGCAATAAAACGAATATTTTTAGACCTTGTCTTTCGTGTTTGTCAGAAAAGTGTATCCATTTCTTAAAACAATGGATTAAAACTCTCCATTAAAATTATACCCACTTTTCAAAAATAATGGCGAAAATAATAGTCACAAATCCCCATTAGAACCTCGCCTACTTTTAAAAAAGTAATGGCTATCATTCAACCTAAACAATTTTAAAGAAGCAATAGTCACAAAACCCCCATAAAACTCCACCCACTCTTAAAAAGTGTTGGTTCTATTTTAACCATATACATTTTATAAAGCGTTGGTACCCTAAAGGTTACTGAGACGGAAGTATTACCCCCTTCAGCGAGCACCACCTTTTCAGGATTAAGAAACAATGGGGTAATAGTAATTAAATAAATACAATAGGGCTCAGAATATTTTTCATTTAAAGAAATACATTTAGTTTATAAAATGGAAATGTATAAAAAGAAAAACACTGAACACTTGGTTAAGGTATGCACTCGCCTCTCAATAATTTATAGCTTTCGAGCAGAATTTCAGAAGCTTCAATCAATGATACTTTCATCATCTGAAAGGCATATTTTAATCGACTGCTCAAGGAAATCAATAAAAATAATTGTTTTAAAAATAATTGAGTGTTTTGATGAAAGGTGAAGGAAGATATTGTTTCATAAATCTAAAACAGAAGAAGAAGCAGTTATTTTTAATTGTTTTCGAACTATTAAAAAATATAATTCTGTTTTTCCCACATGGTTCAATGAAAGGGTCATTACGTATTTCGCTTTATTCCTTATTTGTTATTGTGTAGTGACCGAGGGCCAAAGTAATAAGACCATCCGGTAATATGTCCCGCTTGTTGTTTTTACTTGAAAGGGCAATCTTATTTACCTGTATAGAATGAAACTTGTGTTTTGTGCTTTTGGTGAGATCCATGGTTCTGTTCTGTATTTCTTGCTTGAATGGACAATTCTCGTAGTTCTCAAAGGTTATCCTATTTTTGACAACACACTTCTTTACTCCTTTCGAAATTTTCACTAAGTCAACTTCAGTGTTACAAGCATACATTTTTTATCTTAACCAGACGAATTCTTCCAGACTTTTTCCAGTATTTTCATCCTTCATCTTTGCCAACACTTTTTTATTTTTACGTGCTATTCCATATTTATTATTTTCTGGATAATCTGATGTATCAAACAAGTTAATCATTCCTTTCATATCTTCATAAAAATCCTCAGTTTTTATATAATAAATGAAACTATCTGTGTCCATGTATAATAGTTTTAAATTTTCCCCATACTTGGGCTTTATAACATTATAATGAAAGTCGTAAATTAAATGGTTGGATTTAGTGTATTTGGGAAGTAAAGATGTCGGGAAGTCTACACCAGCGCAAATGTTTCAAATTGAACAGTAATATTAGATTTTTAATTGTTTTTTACAATCCTTTAAATCAAATCAAATTAAAGGCGTTTGTTCAGTTTAGATAAAACACCATACCCCATTTTCCGAATATTTTGTTCTTCTCTAAATGTAATATTTGATGCATTTGAATAACATATTTTAAAATTATGGAATAAAGTTCTCTTTATTTATCAGCTTCTTCTTCAATACATAAGAATAACTTTTGAATGATACTTTTATTGTTATTTATCAGCTTCTTCTTCAATACATAAGAATAACTTTTGACATAATCTTGCCAGGCTAATCATTCTACAGTTCACACTCCCGTAGAGTGCTATCTTATCATCTAATAAGTCGTAAATATTTTCCATTTCTGTTTATTATCATTCACATTTCTTTAAATGAATAAAAAGAGGAAGCGGTTCGAAAATGAGATGAGCTGCGACCTTGAGAAAGAGCGCTTGAGAAAGAAACGGGTTTTATTTTCTTTTTCTTATCACGTCTATAGTTAAAAAAAGTAGCTCCTAATGACGTAAGAGATTTTTATTCCATCTATCACTAGATGGCAGCACGAACTGGACTCAATTTGATATGGAAACGTTTTGCTTTAATTTCTGAAGTAATTCTGACGATATTTCTCGATCAGATAAATTGTATCGATTGAGAGGAAAGCGGATTATCTTTTCTTTTACCTGTCACGTCCATAGTTAAAAAAGTAGCTCCTAATGATGTAAGAGATATTTATTTTACCTATCACTAGATGGCAGCACGAACTGGACTCAGTTTGATATGGAAACGTTTTGCTTTAATTTCTGAAGTAATTTTGACGATATTTCTCGATCAGATAAATTATATCGATTGAGAGGAAAGCGGATTTTCTTTTCTTTTTCCTGTCACGTCCATATTTAAAAAAGTAGCTCCTAATGACGTAGGAGGTATTTATTCTACCTATTACTAGATGACAGAACAAACTGGACTCAGTCTGATATGGAAACCTTTTGCCTTAATTTCTGAAGTAATTTTGACGATATTTTTAATCAGTTAAATTGTAGTTTTTGCTATTTTAAAATATTTTTACGTTCTAAGAGAGAAATGACTTGTTTAAAGCTATATTTTAACTTCTTTTTGGCTCCGGTGACACATACATATTAAATAAATATTCTCTCTCTATTGGGTACCCAGTAGCTCCGTGGCGGAGTCTAAGCTTAGCAACTGTGAGATAGCGGTTTCGATCCCCAGCTTTGGCTTGGTAGCAGCTTTCGTGAATATTGTAATGCTATTTGCGTCAAGCTCACTTATGGATAAACCATGGAGCGAAACTTCAGTGGTGGGTTGAGACGTATTGTCCCCATGTGCATTTAGATCAGAGTTCCCCAAACTTTTTTGTGTCTTAGACCCCTTGCCATGTTTTTCCGTGTTGGGTAGACCCCCTACTTACCTGATATTGATTTCCTGTAAATTTTAACTGTAGTGAAGTTTAGTATTAAAAACTTAAAGTAAAAACACTTGTTAATTTATACATTTATTAATTGAATTTAAATTAAAACTACTTAAAATAAAATTTTATATCTGTTATTTAAAATATACGTAACATTAAATAAACATAAAATAAACTATAAATAAAATAACATAAGCAATAAGTCAATATTATTAGTGAGAAGGATGAACCTGATGCTTTAATAATAAATTATCAACATTTGGCGTCAATTTTGTAAGGGTTAATCGTAAATCTCCTCGGCTAATGATGTCCAGTCTGTTTCTTTTTTTCGTTAGGAGATTGGTAACAGCGCTGAATCCCCTTTCCACTAGGTATGACGATGGAAAGGAAATTAAAAATTTCCTTGTTATATTCCATAATACGGGATAAGTAACGGGTATGTTGTTTTGTAGCCATAATTGCTGTTATCCGATTTTAAACTGAACCTTAAGCTCTTCGTTTGTACTTAGTTCAGTCAGTTCCTCTTGTATTATGACATTCGTTTCTTCTATGTCACCATATGGATTAATTATCCACGGTAGTATCACCATAGTCAAAATATCCTCAAACCTAGATTCAAAATCTGAATGGAGGGCATTTAAATGTTGAACGTAAGTTGAAACGTCGTCTTCCTGGCAGCTTGTCTGTGACAAATTGGGTAACTGAGAAAATTTACCCCATCCAATACTTTGCTTCATTAGTTTAACTCTAACAAGAAACGCTGATAAGATGGACTTTGTTTTAATCAAATTTAAACTGTCGCCTTGTATTTGCAAATTAACCATATGAAATTTTGTAAACAAATCTGTTAAATAGGCGATGTCAGTTTTCCTCTTCATTAAATTTTCTCTTAAAATTTTCTCTTTAGTATATAGAAATTCTAAAATAGTCTCAAAAAGTGCAAAAAATCTTGTCAAACATACGCCTTTCGACAGCCAGCGTACTTCAGTGTGAAGGAGTAATTGATGAAAGTGTTTGTGTTATTTTCTTCACACAGCTGCGCAAATAACCGCGTATTCAACGCGTTGCTTCGGATTCGGTTTACTGCATCAATGACTAAATGAAGTGAGGTATGCAATCTAACACTCAAATTTTTAGCAACTAAATGTTGTCGATGGAGGACGCAATGTACGCTAACACCCCTGACACATTTTGTTTTAAATAGCTTATAAATCCACGATAACGTCCAACCATAGCAGGTGCTCCATCTGTAGCTACTGATATTATATTTGATAAAGGAATTGCTTTTTCAATGAAGTAATCCTTCAAAACATGAAATAATGATTCACCTTTAGTGTCGGTTATCAAAGTTCTTGCAAAGAGCAGTTCTTCGTAGATTTCTTGATTCATAATAAAGCGAACATATGCCAATAATAATGCTGCATTATCAGGTAAATTTGACTCGTCCAGTTGTATAGAGAAATGGGTCGTTTGCAAATAATTACATAAAAAGCTTTTTATATCAGAACTCATTTCATCAATACGTCTTTCAGCAGTATTGTTGCTTAAGGGAATTCTTCTAATGATATCAGATGCAGGTGTGTGTAAAACAGTTTTTAAAACCTCTTCAACGGCTTTCAAAATTAACTTCTCTCCGATAGTATGCGGTTTTCCGGATTTTGCTATAAGTAAGGAAATATTGTAAGACGCCCGCAAACCATCATCATTTCTTTGTGACGTCGAAGCGAACATTCTGTCCAGTGTAGTTCTCTTCTGAAGTTTATCTTTGAGTGTTTGAAAGTATTTTAAATCTTTCTCTGTTTTATCAGGGTAGCATCTTCTCAGATGATCTTGCAGTTTAGATGGTTTCATAGCGTCATTGCCCAAAACTTTGTTGCATAAAAGGCACATAGGCGATTGTTTGTCCGGCAATGATGGAATGAAGCCAAATTTCAAATAATCAACACTGTACTATCTATTCTTCTATCTATTCGTACTATCTATTCTATTTCTTTTTAGATGCGGACATGGCATCAGTCATCTGTGGGCAAAATTAAATTATTTAAATAAGACAGAAAATCCAGCAGCTGTATATTAAAAATATTTTTTGATTTTTCCGAAAACATTCCATAATTCGAACATTTACTTGCAACAATAGTTCGAACTACGGAGATTGCACTGTAGTTATAATACCGATTGCTAAAACTTTCAAAAAGAAACTATTGAGGAGTACTCGTGTAATTTTGCATGATTCAATATAAAACTACTAATAACTAAAGGCATGATTGACGTAATTTGCTAACTACGAGTACAAAATTAAAATTTAATAAAAAATAATGTACTTACTTTTCTCCAGTACTCTCAAACAAAATAACACTGACTCACTATAATTTGTGTGATATACTATCTGTTTATATTTTTTAAAATATTTTCTTAGCACTTTCCTTTTCAAGATTCATTAAACGAATAAATGTATTTGTCCCACATTCGTATTTATAGAGTGACGAATTGAGCAAGTCAGTGCAAGGTAGCGAAGCTCTGAGGCTGCGACTCTCAGGCTTTTACAAGTTCAAAATGTATTGCGACCACAAAGCGAATACCAACATCCTACAACTTACACAATTTTATAAACATATATAATAATTTTTTTACTTCATAGGTACTTTTATAAATAATGTATATGTTTTGATATTATAAGATAGTATGATGTAAGTAAATAGGTACTATCAGTGTATGTGTTGAGATCCAATATCGTGGAACCCCATTTTGATTTCATGGAGCCCCAAATTTTTTTCGCTGACGTAGACCCCTTGCAGGTTATCATAGACCTCTAGGGGTCGATATAGACTACTTTGGGAATCACTGATTTAGATGTTCTGTTTGTCCATTTAGATGTTGTCTTGTGTTATATGAGTTGAGGCACTGTTGCCGGGTCATTGATACCGGAATTCCGGTTCTAGAATTCATAAACATCTGTTGGAATTGAACTTATGTTATCACTGATCTGATGGGATATTTTGCTATTTTTTTCAACATTTTCTTTTAATTGAACGTAGCAAAGAGAGTGCGTTATTGGGTATTATTTTAAAGTGGTTATAATTTTAATGCAATGTATTGCATAAAGTGAATTGCAAACCACTACAAGCATCCAAGCCCAAGGTGGGATTCGAACCCTCCAACTCTTGAGCCACAGCTCAGAGAGCTAAAAGTTAAGCGGCCAGCTCATCAGAGGTACTAGTACAGTGACAAGATGGTATAGAAAGGCTGACAGCCTGTGCTCCCTAACAATATCGGAAAATATTTTTTTGTGACCACAAAAATAACCTTGTTATCACCTGCGTTATTAGCAAATTCATTATTTGTTTGGAAAATCATTTACCGTAATAAGAGGTTATCATTCTTTGTGCTGGCTCACCAGTATTAAGGACCCATTAAGAAGGTGTGCAAGAGGGTCCCTAAAACTACAGGGCTAAGATGTCAACATCATTTACACGAAGCATTATGCTGATTTCCTGTCAAGAAAGCCTATTTTCTATGAAGTTTCCAAAAACAGTAATAATATCTTCTTCCTTTAAGCCATAACGAATTAAAAGAACTAACATCTAAAAGATGATCATCTTAATATCATAATCAATACTTTAAAGAGAAGTCCTGCATTTCAAAATTATCAACTAAGAAACGGCATGATGTACAAAAGAATCCGTGAACCACTAATATAGTAATGGCTCTTCGTGATACGACGAATTACGTAGAGATACCAAAATGTAAAACCTTCGTGATACGAAGAAATGCCCGACCTGACATATTGAAGAGTCTCAATGACACTCCAACAGCCATCCATCTAAGATTCGCCACAAGATCTACAATCAAATAAAGATAAAATACTACTGACTAGGATTACATCTGAGTATACATCGATGTGTGGCTCACTGCAGAGAATGTCAAATATGAAAATCTCCATCTCAACCTCCACCAGGACTACTTCATTCAATAGAGCACACCGAATTCTACAATAAAAATTAGATCTTCTTTGAATTTTTCCAATTACTGAAAACAGGAACAAACAGATTATTGTTTGTATACAATCTATGATAAGATCCATAGCGACAAAAAGCCTTACCAACAGCTGAAGTCATAGAAAACTTTCGAAATTTTGGTTAAAGAAATTATTGAAGTACGGTGCTTCTATATCGAAGTCGCTTCCTCTTATCCAATATAGTAAAAGACGTCAATCAACTGTGCTAAATGTCGGATGTACTAATGACTGCATTCTGTTGTCAAACCAATGGGCTCACTTAAGCAAAACATTAGCAGACATGCTATCCATGTTCGTCTAGGATGAGTAAAGAAATCGGAAAACTATTTTACATTTTGGAATCTTTGCATAAAATGAAACAAGCAAAAAATCCCATTCCTTCACATCCATGGCAGTGATACCCATTCTTCACTCGATTCGAACAGCAAAAAAGTCACGACGATAGCAATACACAACACTTGATAACCAGAGAAGAAGAATAAAGACAACTAAAGAAAATCTATATCCCCTACGCAGAACTGATGACAAATGGTGATTTGACAAGAGACGTCGACAAGTCAACTACAATAAGGAGACAAGGTTTTTTTTTCATTCCAGTCTGAAAGGCTTTTTAATGATATTTGGCATCATATCTAATGACATGAAAACTGTCCGAGGTATGATATGAAGGGAATAGAAGATGACGAAAACCTCCGGATGTTGTTCACGTTCTCAGTTGAAACCTAATTTTAAGACAAAGAAGAAATTTACTTTCGAGAGTTCTCAAATCCTAATCAAGAGGCATGTTGAGAGCACAGCCAGATTATGCTGCAGTGAAAAGCTTCTACACTACTGATCATTTAAATTGCTACACCAAGAAAGCGACATGCTACAGACGTGATTTTTATATGAAAGGAAGAAGGTTCCGTGATATGCAAATGATTAGCTTTTCAGCGCATTCAGAAAAAGCAAGCGCCAGTAGCGACACCTACATTGTGTTTAAATGAGGAAATTGTTCAGCCGGTTCCTCATACAAAAATTGCATTTGAACGCTGTTGTCTGGTGAAAAGTTGTTGTGCCTCGTGTAAGGAAGGAGAAATGCGTACCAGCACGTTTCTGACTTTGTAAAGGTCGAATTGTAGCGTACCGGGATTGCGGTTTATCTTATCGCAGTATTGTTGCTCGCGTCGGTCGAAATCCAATGACTGTGCCGCATGGCCGTAATGACGCATGGCCGTAATGGATCGTGCAACCACGTTACGAGCCATGAGTCAAGAAACGGGGTTTTTGGAAGACAACAAGTGTCTACACGAACAGTTCGACGACGTTTGCAGCAGCATGGAATCTCAGCTCAGAGACTATGGCTGCAGCTCTACTTGACGCTGTGTCATAGACAAGAGTGCCTTCAATGGTGAGATCAAGGACGAACGTGGGCGCGCGAATAGCAAGACGTCATCTTTTCAGATGAATTCAGGTTCTGTGTACAGCATTATATATGGTCGCATCCGTGTTTGGCAGCATCGTGGTGAACGCACACTGCCAGCGTGCATTTGTCATCGTCATACTGGCCCATCACCTGGTGTGATTGTATGGGGTGCCATTGGATACACGTCTCGGTCACCTCTTGTTCGCATTGACGGTGCTTTGAACAGTGCACGTTACATTTCTGGTGCGTTACGACCCGTGGCTCCACCCTTTATCCGAGCCCTGCGAAACTCTACGTTTCACCAGGATAATGCCCGACCGCATGTTGCCGGTATTATACGGACCTTCCTTGATACAGAAAATGTTCGGCTGTTGCCCTGGCCAGCACGTTCTCCAGATCTTTTACAAATAAATAACGTCTGGTCAATGGTTACCGAGCGACTGGATCGTTACCAAACGCCACTCACTACGGTTGATGAACTGTGGCATCATGTTGAAGCTGCATGGGCATCTGTACTCGTACATGCAATCTAATCTCTGTTTGACTCAATGCCCAGCCGTATAACTGCTGTTTTTACTGCCAGAGGTGGTTGTTCTGGGTACTGATTTCACAGGATCTATCCAGCCAAATTTTTTGAAAATTTAATCACTTGTTATTTCTAGTATAATATATTTGTTCAATAAATATCATTTTGTTATCTGCATTTCTTTCTGGTGTAGCAATTCTAATGACCATTAGTGTATAGAAAATCTTCCTACTGCAATGTTTGTTGTTTATTAAAGACAGATATCAAAAGATAAACAATAGTAAGTTATTTCCATCAGATCGTTCTAATCGTCTAGCACATTAAACAACTTCCTAAAAGCAGTTTCTCTTGTTGCCAGATACAGCTTAACTAATTATAATTTTTGAATACGATTTTTATTTATTAAGTACGTCACACCTACACTTCGCAGTAATACAAGAGAACTTTGTACTTTTCTTCTTTTATGACTATAAGAACAGGAAAAGAGCTTTCTAACAAAATTTTTGATATTTACTCTTAAAAAGTAGCCCGTCTTACAAAATGCACTAAAGGTCTATAAAAATCAAGTAATAATAGAAGAAAAAAATAGTTGAAAATTCCACATGTAAATAACTTTGATGCAATAAGATATTTTAATAAAAATTAAAATCCCGTTTTATAATGCTATTATACTAACAATTTAATATTTATGGATATCATAATTCTTTAATTTCAAACAGAAATTTGGCATTACAAGATTGCTACATAAATTGTATTCTCTAGAGATGCTTGGCATATAATGAGTGTTAGTGAATTTATATATTTTCAAATAAAAATTAATTGTGAGATCTGTAAGGTTATCTCTCTGTAGATTATGTTAATTTTATAATTTATAAAAGTTTTCATTTGATCGAGAACATAATGAGATACTTTTTATTGTTCCAATTACATTCTTATAAGCATGTTTGAAAAAAGCAATTTGGCTGGCATAATTTCATAAATTATAAATATTTTTTATTTTTCTCCTGCCATTATTAATATTATAGATGAGCTAACTCCATATAATATTTAGATGCAAGTAAAATTAGTGAAAGATTTGATTTAGTTTTCATGCAAAGAATTTTTTCAACATCAATATGTAAACGTCTATTAGACCATGATATATATGTACATATCGATCATTATTACAACAGAAATATGTTGTGAAAATACAATGTTATAGTGTTATTAATACATCTATCTACTTAAAACACAGCTTATTCTAGTCAGTAATGAATGACAGTCAGTGACTGTTTCTGTAATCACCTTTATGAAATACGTTTGGTTGTTTTTGAGTTTTTCTCTTTGATAAATGTATATAAATCACATATTCAAATATAAATAGTATAAGTAATATATTAATAAATTGTGTTATAATAATATTATACAATTCCAAAATATCATTAATATTGTCCCTTAAAGATCAATTTCAAGTCCATATAGTGACTAGTTGGTAAATGTCAACACATATAGTCTTACACCATTGCTGGACGAGTGCTCTCATCGTCCGGTCAAAACTTAGCTCCACGTTTGTGCTTCATAGCAATCTCATCCATGGCTAGCATGTCATTGTGTCCCTCTCTGTCAATGGTTTAAAATTTTTCCAGATATTCATTGTGAATAATACCATGATAATTCTACCAGTTATATATTTTGAACTTTTTGTCGGTTAAATTTCTTTGGTACTTAATGCGTTAAACTTTGTATTGATTTAATATTCAGTTTAATTATTTTTATGTGCGTTATACTAAAGACCATGGAAGAAAGAAATTAAATTTATTACCTGTAAATAAAATTGGAAAAATTTTGGAACATTACAAACTACTGCAGGTTATTTAATCGGAATTTTTTAAGTGACAGAAATTTATACTTAAAGGATACAATTTATATTTAATACTCAGTGAAAGAGTTTATGAAAATAAGTATGAGTAACACTATCTTCATATTTTAAAAGAAAAGTGTTTATCAATGTAATGTACATTTTATGGTGTCATAAATATTGAAATGACAATTTGAAAGCTTACTGATAAGAGTATTTGAAAAACAGAGTACAACTATTATATTTTATTCTATTTTTTCAACGCTTTCCGTATTCTACTCCACATTTGCATTGAATAAAAGTGAAATTATTAAACTTGGACTGGCGTTTGATGCGAAAATTTGAATCATTTTTGCAGATATAAGAGTAGATAATAATTACGAGTTCTCTATAATGGCTTACGAGATGAGTATTTATTAGATAAGATTTTATTTATTTATTAGATAAAATATTCTGCTAAAAAAGGAATCAATGTATCAAACAGAAAGGAATGTTGAGTTATATAAACTATTTAATTCCATATTATTTTTTGATGTCTTAGTATTATTAAAAATAGCTCTATAATTAGTAAAATAGATATTTGATATAAAGAATTATTTATCAAAATTGACACATTATTAAATATTTTTCTTCCTTTGACTATTAAATCTAAACAAGACTCTATTCATTT
>JAPDSC010136840.1:40824-57939 GCA_026290005.1 Latrodectus geometricus
TATATATATATATATATATATATATATAGGAATACGTGACTACACATCCTTTCAAGAATAATGATGTCAAAAAACTGCATAAATTATTAAAGCCACTTTAAAAATATAATACAATCCTCTTTTGGCATCCAATTTTCAGAGAATGCCTCTATTTTATCCATACATATTTCATAAAATAATAATAACATTATTTTAAAATAATTTTTATTACATATTTTTACAATGGTATTCCCGATCTCATTGTAATAAAAATTCTTGAAAATAAGTGTTAGTTCAGCCATTAGGTGAGTTCAAAAAGCTGTTTGCAAATTCTAGAACCTGATTTCCAGTATCATTAACCCGGGAAACATAAATATATGTACTCGTGAAATGTAGCGAATGTATAAAAAAACAAAAGAAAATTAATTACAAGAAAACCCCTGAATATTTGGTTGAGGTGTGCTGACGCATCTCATTAATTTATAGCTTCCGAGCAGAATTTGAAAAACTTCAATCAATGATACTTTCATCAATAGTCCCATCTGAAAGAGTTGATTTCAGCGAACATTTCAGCACATTAGAATAAAAGTTTCAAAAAATAATTGTAAGTTTAATTGAAAATACTTAAGAAAATGTCAGACCTTTGCCTTTACATGACACAGTAAAATTTGTATTAGCTTTTAATAGTTTTCGAACTATAAAGAAATGTGTTTCTATAATTTACATTTATGGTTTATTGAAATAATTTATAAATGGTTATATATTCCAGCTAGAAATATTTCGTTTCATTCCTCATTTTCTGTTGCATTGTGCGGCCGAGAGCTAAAGTGTTAATACCATCAGCTAATATATGACTCTTGTCGTCTTTTCCTGAAAGGCCAATTTTTGTTGCGTGTATAGAATGAATCTTATATTTTGTGCTTCTAATGAGATCCGTAGATCCATATTGTTACTTTTATGATAATAAGCAATCTTTATAGTTCCGGAAGTAGATCCTATTTTTGACAAAACATTTTTTACTCCTTTTGATGTTTTCATTAAAACCTTTTGAGTTTATAGGCACACATTTTCGATTTAAAATTCAACAATTTCTTTTAAAATTTCCCTTGGATTTTTGTCTTTCATTTTTCTCAGAACCTTTTTATTGACTAGTGGCAGCTCATATTTATTATTTTCAGGATAATCAGAGGTGTATAAATAATCAATCATTCCTTTCATTTTTTCATATAAATCTCCTGTTTTAATATCGTATATAAAACTATCTGTAACCATATAAAACAATTTAATGTGTACATAGTTTTAGGGTTTCATCTAATTATAATGAAAGTTATTCATTAAATGTATGGATAAATCTGAGGATAAAATATTTGATAAATGAATAAAATATTTAATTTGAACAACACCGTTTATTATTACGATGATGACATGAAAAGTCTCAAGTATAGGAAAGTGAGGCATGAAAGCAGCAATAGATCTTTAGAGAATGCCACTTACCATTTCTTTATGCAAGACATTAACTCAAATATCTTATATTTTAAAAGATATTTACAGTAAAAGCAAACAATCATTAAGAATAATGGGACTTCAAAAGCGCATGATAATGTAGCTCCGGTAAATGGAAGTTTAATAAACGCAAACAGGTTTACATTAGGGAACACTGAAATCTAAACCACCATTAGTTACTCTGCTTTTATGCATTATTTGTTAAGTCTAATACATTTCATTTCTGACAATTCTATTTCTGAATCTACCACAGTATGTTCTTCGTAGATGCGTCAGACACAGTTGATAGAAAACTCTTGAAATATGATGGGACATTGGTAGGTGCAATTAAAATAACTAAATTTTTCTAGTTATTAGGCGAGTATAATCAATGATTCAAAGAAAGATACAAACATACTCAAAATAGCAAAACTTCATTATGTCGATATTATAATGCATATTTCATTTCTTTAATA
Source organism: Latrodectus geometricus (assembly GCA_026290005.1). Lineage (NCBI taxonomy): Eukaryota > Metazoa > Arthropoda > Arachnida > Araneae > Theridiidae > Latrodectus > Latrodectus geometricus. Next base: position 42,762 of record JAPDSC010136840.1, read on the forward strand.
AGTATAAAAATGTTTTACTAAAATTCCAAGTCAAGTTTAGGTTTTAGAGAAATCATTGCCAGAATATGCTATGCACAGATAAGCAAAATAGGGACTACAAAGTAGTTGTAGAAGAATTCTTGCTTTGGCTGACTGATATTAGATTTAAGAATTAAGCTTCTGCAAAATTTAATGAAAATTATACAGATAAACGAATAACCTAATTATAGAATGCAACTAGAGATTGAGAAACAACACCACCAAGAATTATGTTTTATATTTCCTCCTACGGGAGCTCAAGAAATGCTTTTTAAACAAAAAGAATAAAGATATTACGATGATCAAAAATTAAAGCTATAAATGATACTTTTTAAATTTTAATAGTCAGAAGACTACAGAAATTATTTCTATTAAAATAAAGAAATTACATCGTATTATGTTATTGTTTTTTGAGAAGAACTTAAAGAAGGACCTTCTGGTATTCCAGGATTAGGATTTTAACTGACACATGATGGTAATAAGGATATAGGAGAAAAGATATTAAGCAATACTGGAGAGCCTTCGGAAAACAATGACGTTACTACAAAATATACGTTGGCAGATGTAAGATGGATTTGAAGGCATGCATTCAAGAGTTATTTCATAAAAGTTTAGTTATTTCAGAAAGTTATCAGCAGTATGACGCAAAACGAAAAATAAATATCAATCTTTAAAATTCGATTAATCAATCTGCAACTAGATATAATGTAGAAATAGTGATTGATCTATTGCAAAAGTTTACCTCACTCGCATCAAGGAAGTTTTAATTTGATTGATAAAACGATAAATAATGATAAAGAAACTGAGAAAAATATTATGAATTAACTATATTTCAAAAATAAGGTTTTAATAATCCAAGAAAGTGTTTATGATGCTAACAGACAAATTAGAAATCTCGCAGATCCGAATGCTGAGCATGATCATGTCAATAAAAATTATGTAGACTCTAACTGCTTAACTAGAATGAATTTAACTTATGATTTAAAAAAAATACTAGAATTACAAATGTTCCATTTCCTCAACATAAGGAGGATGTGGGTAGTAAAAATGATGTAGATTAAAGATTAAAAATAGAATTAAAAAATATCAGATAATATTTTAAGTATAGATAATAATGGTCTTTATGTACCATCTTTGTTGAAGCGTGAAATTTTAATTTTGGGGAAAAATGACTCAAAAATGTTTTTTGTCCACTTATACAAGTAGATGTTGCAACCAAAAATTATGTGATGAGTCAACATTTGCAACATTAGGAGGACCTGGAGTTTTTGAATATTCTCCGAATAAATTTAAGGAAGACCAATTCGATTAAATGATTTTCAAACTGCTAAATGAAAATTTAGCATTGTCAGCTAAAATGCAAACCTAAATTATTTGGGAAATAAAGATGTCAGGAAGTCTCAAACAGAACAAAGGTTTCAATTTGTGCAGTATTAGATTTAATTGTTTTTAAAACCATTAAAATCAAATCAAGTTAAAGAAGTTTTTTCAGTTTAGATAAAATATCATACCCCATTTTACGCATATTTTTGTTCTCCTCTTCATGTGATATTAGATGCATTTGAATAATACATTTTATAATTGAGGGATAAATTTCAGGATACTTATTAATTTCTTCTTCAATACATGAAAATAACTTTTGTCATACTCTAGCTAGACTAGTCTTCCTATTGTTCATTCATCCATACAGTGCTAATAAGTCGTAAATATTTTCCATTTCTTTCTATTACTATTTAATTAAATGAACAGAATGATGATATGGCTCGAAAATGAGATAATTTTATCTTCTGCTACTTTAAGGAGAAGCACTGGAGAGAGAAACGGGTTTTCATGTTAACTGTTATTTTTTCCTGTCACATCAATAGTTAAAAAAAGCAATTCTTAATGAAAAAAAAATATTTGTTTATTATGATTATCACAGGATGGCATCACGAACTGAACTCGAAATCTGATGTAGAAAATGTTTCATATCTTTTCGTTTTAATTTCTGATATATTTTTGACGATGTTTTTCGATCACATAAATGGTAGTTTTTCTTGTTTTAAAGTGTTTTCCCATTCTAAGAGACAAATAGCTTATTTAAAGCTATATTTGAACATCTTTTTGCCTTCAGTGACATGTTTATATTAATTAGGTGTTCCTTCTCTGACGGGTAATTAGTAGTTCCGTGACAAAGTATAAGCTTATCAATCAAATGATTGCGGATTTGATCCTCAGCCTTGGCTTGGTAGTAGCTTTTGCGAATAGTGTAATGATATTTCGTTAAGCTTTAATATGGATCAACAACTGAATGAAACTTCAGTGGTGGGTAGAAACTCATGACCTCTATGCCTATTTAGATGTTATGTTTGTGTTGTCTTGCGTTGACCTTTATAAATATGAGTAGACCTCCCGTTTGACTGGTCAGTGATACTGCAATTCCGGTTCTAGAATTCGTAACAGTGGTTGAAACTGGAATTCTAGTATGAGAGACCTGGTGAGCTGTTTTGCAATTTTTTCAAGAAGTTTTACTCAAATGCAATTAGAAATACCTTTTTAAAACAATAAATAATCAAAATATTATAAAAGAATGCACTAATTATTTTATGAAATATGTGTGGGTAAAATAGAGACTTTACTATCAAAAGTAGGTGCCAAAAATGGGTTGCATTATACCTATTATTTTTAAAAGGGTTTAATAAATTATGGAAAGTTTTCATATCATTATTCTTGAAAGAGGGTGTTCGCGTTTCCCTAAATGAACTAGTGCACCAGATATATCACATTTTCACTATTTATAGGTTTTGTTGTTATACGTACATTTTAAATTGTTGCTATACTTACACGTAAATATAAACTCTACGATTACATTTCAATGATATGAATTAGCCTGCTTCATAGCATTTCATTTCTTAGCTCACATGTTCAATTTGTTATGCTGAATTTTTTTTTCTAATTTAATACCAAACTAATGATATTGTCAAATGCATCGTGTGGCACGGTAAAAATATTTTACTTCCAGTAGATTATTCTTAGAAAATGTTTTCTGTTGTAAAAGTTATATTGTACATAAATATAATTTAAATTATCTTTTTGAATATTTAATATTTATAATGGAAATATATATATTGGAAAGCAGACACTGTTAAATATGATATTTTAAAACAAAATGAATTTTGAAGAATATTTCATAGTAAAACTTTTTTTGAATCTCTTAAAACTTTGCTCATCAAACAGGGTACTATCTGGTATAAACTATTACTAACAATGACACTATTTAACTGATAGCGTCATTTTACTATAATTACCCTTTTACGTCAGTGGTAATAGCAATGCCAAAATCAAGGCTTTCCTTGTAAGAGCAGATTTCTACTATTTTATTCGTAACTAAACTAAATTTATTTACAATAACTATACTTAAAATATATTTAACTCCTGTCTGAATACCTGTACATTAAATACTACACAAATAAGTTTTCTTGCCGACATTTTACGCTTTAAGAATTTTCAGAAAATATTGCTGCTTTATCATTGATATTTCATAATAGGGATTCATATCATTTTAAATTATTGTTATTCTTATATGCAAGTATGATTTCTATAGTTAATTTTTAATAACATGAGTCAGCTCTGCTGTATAACATTTCATTTTTAGCAAATATTAATTATAAATAGCAATTTTTATAATTTCATCATTTGCTCTTTGAGACCCTTATAACATTTATTGCCCTGTAAATGAAAATTCTTTCAAATATTGTTTACTTTTTGTACTAGTAGATAAAATGATGTTCGTCCATTATTCTATATTGCGAAAAGGATACAACTCTAATTTTAAACTATTATTGCATTTACTTTTAAGTTTATATCCTGAACTTAATTTCCACGGTGTGCTTTAATTCTGTTGTCGTATTAGGGATTGGAATTTGTGCATATACTTTAATTAAGATTTTTTTTTTTTAGCAAAACCTAAATTCAATCTTATAATTACGATTATAGAATTGATATCTTTATTTGTAAAATTAAGAATGTAGTTTAGTAAAATAAGAAATATTTTGAAATATTTGCTTCTGTGACTTTAAAAATGCATATTAAGTAAAACTTGCTTAGAAATACATTTAGAAAACCTATAAATTTGTGAAATGCTAAAGAAATATAGCAATGCAACTTAAAATCTAATTATAAATATGATCTTAAAAATACCTGAAAAACTATATACTAAAAATTTAATAATAATTTATTTTTGGATATTTATTTAAAAAAAGTATAGCTTAATATTTTTTCGAAAAAATACAAATTTAGGAAAATTTAAATAAAAAATTAATAAGGAATTAAAATTTTAATTTTAAAAAATTTAAAACAGCTGTATATACTTAAAAATTTGTAAATATATTTTAAAGTAACATCTCCTATTTACACCAAAAATTGTATTATATTTCAAAATTAGTATTAATTTTTTTTGACAATTCTAATTGTGAGAGAATTAAAACAAATATTTAAATATTATTTTAAATTAAATAACTGGAAAACATAAATTATAGTTAATTTTTTAAAACATTTGCTCTTAATTTTGAGCTATGAAAAAAGGTGAATAATTTTTATTATTATTTTAAGTTGGAAGTTCCAATAACCAGTATACAAGAACATTTTGGATAAAGAAGTTTATTAATCGTTGAACAGACGCATTTATTTTATATAATCTGTGACAATTGTTTTAAATACAGAGACACATTTTATTTTCTCATAATTTAAAAATTCAAATATGTGGAACAAAAATAATAACTCTTAAAATATTATTTGTTTTAAAATAACGCTTGCATTTTATAAAAACAAATATGATGAATGTTGATGCTTAGATGCATCAAAAATATTTGCAGTTCATTAAAGGAAATATTCGTTTAAAGTTAAAAATATATAATTATTGTGATTAAATTTAAAAAATAATATATAACTAGAAATACATAATTTTTAACTCAATGACAATCTTAACTTCATTTTTGTGATGCCTATTAGAGGAAATTTATAATTTTCGTTTAAGTTAATTGTGTGTATATGAGCTTGTTTTATATACATTATATAATTTAGCTCTTCAGTATTTCCTTTTACCATTTACAATAGTCGATGCTTTGTTTCCTAATATATTCTCAGTAACTGTGTTATATTTTAATGCATATCATTTGACGACGTATTAATAACAATGCCATAAATCCTTTTTGAATAAAATGGCTAAATATATCATGGAGAGTTTTCTTGTACAACATTTCGATTATATTATTATTTTTCGAACACTTAGAATAAACTTTTTTGTATTAAAATCATCTTCTTAATTATTTATATTATATTTTAAGAATTTTCAGAAAGCAGCTTATAAATTTCAATTTTATTTTTGTAAGTAGATGTTTCTTCAAGAAACTGTATAATAATTTTTTTATTTGCATTTGCAGGTATTTTCTTTTGCAGGGATTCCTCGTTGGTGAAATTTTACCTTTTATTATACCAATTTGGTTTTGGGGAGAAAGTGTCCGTTCCTCACTTTGCGTAGCTGTTTTTATGAGATTGGTTATGACATACCACAAAACATTTTCAGTTAATAGCTTTGCACATAAAATAGGTTACAGACCTTATGACAACAAAATTCTGCCCAGGGAAAATATATTTGTATCCCTTATAGCATATGGTGAAGGATTTCATAACTACCATCATACATTTCCATGGGACTACAAGACAAGTGAATTTGGATTGAAGTTTAACTTAACTACGCTTTTCATAGATTTAATGACATGGTTAGGATTAGCTAAAGACCGCAAAACTGCTGCGAAGACACTTGTTGAAACCAGAAAACGTAAAACTGAAGAGGAAACTTTAAAATATAAAAAAGCAAATTAATTGGGAATTCAATCGAAGTATGAAATACATGTAGTTTAATGTATTTGATATATATTTCAAAATTTCGTTAGTTTCTTGATTTTGACATTTAATTCAGGAACCGAAAGGAAGAGATAAAAAATATTAAATATAAATTTAGTATTTGTGACCAGAATATTTTAAAATTTAATTAATTTCCAAAATTGTATACAATATGGAACTTTCCTTAACATAATATTATCTTAACTTAAAAAGATTATCATTTAAGAAAGTTATCATGTCTATTAATAATTTATATGTTATATTTATGTGCAAATGAACTATGCAATTAAATAATGTATGTGAAACGTATAAATTGATATTGGATTTGTTGGTAGCCAATTTTACCAAGTACAACATGAATTGCAATGATATATATAAAGCAAAAATTGATTACACGACAAGTGGATTTAAAATTCAAAATTAATAAAATTCTTGATTTCATTATAATCTTATCCGTTTTTCAATGTCATGTTTCATTAAAACAGTTTATTAAAAATGTACAAATAATAAATTTATTATTTGTTACCAGAACAATTTAAGACTTATTACTAATATTACTTAAATCAAATAAAAATCTTCTTTTAGTATCACTCAAGTTAATTTCCTGACAGAGTACATTGTATTAAAAAGTTAAGATATAGTATAAAAATATTTTTGAAATGGTGTATTTACGAAGAACTGAACTATGTAATTGATTATTGTGTGTAAAATTAATAAATTATTTTGATTTTGTCCTTTTCTTGTTTTAGTTTTATTAACTAGAACATATATTGCAATGATTATAGACTGGTTTGGAACATATTATATCTTTATTTGAAACTAAATCATTATTTTCTTTTTATGTTTGTAAACAATCGGTGTGACAATAGAGTCCTTACATCATAATTAATCTCATATATATTCAAAATATATATTTAAATACAATAATGAAAACTAAGAAATGCTGTGGTATATTATTTGTTAAAAATATTATTTTAGCTGAGTATTTTTAATAAAGAATATACCGCAGCATTTTGAGCATTAAGAATATACCACAGCATTAATTGAATTTCTTCTCATGTTTGCTACATTTTTGAAAACTAAGCCTCACTCTGTTTTGAAATAAATGGAATTTCGAGTGAAATATACATGTTTTAAAAACTGATACAGTGAATTCTATTGGATATGAGTTATTTCGATATACGTTGCAAATGTTTTTCAAACTATGTTGTTTAATTTTTAAAAAGACTATATTTTCCGTAATTTAATATTAGAGCAATAACTTAAAATGGACATTTTATTCAGAGAGCAAAATTATGTATCAGAAACTTTTGTTTTCTATTGAATATTTTACACTTAGAAAGTAATAAATTTACAATGTTATTCCATATATTTGCCGCTTTAGAAATATACATTATATTAATCAGCATAATAAGAGGAAATTTTATTTACATGATCTGTTACATACTCTTATAAAACAATCAATAATTAATTTCATTTTAAAATAAAATAGTTTCAGTTTTCTACAATTAAAATATTTGAATGAAAATAGTTCATTTGATTTGACGATTACCACCTTGCAAATAGCCATTGGTATACCTCTGATATATTTAAACAATGATTCAACAGACATGACGTTTGATTCAAACAGCACACATATTTTCCAGACTACACAACTTTGAACTATATATTTAGAGGTATCCAAAGTATATGAAATTACTTCTATTTATATGCTGTGTTTTTAACTTTCTACAATAGTTCCTCATGTTAACTTGTCAACTGACATCTTAGCATAAAAATCCCTTTTCTGCTAGGCCTCAAATTACCATGAATCTAAAAACAATAAAGAAATAAGACGTGTGTCATCATGATATATACTCCAAAATTTCAAAAAGGAGATTCAGCATAAACTTCAGATTTAAATTTTAACCCATTTTGGCACGTTTAGTTTAAAGTATGCGCAGTATTTTTCAGAATTAAATTTGTCTGACTTATCTTTGTATCTTGCTTGGTTTTGGAGAGTAGAGATTCAGCTATAATGATGAAGTATCAATTTTCCAATTTTTGAGGTACTTTCAAATATTTCGATAATTTGACCTTATAAGGTAGATTTAAAAGAGACATTATGTCGCCTTTTAAATTTCTCTTGTGATATCACTTCAAATATCTGAATTCAGTATATCAAACTGAATTCAGATTATATTTGAACTTTTCTGGCATTTATTGTTTACTTAGTGACTAGAGTTGTACATTTTTTTTTACCTAGCTTCTAATTTGCTATTACCAACCATAGTTATTGTAAAATAATTATCAGTTGCATGGTTATCTTTCTATATATTATTATAATAAAATTTATGAGAAAGCTTATCATTTGATAGAGAAATTAATGTATTATGGGTTAGGGTCTCAAATACATTCTGATAAGCATATGAGAATAAAACTAACTTAGGAGACGTAATTTCAGATATTATAAATATATATTTTTAATATATCAGGTGATACTATTAATAACATAATTAAGCTAATCCGTTAAAAACATTCATTGTAACTCGTCTAGATACAAATAAAATTAGTCAAAGCTTTATTTAGTTTTAGTTTTCTGGCTAAGCAAAATAATGACTTTCTGCTAAAGGCAGTGATTCTCAACCTGGGAGGCTAGCCCCCCTAGGGGGGCGTGAGCATATCCAAGTGAAAATGTTATTTAAAAAGTGACTGAAAGGAAAGAACAAACACACACATACAAAACAAAATACATTTCGACATATTTAATAATTAACTTATTAAATTAAAAGAACTTACTAAATTAAAAACAAATTTAATACTTATTAGTGACTTACTTGGGCCTGTCTTACAGAGCAAAGTTTTTCGAAGAAGGGTTTAATATTAGAAATAGAAACTCTCAGTTCTTCTTCTATATTTAGCTGAGATCTACATTTTGTCTTCAAAGAAGCCACCGCAGAAAATCCAGTTTCACAAAGGTAAGATGTTGAAAATGGTAGTAGAATGCGAAATGCCCTTGTTTTTAGTGCAGAAAACTCATCATCCACTCCTGCCCAAAATTCAAAGAGTGATTCATTACTAAATTGTCTTTTGGTTTCGCCGCTTGCCGTGAAGTCTATGAAGGTTTCTTCCTCTTCGATTGAGAGTCCTTCGGGAGTATTTTGAAATGGATCCCTCACCCACTTGTAACTTGATATCAGTTTGTCGTCAGCAAGAAAGTACTTTCTAAAATTCTTTGCTAGCATTGTCAAATGATTTTCAATGGTTACAAAAACAACTTTTACATGTTGTTCTTCAGCCTTGTAACTGTTAATACAATCATTCGAATTTGCAAACATTGTTAAGTTTTCTTGCTTTAAATTTCTGCTCCACAATTCCAATTTCTTACAAAAAGCATTAACTTTATCAGTCGTATCCAATATATGTGTATTTGCTCCTTGCAGTTGAAGATTCAAGTTATTTAATTTCTCGAATATGTCGACCATGTAGCTCAATTTCAACACAAATAAACTATCGCGAAAATTCTCAGCTTTCGTTTTGTTTTCCTCTTCTAGGAAAACGGCGATTTCTTCTCTTAATTCATAAACACGTTGCAAAAATTTCCCTCTTTATAAACATCTTGTCTCGCAATGAAATAGTAACGCTGAATGTACTGCACCCATGTCTTTACAAAGTGCGGAAAAGATTCTTGATTTCAGGGGTCTCATTTTTATATAATTTACTGCGGTTACAACCGTAGTTAACACAATATTCAAACCAGGACTCATTTCTTTGGAAGCCAAAGCTTCTCTGTGGATCATGCAATGCGTCCAGGCGCACTGTGGTGATTTTTGTTTCACAATGCTTGAATACTTTGGAATCTTCCTGACATAGAACGAGCACCATCCGTGCATATTCCGACGCAATTTTTCCATTCTATGTTTGCCTCGTTCATAAAATCATTTAAGATAGCAAATATAGCGAGTGCTGTTTCTTTGACTTCTATTGGTTTGCAGAAAACTAATTCTTCTACTACTGACAAATCATCACAAAATCTGACATAGGCAATGAAATGAGCATCTTTATTACTATCTGTTGCCTCATCGAGTTGTATTGAAAACAATTTGTAACTCAACTTCGACAAAAGCTGACAGTCTACATCTTCAGCTATGTCAGCAAATCGACTGGCAACAGTATCATTTGAAAGAGGTATAGACTGCATTTGTTTTGCAAAATTATCTCCAAACATAATTTCTACAATATCAATCGCGGCTGGCAAAATAAGCTCTTCACCAATGGTGTGAGGCTTTTTACATCTGGCTATTTTATATGAAACTTTGTAAGAGGCAATTAAAGCTTTTTCATTCACAGACAAAGTTTTTTTAAACAATGATTTTTGCTTTTCATATGATTTTAATTTTAATTCGAAGAATTCTCTGTGTTTGTTTACGTACTCACTATGAAGCGTTTCCAAATGTCGTTTAAGTTTATTAGGTTTCATGCTGTCTGCCGCCAACATTTTTAAGCAAATGATACACAGGTGCCTTTCTTCTTCATTTACTTCAGCACTAGTGAACCTAAAATTAAAGTATACATGAGAATATTTTCTTGATTTGATTTTCGGAACCAGGCTCATCTGTGTACTTGTTGATGCTTGTCTATCGTCTAATGTTCGCTTACGCCTGCTTAAAAATTTATCCATGATTCTGCATAAGTCTGCTGCCGTGAATATTTAATACGGTGAATTGCAATTACACGAAAATATATATAATATACACATTCAGAATAGATTCAATAGCGATAGAAGGATCGACTCGAATGAGATTGTCTGGAATTGAAATTGGCGTCAAAGAACTTTCTCCTTCTCCCTATGAGAAAACATTTGTTCACATCTGCGCACGCTCCTAGATTAATTTTTTGCTGACCAGACAAATTCCAGACAAATCGAAACTTCTCGCGAAACCGTGAGAATGCCCGACATGGCGGTACGCAAGAGCAATAAAAAAGCATTGGATTCTTGTTTTTTTAATGCTGAGGATCGGTGTTGCAAAATGTCAATAAATTTCGGTATTCTTGGTAATTTGTAAAGTTTAAAATTAAGGTTGTAGTGTAGGTTTAGCGCCAAAATACTCAAAATACATTATTTTTGCATATATTTTATTGTATGCGGTGTGAAGGGGGGGGGGCGATGAAAATTATGATTGAAAATTGGGCCGTGAATACAAAATGGTTGAGAAACACTGGCTTAAGGAATTCTGTAATATCTATTGGACCATGATGTAGCTTTTTATATTGATCATTATAACGAAAGGTATATACCGTGAAAATACTATATTATAGGATTTTTAACACACCTATCTTCGTGAATCATAATTGGGTTATTGAGGTCAGTAATGAATAACAATCAATGACAATTTCTTTTTTGCTTTAATTATAGCTACAAAATACACCTGGTAATTTTTAAGGTTTTCTCTTTATTAAATGCATATAAATTACATGTTCAAATAAACATTGCTTAAAGCAATAGAATTATGTTATTCCAAAAAATCATGTTATTATACGTTAACTACAGTAAACAGTATATGCTTTTATCAATTAAAATGCACGTATCATTTAGTACAACGAACTCTGTGCGTTTTGAATGATAAGTAAACTTAAATTAAATAAACTTAAATGGAAATTTACTGCCATCAAGCTTAGCCTGATGAAAAGATTAGACGATTCAAAGGTAAATAATTTCGATAGAGATGAACGCAGAAAGTAGAATCTAAATATATAAACTGCGTTATTCAGTTGCTTTTTACTAAAACTCTTGTAGCCAATCATATAGTGCATTGATTTCTTGTAGAAAAAATTTAAAATCTTAACAATTCTGGGACTTTGCTTGAAAATAAGCTTCTATAATATTTTAAGAAGATAGGCTTCTTTAAAAATCCTGTTACATTTTATTTAAATATGCAGTTGAGCTTCAGTTTATTCGGTATTTCTTGTTTTTAATAGATCCAAGATAATATTGTGTTGGTTCATTCTGAAGTGTTTCTACATTTTTGTAGGTTAGCTAATATCTCAGAGGCATACGGCATATTACAATTGCTTTCCCAAATGCCTTTCCATTGATTAAGAGATATATGATTATATTTCACGCAACCATCCTAATAACAGACGTAGATGCAAAATAAACAAAGTAAAAATGTTCTCCTTCTTTTTTAAATGGAACTCGGAATCGTACTTACAACAATTTGACCCATATGTGAGTAATAAGACTTTTATTCTTGAAAAATTAAATCAGGAAACTCAAATAATATATAGAAACTGTGGATCTTCAGGTAATGTGTTAGTTTTAAACTCTTTTTATTTGAAGGTATAATGTCGCATGTGGCTTTAAACATTTTTTTCAATACATGTGGGGCACAAACAATCTTAATTCCATAATCCCTAAAAGTGTTTTACTTAATTATTTCCTATTTATTACAAAAACTAAATATGTAATTAATATTTATAAGAATTTTTTAAATAACTGTGGGAAAAAATTTAGGAATTATTTTCCGCTTTAAAATGAAGGTTAAAAATTTCTTCCAAAACATTATGGCTCTTTGAAAAATTCTTTTTGCAACTACATACATCAAATTTCAATGAATAAATCATTCCAAATAAGTTTTGCATTCAAAACTAATTTTAGATTAAATTAAAGAAACAAAAAAAGTATAAATAAAAATATATATTTAAAAAATCTAGAAAATATGCAAGAATAATATGCTGAATATTGCTTTACAAATGTTTTTAAAATATTTTATATCGCATCTACAATACAACTTATTTTCTTATACTTCGTCCTAAATTACAAATGTATTATAGCATTCATTCCTTGAGGTGAAATTGTCATGTTCACACTATTATCTCCTTTAGAAATTTTCAAAGAATTGCCTTCTTTTGCAAGTTATTTTGTGATTTATAATATTTTAGCTGATTCTGTTAAATAATTGCTTTTTTAATTAACAAAAACATATTTTCTGTACACATATTTATATATTATGCACTGTTAATTACATTTTATCATATCCTGGATCAACAGTAGTTAAAACTAATTAAAAAAAATTGGTATACATTTTCCTTTTGATTTATATTGAAATATTGTTTGGTGAATTAAATATTGTAATATTGATTAAAATTGTAATATGTGATTGATGCCAAAAATGTTATAAACTTCTAGTTATCCAAAATATGAAACACTGAATGAAACATGTGAATCATATCAATTTTATAACATTCCTTTTTGGCTATGAGATAGGTAAATCATCAAATCACATACCTACATCACTGATGACATCAGTGTCAAACGCAATCAAAGAAAAGAGGATTCTGTTTTTAAATACGAGATTTGTTTTATCAAACATTTATTATGAAAACTCCTATATATACCTAGTTTAAGACAGTAATCTTTTTTCCAGAAAGTACACTATTTCAAATGAAAAAGAACAATAGCCAATAGGGATTTATGATTATCCTTCAGAAAAATGGATGAATATATTAGAAGGAAACAAAACAGCTTTGATAAATTAAATTTTAATCAGAAAGTACGGCAGACATATGAGACCGATCACACGCATCTCTTTAATCATTACACATGATAAAAGGCAAATTTTCAATATGGCACTAGTGGACACAACCGAACACTACTACAACAGATTCAATATCTAACGCACGATTTCTTGTAGGCCTGTACCATTCAAAGCCATCTGCAGCTGAGTGGTATGTTAAAAAATCCCAAAGACTTGTATTTTCTTGACTCAAAGGCACGGGTTTTTGTGCTACCGATAGTGTGATAAGCAAAGGATTTGATCCGCTGAAAGGAATGATTTAGAATATTTCGTTTTTTTTCTGCAACACTACGATTGTTGAATTCAAGTCTGGGTACTCCGTGATAAGATACAACTGAACTGCTGATGTATCTGATGTATGCAACGACATTGTCTCTGCCCCCAGTATCACTTTTAGAAATGTTATTGGATATGTCGTACCCAACAGCTTAGTACGCAATGACGGTAAGTGCATCAGTTAGAATTGCATTTCTATATATATACATAGTCTACCAATAATTAATTAGACATCTGTGATAGAAAAGTAAAACTAACTTTATTCGAAATAAATAGTTTGTAGAGCATCCACGAGAGGCAATTATAGCGTGAAACTTGGGGGGCATACTTTCCACAAGTCTTTGTATTACAGAGAGTGGTATTGTCCTCCATTCGGCTTGGGGAAGATATAAAAGTTCTTTCACTGATTTTGAAAGAGTAGTGCCTCCCTTAATTCGGCGATCCAACTCATCCAAGAGGTTCTCGATAGGGTTCACGTCTAGGCTCTGTGAAGGCCAGTCCAATCAATGAAATCCGTTGGCGCCACATGAAGCCTTGGGTGACCTCGAAACATGACAAATGGTATTGTCGTCCAGAAAATAACAGGAGTCCAACCCGTAAAACTGCCACAATGTAGGAAGTTCATTGTCATCCAAAATAGTGCAATAAGCAATTCCGTTGAGCTTACCGTGAATGGGGACAAAGGGTCCCAGTCAGTACCAGGAGAAACACTCCCATACCATGATTCCACCTCCGCCGAACTTGACTGTTGGCACAATGAATTCTGCCAGGAAACGTTCTCCAGGTATACGCAAGTGCCTGCCATCCAAATGGTAAAGGGTGAACCTTGATTCGTCGTTCCAAAATATCAATTTTCATTGATCGACGGTCCAATTTCAATATGCTTTGCACCACATTAACCGAACAGCATGAATGGACTTTGTCATCAAAGGCTTATGGGAATCAGCACGACCATGAAAACCAAATGATGTAATTCCTTACGGATGGTATTCATTGAAACAATACACCCGAATGTCTGTTGGATACCTTTAGAAACTCCTCGTGGATGAGGGCCATCAATTGGGTACGGTTCTTCCGAATTTATCTGGACAGCACACGTCGGTCTCTATTTCCTAGTTTCGTTACTCTGCCGACTTGGTGCCTATTCCGACAATAACAACTCACCTTTCCCTTCTTAATCACGTAGACCATTGTCGATTTTGAGTACTTCAGATCGCTAAATGTCCCTTAAGGATCAGCCACATTTGGGATACCTGATAATTGTATCTTTCTCGAAATCAGATATCACCGACCTGTATGGCATCTTGCATTCGACTAAATGCCGATACTGTTTCCTACACGATAGATACCGACGGAGGCCGTGGCGTACCTAATAATCGTGATATCGTCATTTGCATAGGTATCCAAATATTTGGTAGACAATATATATATATATATATATATAT
>JAPDSC010136840.1:58039-87889 GCA_026290005.1 Latrodectus geometricus
TATATATATATATATATATATATATATATATATATATATGTAGGAGGGTAACTCTGAAATTTTTGAGATACAACTAGGTTTTTAAAATTATACTTACAAAATTTTAGGTGTGTTCGAAGTAGTCTCCTCCAGCATCACTGCACTTTTGTAGACGAATTTTCCATAGATTAAATGCCTCAAGCCATTCATTTCTTCGAATAAGTGAAAAAATGCATTTATAGCCACATCAATCTCTTCTTCTGAATTAAAACGACGTCCACTTGAGTTCTTTTTTAGATTATAGAATAACCATAATTCGCACATAGCTAGATTAGATGAATACGTCGGATATTCGATCACTTTAATTTGTTTTTGTTTAAGAAACTCAACTGTTAATCCGGCTGTATGTTAAGATGCATTGTCACGGTGAAGCATTAGTCCTCTAAAACCCAGTTCTTTTAGAATTTCTAGGAGAGATTTAGTGGTATACCAGTTTGCTGTTACTGCCTTCTGTCCTTTCAACTTCATGGCTTTGACCAATCCCGTACTTATGAAGAAAACTGCATACACCATTTTTTTTCAGTGCGCGTTGTTTTTTCACCATTGTCGGCTTGGGATCATTTTCAAAGACCCATATTATGCTTTCTTGTTGGAACGTCAAAAAATGGTGTGTACGTTTCATCACCTGTTACAATTTTAGAAATGATGCGGTGGCCACGATCATTTAGCAATTTAAAAGTTTCTTTACTGATTCTGACACGCTCCTCTTTTTGGTGCTCAGTTACCCAACGGGCTCAGGGAACCCAACGGCAAACTACTTTTTTTATATGTAATTCTTCATGAATGATTTTGTGCATGGCTGCGAATCCAATGTTAAGTTCCGCCTGTATCATTTGATAGGTACTGCGATTATCATCCATTAACATTTTTCGTATGACAGACACATTATACGGGATAACTGCCGACGGTGGCTTTCCTGTGTGTTCTTCATCCTGAAGAAAATTGCGACCTCTTCTAAATTCTCTAAACCATCTGAATACAGTAGCATGAGCTGGAGATTCATCACCAAATGTTAATTGCAACCGTTGAACACATTCTTCTTGATGTAATCCTGCTTTAAAATCGTAGAAAATCATAGCGTGAAAATGTTCTCGCGTCAACTCCATTTTCTCTTCTGTGTAAAATTTATTCTCCGCTAAGCAAGTTGAAGTAAGTCAGTAAGAAATTGTCTTCTGAGATAAAATACTTTGCATTTTAAAATTAAACCGTTATTTTATTGTTTAAATTCACGTCAGCGCGTATCTCAAAAATTTCAGAGTAACCCTCGTATATATATATATATATATATATATATATATATATATATATATATATATATATATTTAAATATATTTATATATATATACATAGAGAGAGAGAAAGAAATTGAAAAAAAAGCTTATTATTAATACTAAGAAAATGCTCAAAATTTCTCTCTTGCCTATAAGTATTCTAATAGTTTTCACGAAATAAATAAAATGTAATATTTACAATTTGTGTAAAATCAGAAAAAATTTCCATTAGATGGAAAAAATTTCTCTTCTATTGAACTATTAATTCATTCAAATTTTTAAGAAAATTGTAATTTTATTTCAGAAATATATGCATTTAGGAAAACATGTAACAATATGTATGATCACACATGTTTAATTTGTTATGCTTCAAAAGATTATTTTTTTCATTTAACAATGAACTAATGATATATCCAAATGTATTTGTTGACATAGTAAAAATATTTTATTCTCAGTAATTTACTCTTGGGAAATGTTTTCTGTTGTGAAAGTTATATTGTACATAAACATAATTTGAATTTTCATTTTGGATATTCATCAATACTTCTTAACAAGTTTGGAAAGCAGACACTAACACATATGGTATTTTAAAGTAAAATAAATTTTGAGGAATATTTCATAGTAAAAATATTTCAGTCTCTTAAAAATTTGCTTATCAAACAGGATACTATTAGTTATCAACTATTTCTATAATAATGATACTTTTTAACTAATAGCGGCGTGATACTACAATTACCATTTTGCGTCAATGGTAATTGCCATGGCTTTCCTTGTCTGAGGAATTTTTTATTATTTTATTCATAACTAACTAAATTTACTTATAAAAACTATATTTAAATTATTTAATTCCTGTCTGAATACCTTTACATTAAATAGTATATAAATAAGTTTTCTTGCAGATATCTTATCCATTAAGTATTTTCAGAAAATACTGCTGCTTCATTATTGTTCTTTCACAGTAAGAATTGATATCATTTAAGATTATTGTTATACTTTCATGTAAGTATGTATTCTATAATTAATTTTTAATGACTTGAGTCAGCCCTGCTGTATAACATTTCATATGTAGCAAATATGAATGATAATATTCATATTTAGCAAATATGAAAATATAATTTTCTCAAAGTCAAATTCAATCATAAAGTGCATTTTTTTTAATTTAGAAGTTTGCTTATAATATATAAAAATGAATGATTTTCAAAACTTTAAAATTTTGTTTACTGTTTTCAGTAAATACCTCATAAAATATTACATAAAAGTGAAAATAAAACACTTATAATAAAAACTTATTTTTAATCATTGCAATTATCTTCATGTCTATATTGATAGCTGGAGGAAAAGCAAATATTTTTATTAAACTGGCTATTCTGAGTTAACTCGGGGAAAAAATTCTGTTTGTATACTGGCTATGCCAAGCCCCTTGTTAGGGGCAACTGGCTTTACTGCAATACTTCAATACTTATTTCAACCAGCAAATACTTAGTTCAACCTCTTAAATTGACTGATTGCCATGAAATCGCGATTTGGGAACTCACTTACTGAATGGTTACGGTTGATTTAATTAATTCTAGAGTAAATCGAAAAAGCTGAGAGATATTTTCATAAACAATATATTCTCAGAATCCTCTGATTTAAAGAAGAAATAGCTTTATTACTACGTTTTATTTTTCTATATTTATTTTCAATTACATATAGATAAAGACAATCTAATTATTGTTATTTATAAGCAATGTATATAAAACCTAATTTTCACTTTTTCGATCAAATTAATTTTTAAATTATTAACATTTTTTAGTCTCTTTGTATAATATAATTTTTGCTCAATTCTAAACTTGATAGTGTAAAAATACTTAAACAAGTAACTTTGCGACAGGGTTAAAATATTAGGAATCTATAGTATTTAATTTGCTCAAAAATATGAAATTTTAATAAATTAGAAAATATTTATTAAATCTAGAATGGTTAAAATATGTAATAAATTGTTTTTTTTTAATTTTTTGTTTTTTGTTTTTTAATTTTATAAGTGAATTTAGTATTTCAAACAATTCTGCAATGATATTTTTTTACATAGTTTTTTTATATTCAGATTTTAATAAAATTCGATTTTATTTTGTTTTGCGAATACTTAATCCTTGTGATCTCTCAGGTTTTAATTAATTTCTCATTATACCTAATTTTATTTCAAAAAGAGAATAATTTGTTAGTAGAATTAGCCTTTTAAATGCTTATATATATTCATCAAAGACTTATGGGCAGCAGCACGACCATTAAAACAAAGCAGATGTGATTCCTTAAGGATTGTATTCATTGAAACAATACACCCGAATGTCTGTTGAAACTCCTCGTGGATGAGGGCCATCGATTGGGTGCGGTTTTTTCAAATTTCTCTGGAATTCGGAACTTGTTGGTCTCTATCTCCCAGCTTCGTTGGTCTGCTGACACGGGCACATTCTGACAATCATCGCTCACCTTTCACTTCTTAAGCACATAGGCCACTGGTTATTTTGGGCACTTTAGATTGCTAGATATGTCCCTTAAGGATCGGCTATAATTGTTATACCCTATAATTATATCTTTCTCGAAATCAGAGAGCTCAGAACTGTGCGGCATCTTGCATGTGACTCATGCCGATGCTGTTTCCTATACGATATATACCGGCGGAATCCGTGATTTACCTCAGAAACGCTGATATCTCCGTTGGCATAAATAGTTATTGGTAGACATTGTATAAGTTCGTTAAATTAAGCATATTTAATCAGCTTATTGGAGAAAGTGACGAATAAATAGGTTCAGTTCTTACTTTTGAGATTGTTCAGTTAATAATCTCATTTAAATAACATTAAATAGAAAAAATGTACATGGTTAAATGATAAAATATTTATTTTTATCATTGTTTGAATTCAATTGGTTTTATCTTGTTTTATAAAGAAAGTAGAATAATTGTTTTTCTATTAATTTCTTTAATAAATAAAATTGTTGTGCTTTCAAGTAGTTATACTAATTAATTGATAAGTTTGATAATTTGCTTTGTCGGTTGCCAATTTCAATAATTGCTGCTATTGTTTTTTAAAATGAACAAAATATTTTTTTTTAATACTTTAAAGTAATTTTTTAAAATTATAAACTCAACAGAATATAAAAGTAAGTTCCTTTAATTTTGTCTTAACACATATAAGTGAAAACATTTCTTCTGAAGTGTGCTTTCAATAAATTTTTCAAAGTTTAAAAAGGCTAATTTAATTAACCAGGAATCTGTTATGGAGAAAAGATGTAGAGAACCGTTAAAATTGTTGTTTAAAAATATCTTACCCATAAATATTTCTTATTAAATATTTCAAATAGAGTGATTTCTATAAATAATTGTTCCTCAAATTTTGTTAAATAATTAATATATGTATTTTTGGGTGCATATTCGTTAGTACGGTTCCATCTCGTTTGATTGAATATTGAGAAGGGTGTGTCTCCCGTCATGTTTTGTAATAGAAATAATTAATAATAAATTTAATAAAAATATATAAAAAAATATTTTCTACCTGCTATTTTTTTAAATGGCCTAATTTTTTTTTACTCACCTCAAGATAAAAGACAGGTAAGAATATCGTTGTCGTTCTTTATAGCACGTGAAGTGCTTGCTTCAAGGATAATTATATATACGGTCTGCGCTGTTCCAAACAAATTTTATGAATTCATATTTAAATCATCCTTATATTCATCTAAGAAAATCATGATTTTAGAAAGACTCTCCGCGAAATAAATTGCATTCACTTAATTTCAATCGTACTCAATTCATTTTATGTAACTAAAGTTAACCTAAAAACTCCATATTTCAGTTCATTATTACTCAGTAATCATAAAATTTATTTGTAATAACTTCATATTTTACATTTTTATAGTAAAAAAAATGTATGAAAAATGTTGCAATTTTTTTCAAGCAATATAAACAAGACTTTAGCACAACTTTAAATTTAACTTTTTTATTAATAATTTAAATTCGTTCATGTTCTTTTCAGAAGCTGACTGTATAATCTTTTAAGAAAAACTGCTTCTGTGAGAAATCATTTTTATTAATAGAATTCCAGATGTTCATGAAACTAGATAACATATATATTCGTAAATATGAAGAAACTTGTCTTGAAAAACTGGACGAAAATGTAAAAGGAAATGAAAAGGAATCAAATGATTTGCATAAATTGCCTCCTTTGAAAATGAAGTGGGATTACTTTTTCCTTTTGGCATCTATACATGCAATTGGATTGTACGGTCTATTTCTTTGTTTTACTGAAACTAAATGGCAGACAATACTTTTTTGTAAGTAAAAACTTTACATAATTTTATTGAAACATAATATCTTGTGACGTATATTTTTCACGATAGACTATAATAACGTAAAATATGTTTATAAAATTGATAAATTTAATTAAATTATCTTTAACTTATTTAAGTGTATAATTAATTTGTCTTCAGGATACTAAATGTACAATGAGAAGATTTATGTAAAAATGTCAAAGACCGTAAACAAAATAAAAATGCTCCTGAAAATATGAAAGCTTATTAATTTTTTAAGCATCCAGTATTATATTTTAAAATTTATTTTGATGAATTCAAATAAAATTAGTAAAGAATTTTTAAATAAAATAACGACAAATACTTTACTAAAATGGGATTTAAATTATTTTAAAATATATTATTTCAATAATATAAAAGTCAAACAACATTAAATCATAATTTCAAGTGGCTTTTAGACATCAATAAAAATTTGAAATTGCCATTTAAAAATATGTCGATATTAAAGATGGGAAATATATTTTTAACGAAGTTTATAAACGATTTTTGAATAAAGCTATTTATTTAACGAGAATAATATATATGTACAAATAAATTTAAAGTACATATTTTAGTTAGAAAAATAAACGTAATAAAAAAATGCTGACTTTAAAAAAATATTTTCATACATTTTAACTTAATTCATAATTTTATGTGTCTACTTAAACCATTTTTCTCCAAATGAAATCACTTGTTTTTAAAAATACAAAGGATTAATACTTTGAAGATAAAGCGAGCGTTTAAGTTATTGATCATATGTATAAAGTTGTCAAATGGATGATTTAAAAATAATAAAATATGAATTCTTCATGAAAAAATGATTTTCTTCTTTTTATCAAATTATTAATTTTTAAATAAAATATACTGAATAAAGTATAATTTTGATTATTAGAAAACTCTTGTATTCTAAAAAAATGTTAAATTTTTGAAATCTTTAAATGTTATATTAATCAGTGTTATTACATTTTACGATTATGAAATTGTTATGAAATGAATTGAGAAATTTAAAATGTTAACTTTATAAGATAAGTTATATTCTCAAGTTTTCGAATTTTGTATAATATAACGAAGATGTTCCAAATATAAAATAACTACATAATTTTTTATTTAAATATTTCATTACTTTAGAATGCTGTTGTCCAACATATGAATTTATTCACTTCAAATTTATGTAGCATATCATAGTGCAAACAAAATAATAGGAACAGGAGAGGAAACAAATATATTTATTGTACTGTGAATTCAATAATAATACTTTTCGATAATGGTGTTTTAATTATAAAGGATAGAAAATCCATAAAAAATTGCAATGCAATGAATAAAATGCCATAAATAAATAAAAATGAATCGGTGTAAAAGCGGTATCTGAAGGCTTCAGAGAAAATATAAAAGTTTACTTCAGTTTTACATCCCAGGATATTTTTTCCCTTAGTATGAACGGGTGATCCTGTGTAATAAATAAAATACATTCTTTTGCATTTTTCTGTGGCTAGTCAAGGGTTAGGAAGGGAAATTTTTTACCTATCCCTGTAAGTACATGAGATAGATTCTAATTTAGTAATTAAAATGTAAACAATAAAAATATAAACGGAAACTAGAAGACAAATAAAAGATGGGTATTTAGCTTACAGAGAGAAAACAAGACAGAATAAAGATACAGGAAGACAGAGAGAAACGAGAGGAAATATAAACAGTATGGAGGCAAAGAAGACAAACATGGCTATATCAGGACTGTCTGAAATGATCATAGAGGGAGACTCAACCTACTAATGATACACAGCGAGATGATGTATAGAGGATATAAATATATAGATGGAAATGATAATCACCACATTCCGTAGAAAGGAATCAACGAAGATTTTCCACATGGTCAATTCTATTAAAGGGTATGAATCTATCTCTTCCACATAACCCTGGCCAGTTTATGCTTTTTAAATGTGTTTCAAGAAGCTTCTGTAAAAATAAATTAGAATATAGTCAATAATTGTTTGTTTACAATGTAAGAAATTGTATTTGAATAACTAAAAAAAAACTTTTATTATATTTTAAACTGATTATTATGTATAGTTTCCTCTACTCCCCACTATATTCTCTACAAACCTGGGTTAGCTCAGTGATTTCCTTTTAGGTCGAGTTTCAACACAACGTGACGATACTTGCTATTGAAATGGGAATTTGAAAAATATTCTGACAAAATTGAAACCAGAAAATTATTAGATATTAACAAATTAGACTCAATATTTTTTTACTAACAGAAGTAAATATGAGTATATAATCTGCTTCGCATATTCGGAATAAATAGATTGAATAAAAAAATTATGATTTTACAGATAAAAGATCAATACTAAGATATTTTCAATTATCAACAAAATTGAAAAATTGAATTCTTGTGAAATTAAATTATTAGAGAAACATTGTTAGCTGACTAATGTGAAAGCATCTATGTGTGGAAAATTCATCTGCAAAAGTGTTATTACTTGAAAAGAAAAGAAAAGATATATTCTTATATAAACGATTTTTTCTAACATATTAAAAATCTAGATAGAAGAAACATTTTGATTATGAAACTGTTAATAAAATACATTCACATTTCAAACACTGATTTCAAAGATTTTGCCTGATATAAAACATTTAGTCAATATTAATAACAATATTTTTTTTAAATAAAGCCTATCTCGACTTCAAAATATAAAAAAAAATTAAAATCTGTCTTGACTCAAAAAAAACCTGGCCTCAGAAATGATATTAAGTCATATTTTCAAATACATTCTCGTTTTATTTACAGCATTCTGATAGTGTTATATGCTTACGTGGTGTCACGTTAAATGCATATCTCTACTGTCTGACACATCATCTGGAGTGGCAATTGAGGAAGACTCTAATGAGTAGCTTAATTGGCAATTATGGCATTTTCAAAAATGACTGTTGCATTTTTACATATGTTAATGCCACATTTCCATTTATCCTTGTTTTGCTAAAATCTACATTCTTGTTTTATGGAAATCTACATATCAGTATATAAAGGCAAGTTGCTGGTATTAGATAAAATGTTCATAATCAAAATGTTGCTTGACTAAAGACTGAACAGCAATTTCTCCAGTTACTTCAATAATGGAAAACAGCAAATCAATTTTTGGCGTGCTCACTCAACACCACATCCAGACAGAAATATTGATTAATTTTATCATGGTTTTTTGAAGTTTAATTGGCTTAGGTAATCGTATATTACCGTTATTCTCTGTTTGCATTATGCTAAAGCATCTATATGCTGTTATTGCTGTTAATGATGGTTGGTAAAAATTTTGATATCACAGAATCTTTATTTCCGAATTTCTAAAATGTTTTCTGCTTTTAAATATAATTGTAAAAAAATACCATTTTATCATTTCAATTTTTTCTGATGAAGCAGTTCTTATGTCCAGTAATACAACAATGTAAATTGAATAATTACATTAAAACCCCTAAAAAATCGCTGTTTTTATGAAACAAAAAAATTTTTTTTCCGCAATTTGTTATCATTAATCAAAATTGATTTAAAAGTATTGCTTTAAATCTTAAAGTAAAAATTTAAAATCATTTGCATTTTATCATCAAACGTATTGCACGATGGATATTTAGGAATGTGATATAGATAAATCAAGAATTTAACAATTGTATTCCTAAAATATAAATATTTAGTTAAATAAAAAAACAATTTTATTTTGATTATAAATAATTACAATATTTATAAGTACTGTCATAAATTATGAATTTTTAAAGAAAATATGGTTTAAATATCGCAATTTTGCAAAATTTAAATAGTTTTGCGATATTTATTTTATTATGTTTGTTATTATTAGATTTGCTTTATATATTAAAAACTAAATAAACAGAACACATAATAATGAAAGCTTAAAATATTGCTTTAGTAAAAATCTTGAATCTAAAATTTTAAATAGTGATTAAGATAATTAACTACTCTTATTGTTTTATTTTGAAAATAAAATGCATTTGAATTGCTAAAAAAATTTATAATTTTTAAAAAAAATTAAGGTGAAAAGAAATAATATCATTTATTTGCAAAAAATTTAACTTTGAAAGTTCAATCAAATGGGCATAAAATATATTATCATAATATAATTATTTAATGAAATCATCAAATAAATTAATAGTTTAATTAATTTGAACTTATATTAAAATAATTTATTTCTTTAATAATTCAAATTAATTTTTAACATACAATAAGACATTTTAACAACTTTTGTAAACATTCACAATTAAATGTAAAATCAACATAATATTAATTAAATTGTTTTCATGCTTATTGAATTATATTTTAGTAACAACATTATCTTCAATATTAGGTGTTATTTTGGATATTCTGATTTCCTTATCCGTCACAGCTGGAACCCATAGACTGTGGAGTCATCGAACTTACAAAGCCAAACTACCCCTAAGGATATTTTTAGCATTTTTTTCTACAATGGCATATCAGGTATGACAGATTAGAAGGCATACTTTTTCGTTAGAATATTAATAAAAATGACCCAAATGTGTTATGACGATGACAGAATATACAGATTATTACAGAAAAAAGATTTATGGAAAATTTAAAAAATGTGTGTGTTTTCAAAATTTTAAAATGATTTTTCGTTTATGTGTGGTTATTTTGTAAAAACCACACATGAATAATATATATATATATATATATATATATATATATCCGTAAGGTGAATAGCAATAATTGACATTCAGGGACAAATCAGCTTCATCAGGGGTTATTGACCACATATACTTATAAATTTTGTGTTTAATTTATATATATAACATAATATAAATATATTTTAATAGGAGTCTATATTTACTTGGGTGCTTAATCATAGAGCTCATCATAAATATACAGATACTAATGCTGATCCACACAATTCAAAGAGAGGTTTTTGGTATGCTCATATATGGTGGATAGTTACACAAGAGACCGAGGATTTCAAAGCGAAAGTTAAAACTATTGATATGACTGATGTAAAAGCTGATCCATTGGTACGTTTTCAGTGGAAGTAAGTACATCTTATATCATTAATAAACATCTTATTTTTTCAAACAATTCGGATTTGTAATGTAAACTAATAACTAATCTGCGTAATACTAATTTCCCATAGAGTCTTAAGCATTTCAATAGATGTTTTCAAAAAACAACAAACAATATTGAAATGCAATTTGCAGAGTAAAGTAATTTTTTTTATATATAATAAAATCAATATGCAAATTATGAAAATATTTCAATAAGTATAAATATTTTTAACTGAAATTATTTATACTTAAAAATAAATTAGTTCAAAGAGAATTATTTTTAAAAAAAACATTTAATTTTTCATTAATTAACAAAACTAACAATTATTTTAAAATAAATGGACTTAAGGAATATTCTTTGTTTTATGCACTGTGGTTAACAAATTAAGATAAATTAGTTTTTTACAATTTTCATTAGAAAAATACTTACATCCATATAATACGTAATTTAATATGTAAACTGATTTTAACAAATTCACTAAAAGAAGAGTAAGAATTCCTTGAAAAGCGTTCTCATAGATTGTGTGTGTGAAACTCTTGTAATTTAAAATTATTTATTTTAAACTAATTGTGAAATATCTGAATTTACTTTTAAAAACATTTATGCTCTAGAATAAAAGAAAATATATATAGAATGTACTCTGACATTTACAATGATAACGTTACATTTAACGAAATTATAAAGATGTATGACAATCCAAAGAACACCATTTTTTTATAGTCTTTGACAATTTCTTCTAAATGCAGTGAATCGTATTATTTCCTTAAACTCATTATTTCCATTAAAAATTTCTAATATCTAGGACAAAATCTTAACACTTAAAATAAAAGAATATTTTTTAATTTAAAGTAACACTCGTATATTATAACGATGTAATGTGATGAATACCAAATACAACAAAAATATTCACATTTCGTTAAAATAATTATTTGTTAAAAATAAAGGTATATAATTATCTCATAAACCTTTCAAAAAGTGGACAGTTTTGAAAATCAGAAATAATTATTTTATCTTGAAATAAAATTAAGTATTTTGCTTTTTGACCCTTTCGCAATAGTTTTACGATTACATTAACAATAATAGTTGATTGATATTTTTGAATATTGATCTTAATTTCTTTGATGACTGACAATTTTAATTTTGTTTTGACTGACAATTTTATTTTTATTTTTAATTTTATTTTTATTTTTTTTATTCAAACTATTTAAAATCTATAATAATTGACAATGCCATTTGTGTGTGTTTGCTTATATTACATACATTGATTTATGATTGCAGTATTTCTTTGGAATATTTCTTTAGCATTTCCTTTGAGAAACAAAGTGTCGACGGAGGTAATTGACACTTTGTTTTTCAACAACTTCTTAGCAACTGCATTTTTCTTAATTTATGTTATTTGACGACACATAAATAACAATACGATAAATTATTTTTAAATACAAAAATAAAATTATACCATTTTGAGAATTTCCCTGTTACACATTTTCCTGATATTTTTATTTATCAAACATTTACAACAAATATAATTTTTGTATTGGAATCATCTTCTAAGTTAACTTATATTACTACATTATTCTCTTTTTTTAATATTATTCTATAATTAGTTTCGAAATTTAATCTTTTATGTTGTAAGCAGCTGTTTCTTCAAGAAACTGTTAATAGTTATTTTTTATTGGCAGGTATTATTTTTTGCTGTTACCTCTCATAGCTGGAATTATACCTTCTGCAATACCTTTTTGGTTTTGGGGGGAAAGTGTCCGTTCCTCATTTTGCATGGCTGTTTGTACGAGACTAGTGATAGAATACCACAAAACATTTGTAGTAAATAGCGTTGCACACAAAATTGGTTACAGACCTTATGACAACAAAATTCTTCCCGCTGATAATTCATTTGTATCCTTTATAGCATTTGGTGAAGGATTTCATAACTACCATCATACATTTCCATGGGACTACAGAGCAAGTGAACTTGGATTGAAGTTTAACGTAACTACACCTTTCATAGATTTAATGGCATGGTTAGGATTAGCTACAGACCTCAAAACTGCTGCGAAGTCACTTGTTGAAACGAGAAAACGTAAAACTGAAGAGGAATCAAAAAATATCAAAAAGATTAATTAATCGAGACTTTAAAAAAATATATTTTAAACTATTTCCCTCATTTATTATAAACTCATATGTGCTTTCAATAATATATTTTATTCATAGTTTTTTATTTAACATATTTAATATTTGTTACCAGAACAATTTAAAACTTACAAATTATTCATTTGAAATAATATTTTTATAGCATAATTAGATTTACTTTGCTGATAAATTGTATTATTTTGAAATGTTATGATATACATTAATAAATCAATTTGTGGAATGAATAAAAGGATTTTGACTGAGTCAATTGTTTGTATTATTCTCATCAACTGCAACATATATTGATAAAATGTATCTCGAATTTAATTCAATTAAAATGATTAGAGTATGAATTATCTTTCTATTATCCATTGAACATATAAAAATGAAAGAAATATAAAATGTAAGTCATATTGCACTTTTAATCTTTTTTTTCAGTTTAAAAGAAAATACAGATTCAGCTTTTTTCTATTTAGTTAAAATCTTCAGTGAAAGAAAATATTTATTTTTATACTATGTTTACTAAATTGCAAACTTCCAATGTTATACCACTTTAATATTTAAAAGTGCTTCAGCAGTTACGTCTGAACAAGCAGCATGTACACTTATCAGACTATACGACTTTCGGTCTTATCTTTTATGTGTATTCAAAGTTTATGAAATCATTCCTATTTTGTTTCCGTATTCATAAATTAATATAATGTGTTCCGATGCTAAATTGTCACCTTAAATCTATCATTAGAACCCGTTATTTAAGACTTCAGATTACTATGAATATAGCAAAATAATTAAAACGCATGCCATCATGAGATATACTCCAAAATCTAAATGGGGATTATTGTTGAAGGAGTAGAGATTTATCATAAATTTTAGAGTTCTATTATGACTCATTTTGATTCGTTTCATGTGTGAAGTACATGTCCTGATCGTTCACACAAATGTTTGCACTTTTGGATACAGTGTTGTCCAGCTTTTCAGTGTTTTTAAAATTAAATATCTCATGCTGTACAGCCCCATTGACTAATCTCTGTATCTTGCTAAATTTCATAAAGATTGTTCCGTTATTTTTTGAATTTAAGATATATAATAGTGCTGATTAATCTTTTATTTTTATAGTACTTCCAGACACTCCTTTACTTATACAAATTTAAAAGGCAGACCAATTTAATATTAAAGTCAATCAAGATGCAATCATATAGTATTTGAACGCCCAATTGCAACAACAATCGGTTACTTTTGTTGTT
The DNA here is from genome assembly GCA_026290005.1 of Latrodectus geometricus. Taxonomy (NCBI): domain Eukaryota; kingdom Metazoa; phylum Arthropoda; class Arachnida; order Araneae; family Theridiidae; genus Latrodectus; species Latrodectus geometricus. The sequence continues at coordinate 72,094 of JAPDSC010136840.1, forward strand.
GCAATTGGAGTCGAAACTTGTACATTTTGTTGCACCTTAGTGAAACCTTTAACTTTGATTTGTTTTCAATGATTACATGCTGCATACATCTATTAAACAGTTTCCACCATGATATAATTGTAAATAATGATAATTATTAGGAATGATATGTTATGGAGATAATATATACTAATGTTACTAAATCAGCTATCTGCGTAAAGCATATCTAATCTATTGTGGTCGATAATGAATATAAACGACACTCATTATTTCTGTCTTACTTTCATCATGTCTTTAAAGAATACGTGATTGTTTTACAGGTTTTCTCTTTAATAAATATACATAAAGCACTGTTTGAAATAAAATTCATCTAAGGCAATAATATAATATTATTCCTAAAAAGCAATATAATTGTCCCTTCAAGATCCTATTGGATCCATACAGTGTCCTGCCGATAATTGCAGACACAAATTGTCTTGAAATCTTGCCTGAAGAGTGCCTTCTTGGGTCGAAACACAGTTCTATATTTGGATTTGATAACAGCTTCAACCGGACTAGCATCTCGTTATTCATTTTGGTGTCCATGGTTTTACCATTTTCCAGATAATTTCTGTGAATAATATACTATAATTCTTCCAGATATATAGCTTGATCTTTATGTTATTCAATTTGCTATGTAACATGTTACATTTGGTAATGATTTATTAATTAATTCTATTATTGTTGTTTACCTTGCTCCGAAGGACATAAAGGAAAGACATGTAAGTACTTAATTCTAAAACAGTGGCTCTCAAACTGTGGGGCTCGACACTCTAGGGGATTCCGAGCACAATAGAGGGGGTAGCGAGAATATCGAAGAAGAAGTATTATTTTAAAAATTTGATTAACTGACTGAAAGGAAAGCACACATACATATAGAGAACAAAATACATTTTGGCATATCTAATGGCTTATTAAGGTAAAACATCTTACTAAAATCAAAACTTACTTTATCAAAAATTTTTAAAACAAAAATAAATTTAATAATTATTAGTGACTTCCTTGGGCTTGTCCTGCTGAGTAAATTTTCTAAAAGCAAGATTTATTATTAAAAATTCCTACTCTCAGTTTTATTTCTATATTTAGCCGCGATCTATATTTTGCTTTCAAAGCCACAACAGAAAATTCAGTTTTGCAAAGGTAAGATGTTAAAAATGGTAATAAAATGCAAAATCGCCTTGTTTTTAGTGCAGAAAATTCACCCTTTACTGCTACATAATATTCAAACAATGATTTGTTGCTAAATTGTTACTTGTATTCTTTACTTGCCATGAAATGTTTCTTCCTCAGCAATTAAACGTCCTTCAAGAGTCTTATAAAATGATCCCTAACTCACTCGTAACTTGCTATCAGTTTCTCGTCAGCTTGGAAATACTTTTTACAAATTCTTCACCACTATGCCTTTTTAATTATTTAATAGTTTCTAAAATACCTTCTACATGTTCTACTTCAATTTAGCATGTTTCAGTACAATTATCACCATTTGCAAACATTTTTTTTTCGTTAAGTGTCTGCTCTACAATTCAAATTTTCTTCAAAAAGCATTAACTTGATCACTTTTATCCAACATAAAAGTAAGAACTCCTTGTGAAAATGATATTTATTGGACAAATATATTATACTAGAAATAACAAGGGATTAAATTTTCAAAACATTTGGCTCGATAGATCCTGAGAAATCAGTACCCAGAACAACCACCTCTGGCAGTAATAACAGCAGTTATACGCCTGGGCATTGAGTCAAACAGAGATTGGATTGCATGTACAGGTACAGATGCTCATGCAGCTTCAACACGATGCCACAGTTCATCAACCGTAGTGACTGGTGTTTGATGACGAGCCATTCGTTCGGCAACCATTGACCAGACATCTTCTATTGGTGAAAGATCTGGAGAATGTGCTGGCCAGGGCAACCACCGAACTTGTTCTGTATCAAGGAAGGTCAGTACAATACCGGCAACATGCGGTCGGGCATTGTCCTGCTGAAACGTAGGGTTTCGCAGGGCTCGAATAAAGGGTAGAGCCACGGGTCGTAACATACCAGAAATGTAACGTGCACAGTTCAAAGCATCGTCAATAGGAACAAGGGGTGACCGAAACGTGTATCCAATGGCACCCCATACCATCACGCCAGGTGATTGGCCAGTATGACGATGACGAATGCAAGCTGCCAGTGTGCGTTCGCCACGATGCCGCCAAACACGGATGCGACCATCATGATGCTATAAACAGAACCTGGATTCATCTGAAAAGATGACTTCTCGCTATTCGTGCGCCCAGGTTCGTCGGTGATCACACCATTGTAGGCGCTCTTGTCTACGACGCAGCGTTAAGGGAAGCCACAGCCATGGTCTCCGAGCTGAGAGTCCATGCTGCTGCAAACGTCATCGAACTGTTCGTGCAGACACTTGTTGTCTTCCAAACTATCCCGTTTCTTGACTCACGGCTCGTGACGTGGTTGCATCATCCATTACGGCCATGCGGAAAATATGCCTGTCTTCTCGGCTGGTAGTGATAGGTGGCCGTTGAGATCCCGCATGGCGTTCCGTATTACCGTCCTGAACCCATCGATTCCATATTCTGCTAACAGTCATTGGATCTCGACCGACACGAGCAGCATTACTGCGATAAGATGAACCGCAATCCCAGTACGCTACAATTGGACATCTATCAAAATGAGAAACGTGCTGGTACGCATTTCTCCTTCTTACACGAGGCATCACAACAATTTTTCACCAGGCAACAACGTTCAAATGCAATTTGTGTATCCGGTTGTAACCGGCTGAACAATTTCCTCATTTAAACACAATGTAGGTGTCGCTACTGGCGCCTGTTTGTCTGAATGCGCTGAAAAGCTAATCATTTGCATATCACAGCACCTTCTTCCTTTCGTATAAATTTTACGTCTGTAGCATGTCGCCTTCTTGGTGTAGCGATTTTATTTGCTAGTAGTTTATTTACAAATTGATGAAAATATTCTCGGTATCAGGTGTCATATTTTTTATATAATTTACAATATTTCACAACCACAGTTAACACAATATTCAGTTCAGGACTCTTTTCTTTTAAAGCTAAATCTTCGCTGTAGATCTTGCAACGCGCCCAATTTCACTGAGGCAATTTTTGTTTTACAAGTACTTGAATACTTTGAAATTTTCCGGACATTGAATCATCACAATAGTGCATATTCCGACATAATATTTCAATTTCACGCTTTCCTTGTTAATAAAATCATTTAAAAAAACAGTTCTTCTGCGACTGAAATATTATCACAAAATCTAACATAAGCAATTTATGATCATCTTTATTACTGTTTATTGCTTCATCAATCTGTATTGAAAACAATTTGTCACGCAACTTCGAAAAAGCTAATACTGTACACCTTCAGCTATATCAACAATTCGACTAACAACAGTATCATTTCAACGAGGCATGGACTGCGGTTGTTTTGAAAAGTTATCTCTAAATATAGTTTCTACAATCTCAATTGCTGTTATTAAAACAAGCACTTAACCAACGATGTGATTTTTTTTTATATCTGGTTATTTTACATGAAATATTGTAAAATGAAATTAAAGCTTTTTCTATTCACAGACAAAATTTCGCTAAAAAATTATTTTTACTTTTTAAATAATGTTAATCTTAATTCGAAGAATTTCTGGATTTGTTGACGTATTCACTATGAAACCCTTCCAGATGTCGTTTAAGTTTTTCAGCTTTCATGCTTCTTACGGCGAAAATTTTTGAGCAAATTATATACAAGGGCCTTTCTTCTTCATTTACTTCAGTGCTTGTAAACCCAAAATTCCAGTATTCTTGAGAATATTTTCTTGATTTTATTTTCGGAACCATGCTTGTCTGTGTATGTGTAGATGCTTGACTATCTTCTAATGCTCGCTTATATACACTTAAAAATTTATCCACGAGTCTGCATATATCTGTTGCTCTATATATTTAATAGGGCGAATTGCAATTAACTCAGAAATTATATAACATACACATTAGTGATAGATTTGATAGGGATAGAAGAATCGAATCTAATCAAAGTGCTTTAATTTGAAATTTTTACTGTCGAACATTTTAATTTTAATATGAGAAACTTTTTCCTCTGAGCATTCTCAAGACAGCATTGGTCATGTGATTCCCTTTGATAAAGATTTCTTTTTTTCTCTTTTGTTTCCTTATCCTTCTGTTATATTTCTTTCTTTATTATTTGAAAAAAATATATTCCTATTTATACATTTAACTATCTTCCTTTAGGTTACCTTTTTTTTTTTTTTTAATGTTATCTTCTTCACTTAATGTTTGGATTTCATTTCAAGTATTATATTTAAATTTTCCCCGTTTCCATTCGCTTCATCTGTTCACCATCAGTTTGACATTTTTTTTCATCACCATCAGACAAACATTTTGCTTTAGTGGTTATGAAACACAAAATACATAAATATTTTCTGCTGAAACATTATACATCTTTGAGTTTTAAACACCTATTACCTAAAGATATAACATACAAGTTATGTTAAATAAAATTGTTGTCAATATATGCAACATTATGAAATACTTAAACTCAATCATCCCATTACAATTTCATTTAATAATTTTCTATTTATTACAATAATCAAATACATAAATAATTATTAATAAGAGATTCTTTATATTATTGTATAAAATAAGAAAATAAAAAAAATTCTTCTCAAATACTTTTTGTTTTTAAAATACCACTTAAAAATTCCTATAAAAAGTTATGATTTTCATTGAATTCGTTTTATAACTACATGCAGTGAATTTGAATTAAATATGTTATGCAAATGAATTTTCATTCAAAATTTATTTTGGAATAAATTAAAAAAAATAGAAAAGATATAAATGGGAAAATATTTCATAAAAAAAAAAAAATTAAATATTTTACTCACTCACGTTTTGAAATTATATTGATACAGAAAGCAATGCAACATTTTCTCTATACTTCGTTCTAAGTTGAAAGTATATAACAATGGGTTCATTCTCAGAAAAGAAATTGTTTATCCATGGATAATTTATATTCTTCAATTTTATCTCTTTTAGAAATATCTCTTAACTTTGAAGAAACTTTGAAGACTTTATTAGAAATTATCTCTTTTAGAAATATTTAGCGAATAATATTTTAGCTAATTTTATTACATAAATACTTTATTAATTTACCCCAAAATATTTTATACAAGAATTATCATTAGATATGCTACATTTACATATTTTGATATCCTTCATCAATAGTCACAAAATTTACTTCCTCATACTGAAAATATATTTTCCCTCTTAAAATAGGAAAATTAAAATTTTGACTGATGAGTTTATCTTAAATATACTTCAAGCCAACAAATCTGTAAAACCCTAAAAGAAACATTTGAATTTTACATCATGTCTTTTGGACGATGGAACAGGTAATTCATTAATATTGTATCACATACGGACATCACGGAAGACTGCAGTGTCACATACAAGAGTTAAATAAAGAGAAATTGATGTCGCACTAAAATACAAGAATTGCATTTTTCTGCATGTTTTGATTAAGACCCTGAAATGTGCTCTTGTTAAAAACAACAAACTTTTTTTTTTTGAGAAAATTTCTAATTTTAAATGGAAGGTAGCAGTAGGGATTCTTGATTACCTTTTAGAAAAGTAGGGGCTCATGTTAGAAGAAAACAAAACAACTGTGATTAAGATATGTTATTTCTGTACAGTGTAGACAAAAGGAAACGATCGCATGCACCTCTTTGATCATTACAGGTGAACACAAGTATATTAGGAACAGGGCAATAATATATTAATCAGACACGTATTAACCATAGCACAGAAAATTCTGTTTTTGCTTATAATTTGGTATTTAATTCATTGCCATTTGCAAATTAGTGGAATGTCTTGAAGTCGCATACAAATTTGCTGAGTTAGACAACGACACTTTCTCTCGACTCGGTATCCACTTTAGCTGTGGAATCGGTTTTTTACGTAGGCATTCCCATTTTAGGCTCATTGAAAGTATACAGAACACCTAGAAATACATCTACATACACATTTAAAAGGTGAATGTTCATTCTCATCACTAAGAAACTTCTGTTCAATTAATCTCTAGAATATTCTAATATAGGTAACAAAATAAATCAGATAAGATATTTACAATTTACAGTACAAAATTATTATTTGATAGAAAAATTTACATCTATTTTGCTACAAATTATCGTTCTAATTTTTAAGAGATTTTTTTTTAATTCTTTTAAATTTACATAACATTTAGAAAAAATACGTAAGAATATGTCTAAGCTCCTATTATTTACCTGAATGAACCTTTTATGGCTAAATTATATGAGCCATAAAAGGTTTTTAAAATTTTATTTTGTAACTGATGTTATCTGCAGTTGTATTTTTGTCACATGATGAAAATACAGAGCACTCACAATACTACAGCAAAATTATTTTTTGAAGGTTATATTGAGTGTAAACATTATTTGAATTCTCTTTTTAAATATTCAATAATATTCCTTAACAAGTTTCAAAAGAAGACTCTTTAAGTATATCATATTAAGCACAATAGAATATTATGATAAATGTTTCGCAGATAAATGTTTTTAATCATTTTTAATAGAATTATACTATTGGTTATGTAAATTACCGTTTTCCTTGAGTGATAATTGAAGTATCAAAATCAAATGGTTTCCTTGTAAAAGCAATTTTATTATTTTACTTCATACGATAGCTAAATTTAAAATAACAAACTGCTGTCTCTGAATACCTTTACATTATAAACACAGTATAAATGAAATTTCTTGCAGGCCTTGTAATCTTTAAGAAAAGCAGACTGAATTGCGCTTCTTTATTATTCTGTCATACAAAGGATGCATATCAATTTGAGTTGTTATTTGATTTACTTGTAAGTATATTTTTGATAATTAATTTTCAATGTCTTGAATCAGATCTGCTGTTTAATATATCAATTTTAGAGCATGTGTGTGATAATCATAGATAGCATGCTTTGTTTTTATAAAATTAGAACTTTGTTTAAAAAATACACAATGCATGATAATTTTAAAAACAATAAATATTGTTTAGTTTGTCATAGTAAAATTTTATTTTAATCTTTCATAAAAATGCAAATAAATTATTTATGATAAAAACATGATTTCAGTCATGGAAACTAGTGTTGTGATAGTAGGGATAAATAAAATATTTTATCATGATGTAATGATTTAGAGATTACTATTGCTTATTATGATAACTAATTTTGAAAGAGCTACAGCACTCTGAGACTGCTTTTAACATTAAATGTAATATAAATAAAAATTCTTGCAAGCATTGTAAAGCTTATTGTACCAGTAGATAAATTTAATGCTCGAACATTCCCGTAAAGATATTACTAATTTTAAATTATTATTGTGCAATTACTTTTTATATACTGAACATTGATTTCAATAGTATAAATTAACTCTGTTATTGTAATTGGGATCCTGATTTGTGCATTAACATTTTATTTATCAAATCTAAATTCAATTAAAAAACTAAGAATTTTAAGAGGAGACTTTTTTTCTATCTTAGGTTAATAATGTGGCTCGGAAAATAAATGATGTATATAATTAGATATACGCTTCTGAGGCCTTAGAAATATACAGAAAGTAAAATATGCTTAGAAATATGTTCCGAAATTTTATGTTTTTAAAAAATGTTATAGGAAAGTGGCCCTCTATCTTAAAATTCAATTATTAATTAGGTTTTAAAAATAAAAAAATTAAAAATTCAATACAATTTCAAATTAATAGGGGCTTAGGAATTTTTATTTCAATACTTAATATTTCTTAGAAATTAATACTTAATATTTTCATAAGAAAATAGATATTTTAAAAAGTTTGATAAGCATAATTAATTAAGCTTCTTCAATCATCTTATGTATAAGTATTTTTGAGTTTAATACGTCAGCCTCAAAATTAATGGTGTGTTATTTGTTTGCGCTATTTAAGTTAGCTTTACACGTAAATTATGAATGTTAAAAATTATAGTCCCATAAATGCATCTATCGTTTTCTCAAGTCAAATATATTTCAAATACTTGTTCTGTTTTATGATGTATAGAAAAATTTAATAAAATTAGTATCTGCAATTTTGTTTGTGATTATTCTTTTGAAACCCACAGAAATTGATTTAGGAGCAGATTACTACTTCGAAGTAGAGAAAAAAAATTGTGAAACTATATATTGAATTTTAAAATAGTAAAAAAAGAGCTGTATGAGTAGAATTTAACAAATATATTTTAAAATAACATCACCCTTTTATATCAAAGTTTTTATTATGCTTTTAAAGTTATTGCTTATTTATTTGGCTACTCTGTGTGTGATGACTGAACAAAAATATTTGAACACCATTTTAAATTAAATATAGGAAAAATATAAATATTAAGTATTATATTCAAATATTTTCTCTCAATCTTTAACCATAAAATGGAAAATAATTTTTCATTATTATTTTAAGTGGAAATTTCCTATAACAAGTATAATAGAAAGTCCCCGATAACGAATATTACTTGAATTTTTTAATTATAGAATATTTTTTAATATTTTAGAAATTAATAATATTTTCTAACTTATATTTTGATCAGTTTAATATATATATATATATATATATATACGTATTAGACTGTTTTAGAATAACAAAGCTTGCCAAATTTTTTACATTTGCTCTTGTCATCATAATCACCACAAAATTTGGGAAATATTGTAGTTGCACATAAGAAAAGAAAAATTGCAGTTACATATAAAAATATAACTAGGCCCATATTCTAGAGTATAATTTTTTTTTTCAAATAACGGTAAAGGCTATTTCTACGAATTATACAAATATTTTTAGTTTACTTATTTAAGTATATTAGACTATTATGACATTTAGATTTCTGGTAAGCAACTGTGAAAGTCTTCCTTGTGTCGCTCCTAATTGATAAAACTCTTCATTTTAATTTTCTAAAATCATCGCTAATAAATTTGGGGGATAACTTCTTGCTCAGCCAACGTCTTGTATTCGTAATTTCACTGTGTCACCAACTTTACCAGCAGAATATTTAAGATTTGAAATTTTCAACATTTTTTTTCCTTGTAACTTTAATCCTTTTTTAGCAATCATTCTATGTTTTATTATTTGCTCTTGCCTACATAAAATAGCTGTCTCAATTAAAGCGACCACTGCTTCATTCTCTATCTGAGTCATAAATTTAACTTCAGATGTAGGGTCATTTTGAGATTGATCTTTATCGTCTATTTTAGAAACATTTTCTATTTTGCTATTGGTTTTTTTCAGAAGCATTTAATGTCTCCATTAATGCCTGAAGTTGTTCTTCAGTTCTAAGATGTTCAATACAGTAATTCGGTAACGAAGATTTGAACAAATTTTGCAGGCTCCCAAACTTTGCTTCATAAAGAGAACACTTGATCAAGAAATTCTCTACTTTCATAAGTTGCATAAAAAGTAACCCTTCAGATTATTAACTGGTGTGATTGCTTTTCAACCAAGAACTTAGCATATTTTTAATATCCTGATTTGAAAGTTCAATCGAACCTTGAGTTTCAAGAAACCTGTGTGAGTTTCAAGAAACGTTCAAAGAAACATGTTCCTAGGTTTTCTGAGCACATTGCTCAAGCTTCTTCTACGATTTTGTTACTGAAATCCCAATCATTGCCATTTTTCAGTACACTGGTAACTCCAAATATAGTATAAATATCAATTAGATGATACGCAACCTCTTCTGCACGTTTGCGTTTTAGGGTACACAACTGTACGAACTTCATCAAGTGATATTGATAGACAATATAAACTTAAAGTCATTATATGGTTGCGACTGCATGCAATTAGGTCCACCTGGCAGCTTGAGTTCATCACTTGAAAGACCATTGGCCTAACAAGTCCTTTTTTAGGTACCTTGATTTATTTTGACACCTTTCACACAAATTTAAGTAAATTATGACTTATTAAGTAGTAACGTTTTTTTGACTTTTTTGAAGTTCTTTTAACATCCTGTTTCTACAATCATCTCCTATTGATATATGTATCTCAAGAATTATGGTAAAAATTTCTATAAATTACACGTAAATCTAGCTTTGGAGTTGTCTTCACTTACGGGAAACATAATTTTTTAAACAGTGCCTTCTTTCATTACATCATATATTTTAAGTCTCTGATAATCTCCCGGTTTTTCCCATTACTTTTGTTTTTACTATAATATTTTTTCACAAATCATCATATTTTCTTTCGTCAAAAAAAATCGCTGTTTGTTTTTTAATAGACATAATATTAGGTAATTTGGAATTAAAACGATCATGAAAGGCAGCTATTATTCAGTGTTTTATTTTTTTACGAGAGTTTTATTTATTTATTTTTTTTTTAGTGAAAAAATGTCTATATGCAACAAAAAGAGGACTGCTTCTGAAATCACGTGGTTGTCACGTGTTGATAGAAGCCAAGCAGTTGCGCAAACTGAACGAATTTTCGTAAAGTTTGACACTCTAATCATATTCCTCATTATGAGTTGGGGATTTTATAAACTAACTGGTAAATTTGATACACATGAAATAGTTTATAATATTTATCAAATTTTGTGTTGATTATGTATAATAACTAGAAATTTTTTTATAATCAGTGAATTTATAATTTACCGTAACATATATATATTACGTGAGTATATGTGAGTAACTATATGCTATTTGTCTCTGTTTGTATATATATATATATATATATATATATATAACCGTATAACAGTAAGTACTAAACTAAACTGAGTTGCACGACAACCCCTTGAGGTCAAATCGTACAATACACATATCTGTTTTCTTGACCCTTACAAAAATTCTATAAAAAACATAAGTTACTTATCTTTGACAAAATGAATGTATTAAACTAATTAATTATAATCAAATTATTAAATTACCAACATATGATCTAGGATATTGTTTTTTGTCATCAAAACAGAGATATTCTAGAAGATGTCTTGTATCTTCAGTAGAAATTATGGATAAGAAACGCATCTAATAGATTTTATTTTAAGATTTGTTTTATCGTATATTTTATTTATACAAGAACACGAAGACACAACTTTCTATAAAAAAAATTTTCTTTCGTAATCTTGAAATTTGTATTCATAATTTCACAGTGTTTAAAACCATTTTAAAGTTTTTATGTAATTTTATACAGCTGTATGCAAAAAGAAAATACAAGAAACAGCTGATTTTTATGAGAATGATTGTGATTACATAACTTTAAAATGCGAAACTAGTTATTTACTGAAACTACAACTTTCATATTAAACTTCTAGCTCTTCATTAGTTTCAACGTTTATTAATTTAAAAGTTTTAAGAATTCTTATTGTAAATTAAAATATACTCGTAAATAATTTTGTTAATAAGTTTGTAATAATTTTGTAGTTATCATTTTGATCTTAAATTTTATAAATGAAAATTTGCGATCAGTTGAGATAGTTCTTTCAATTCATTATTTTTCACATTCATCTTTCTTTGTCACATTTTTGTGAGTTCTTCACTTCTAAGATGTGACTTAACAATAGAGGTGGTAATTAAAATTTAAAAATATTTTGTGCCTGAGATAATTGAAATTTTTATTTCATAATTAGTTTATTCTTGATCTTTCGTAATTAAATGAACTGACACAAAACTATTATGTTTTTGTAAAATATGAGAAAACTTTCAATAATATTCAATGTTTGAAGAATTTATGTACAATGTTATTATTAGAATTTCTAAGCTAATGAACAATAATTGTTTGTATTTTTTATGTATTATTAATGAATGTAAATAAAACTAAATGAATAATTTCAAATTTTAATATTTTATTTTGATTTAAGATTTCATTGATTAAAATATTGGTACTTTAGGTTCTTACTTGCATATTGCTACAACTGTACTGTAATTTTTGTAAAATTTATATAAATTGTAAATAGATATAAATAAATGTATTAATTCAATATGTTTTATCATTTTACATGTCAATGTTGTATAAAATTTCCTTGATATGCAGTTTATTATGTTATCTACAAATATCTTCGTTCCTAATACAGAGGAAGATGGAGAATGTATGGAATGATTTATAGTTTAAAGGATCAATATGTTTTACAAGTAAAATTTCTTATTGATTTAAGCTTAAAAAGCATTTAAATGGCATATATTCTCAAAACGTTTATTATAAGTAATTTAAAACTTTATTTTTTAAAATTACTTTGTATGTCTTTAAATTAAATAATTCTTCAAATGAAATTGATTCAATCACAACATAGAAGATTATGTCTCACACTTAAATATTTAAGATACGCTCAGAAGCAAATTATTGATAAAATAAAATAATGGATTCTTGGAAACGATTATCATAGCAGAGATTTTATGCAAAATACGAGTACTTTAGATTAGATTAAATATTATAAAAAGAAAATATAGAATGCATTCCAGGACTCTATCAAGTTATGATTTTCTTTAACGTGCTTCATGTTACTATAATTGATAGATATTTTATCACAGAAATATAAAATTTTAAGATTTAATTATCTAATGTTATTAATTTTTTTTCAGTAAATATCTATTAATATTAACAATAACCACAACAAAAAAAATCACATAATTTAATTCATAGTGGATTCATTGCCTAAAAATAATAATATTAAATATTTATGTAACGCATTAATGTCATTCAACGATTTCAAATTCATTTGCTATAAAAGTTTAAATTCTATTAATTTGTACACTTTTTCAAAGACAATTTACTAGCAAAACATTTTCATAGTTAGATTAGAAGATCATGAATTTTGAGGATATTTATGCTCGCAAGTATGCAGAAACGTCTTTCGAAAATTTGGATAAAGAAGAGGAAAAAGAAACAAAAGATTTGAACAAATTAACGCCTATAAAACTGAAACCTCTCTTCATTCTGTATCAATTGTCCCTCCATACATTAGGAATGTACGGTCTATATCTTTGTTTTACTGAAACTAAATGGCAGACAATAGTTTTTCGTAAGTAATAATTTCAATTTTTGCAATTTATTGTACTCTTCCTACTTAAGTGCTAAATGGCATGCTTATTGCTATTGAATTTAGTGACTTAATTTCAACTTTCATATTAAACTTGATTATTATGTAATTATTTTTGATATTATGATATTAAACTTACAACAGCAAGATAAATGGAAATGTCAGAATGATAATAAATAAAAATAATAATGAAGTAACAGTTTTTAAATTGTGTAAATGCATTTATTATTTACACCTTTAGTGTAATATCCTAAAATGTATATATGGGTATTTCAATATATGAAACTAATTATTAAAAAAAGTATAATAATTAAAAAGATAATAATTATGAAAAAATTCTAAGTGTTTTATTTTAATGAATTGAAAGATTAATAATAGCAAAAGAATGTGATTTTAAGAAATTTATAAAAATAAAAAATGAAAATTTACATCTAAAGTTTTGTCAAATTAGAAAAGAGATAATATATATATATATATATATATAGATAGATATTATGTTTTGAAGGATGATAATAATGCAAATTTAAACTATCTATTATATAAAAATATACAAAAAATAAAATGAAGAGTTAAATATAGATCTTTTTATAAATAGGTGAAAGTTATAACTTGATAAATGTGCTTTATTCAAATAGTCTATTTTCCCTTAAATCTATCATCATTTTCCAAAAATAGATGGAGTTAAAAGCTTTTAAATTTTTCTATCTTATGCATTTATTTATATAAGTCATAAATATTGCTTAAAAAAATTACTTTTCTTAGAAAATTCATTCATTCATTTACTGGTATTTGGAAGATGTTATTTTTCTCAATGGAGAAATCATTAGTGTTCTGTAATTTATATGATGGAACAATTCAGCAATTCAAAACATTTTCCATAATTTAATAAGTTCTTAAGACAGAAAATAGAAAACCAATGATGTATTTTGATATTTGTTTAAGTTTCTAATAAGTTATATAGTTGTTACTTGTATCCTATATACTGGTAGTGTCAGACCAGATCCATTTTAAGTAACTTATATAATAAATAGAATGCAAGGCTATATTATTGGTATATTGTGTAATAAAATTAATTGCTTAATTCTTTAGTTATTAGTCCCATCAATTTATTTTCCTTCTATAATTATGGAAACAATACTTAATATTTTGAAGAACGTAATTTCTTAAACTCACAGAAAAATTATATTTCTAACTTCTTTTTACTTACAATGAAATTATAATTACACAACTATAAAATTCCTTGTAACATTTTTTAATTTTTTTTAAAAAATATTGTTTTCTACTAATCCAGAAACCTATTAGGCAATTGGGATGCAGTTTCATTTTTTTTATTCATGTTATTAAAGGAGTTGCAATTTAAAAAGGATAAGTGGAATGAAATAATATTAGAAAACTAATTTTTTTACAAACAGCGACAAATTAAAGATTCAGTCTTTCAGAAGAATCGATGTTAACATAAATGTAACGAGTAAGTTGCAGATTCAGAATATTTAATTGTTAGAGATTATTCTGTTAGTAGGCTTAAGAAGGATCAGATTATAGTATATTGATCAAGTTCAATCAATTCATTTATCAATTTATTTCACACAATATTAATTTTTTAAATAAACTTTCTTTACTAACTAATATAAGAGGAAATATTTATGCATTTCCATACTTTAAAGAATTTCATTACTGCAAAATGAAAAAAAAAATATTGAACGATACCCACACTTATATTCACGTTACTGTAGATCTTTTATGGAGATGTGATTAAAAATTGCAACATCACTTCCATTCATACTCAATGATATAGAACTTTTAATTGCAAATAAAAATAAAATAATGATTCAAGAAATCTGAAAATAGATAAAGTAAAAAAATGGGGTTTATTGAATACTTATTGAAATTTGACTGAGCCTGTCAGTCAAATAATACACTCACTTTTTATATGAGAATGTATTGTCCAATCCAAACGAAATGCTAAAATACATGGTAAATCAAGCCATTGACACGTAATGTGACAACACATTATACATTATTTTGGTATTGGTGGCATGAAGTGCATTTTTTAAGCACTGTTTTATCCAGTATGTATTGTATGTGGCAGCAAATGTTTTCGTGGATTTTAACCGAATTTCTGAAAACAATATTTAAATATTTTATTTATATTTTTATATTAATTTACTTACAATTGTCGACATAGCAATGTGAAAATATCAATAAAGTTCGAAATTTTTAATTTATGCTCATGTACTGGTGTAGTGAATTAATGAATTTATACCAAAAAAGCATTTAAAACGTTTTATCAAAAATCACTTAAGTATGGAACAAAATATGTTTTCTAAACTGATATTTACTAATGAAGGATTAAGTAGAATGTGTCTTTTAAACAGTTACTCTGAATGATTAAAATTATGCAAATTATTTCTGTAAATACATTGCGATTTAAGCAATTAAGTACGAGGAAAGATTTATTTACTAAAGATTAGAATAATAAATTTATAGAAAAGACTTTTAATTTGAAGGTTTCACAAACCTAGAACTATAAGTTACGAAATATATTTTTTACAATCCAAACTGATTTGTAATTTATTAGAATCAGTTTTCATTTTATTTTTCACAATCTGTTTTTGATTATTAAATATTCATAATGGTTACATAATCTCTTTTTTAATAGAACACATTTTTTTCAAATATTACTGAAACAAAAATAATTCTGGCAAATAAATTATAACTTAAATTATAGCTTAAATAAA